>LR750013.1:0-130319 GCA_902729485.2 Mus minutoides
TTTTTTTTTTTTTTTTTTTTTTTTTTTTTTTTTTGGTTTTTCAAGACAGGGTTTCTCTGAGTAGTCCTGGCTGTCCTGGAACTCACTCTGTAGACCAGGCTGGCCTCGAACTTAGAAATCCGCCTGCCTCTCCCTCCCAAGTGCTGGGATTACAGGCATGCGCCACCACGCCCGGCTTTCAGCAATCCTTACTAGTCTGCAGTTCTTTCTCTCAGGGTAGGAAGCCTTGACAGTTCCTCCTTTGGTGTTCATTTCTACTGATATTATCACTTTTCAGATCTTGCTGAAGCAGGCATAATTTTCAGACTTCATGGGTTCATTTCCCTTTAATTTCAGGGAGAAAAAAAAATCTCATGTTAGGCTTTCTAGTCTTCAGGTTTTTACATCCTCCTACCAAATTCCATGAAATTTATGAATCTTAGCTGCAAGAGTTGTATTGTCGATGTACTTATGAGACTAGGCTCACTAGAATCATTTGATCTGTGCATTATGGACTGCCATTTTTGTAATGGTCTATTTGCTGAAATAAGATACTTTTCTGATAACTGATAAATATATAATTATCTGTGGTGATGAGTAAGTTTTAGAACATCTTTGCAAATTGGTTCAAATAATAGGACCCTTCTTCTGTGTTCCCTGACCTCACTAGCTCTTGATAGTTGGCCAGGTGCCATTTAGAAGGCATGATATTCCTTCCATTTAGAAGGTGTTTTTATGGAGTGAATATGATCTTACTCTTACTATCAATGAAAAATTACAGATAATGATACAAAGAAAATGTGTGTTGCATAAGCAGTAAGAATAAAGTGATCAATTAAATGGCATATTTTAAGTAAATTGGAAGTAAAGCTAAATGATGAGAACGTCTAATATAAAGGTATTTTTGCACAGGGACAGAATATGACTAGATTTAGCAGTTGTACACTGATAGAGTTGGAAATTAGATCAAAAGAGATGAAAGGAGGTCGTGTTTTTGTATGTAAAGTGGGAGCTCTTGTTATGTATTGTGTGGAAAAACAATATCTGCTTGCATTCACAGGTAGGAGCTCCAAAACACTAAGTATATAATATTTCACTAGGGCAATATTTGTCAAGATTGAACAAGCACACTTCTGCCACCTCAGACCTACACATGGTATCACTCAAAGGTAATTTTGAGCACATTACAGTCCCTTGTCTTCTAAGTATTTATTATCAGTGCTTTGTTTTAGAGTTTCCATTAAGAAAGAGTTGTTGTGTGTTCTTCCCTGGGGGAGAAATATATATATATATATATATATATATATATATATATAATTTAAAAATGAGGTCACTGTTTTTCAAAAGATCAAGGATGGTTATATATTAGAGTTTTGAGGGAGAAAAGTGCTATATTATAAATTACTTAATAATATCAAAAGTAACAAATTTTTAAATATTATTTTAGGAAGGTAGAGTATACAGTTTTTAAATTCATCTTGAGTTGTATTCAGTCCCCTTACTTGGATTATTTAAATCTACATCTAAGAAAAACTTCTTATTCTTTAACACACCACTTCTCAGGTTATAAACACAGAATATATATGCAAAGTATACTAGCTTGTTTATACACCAAGCAAAGAAAGTGAGAGGATAACAATGTTACTTTCATATTAAATATTTGATACTATAGCTTGATGATTTTAAATTGATAGATTGATGGAGGATATCTAAGGTAGTTAATATTGACATAATGCATATGGTGTCTAAAAGTTATACAGAAAATCCATTTTATGGAATTCCTAAGAAACAAAAGTTTACTATAATTTTTGTGTAAATCTTTATAATTATAGTCTCATGATCTTCTTATTATTTGCTCATGGTTAATGTTCATTATAGTATTATAAACTTAGAATGGCTAGAGGAGTTGAGGTAACTTGAAAGAAAATCAATGCAAAATGAGTTCCATTCTATTCAGGGAAAAAAAAAAAAACCTTACTTTTTACAAAATACAAATACATGAATCCTAGCAGGAAATAAAATAGAAGCTCCCAGTATTTAAGCTGCTGGAAAGCAGCCATTCTCTGTCTGTCCGTCTGCCCCCCCCCTCTCTCTCTCTGTCTCTCTGTCTCTCTCTCTATCTCTCTCAGACACATGCACACACACCCCTCCACTGCAGGATTTCCATCTGTTGGAATGTTAAACAGTCACCACCTGGCTTCTCTATAAGATCATTGCTCCCACAGTAAATGTCACAATTTCCATTTCAAAACCATTTTCAGCTGTCTCATTCTGTAGCTGCAAAATAATAAATCACCTGTTATCCTGGTCAAAATAACCCCCCTCCCCAGCACTATGGTAATGACTGGAGAAAATAGGCCAAGAAACAATCATGGTGGATTAGTTGCTGTCTATGAAATTGTTTCTGTGTGACAAAAAAGATGGGAGAGTGTTATCAAATAGAGAATTATCACCACTTAGTTTTCAATTCCATAGCAAGCATGTGGATGTCAGTTCTGATGCTTGCAGAAGTGACTCAGCTTCAGTAGTGGTCATTGTACCGCTGCATTTACCACAGGATTTCCAATGTGACATTATGGAGGCTTTACAGGATGTTACTTTTCACAGACCGCATATATACAGTGATAGCTGTAACACATGTGAGTTAGTATTTAATAATCCTCATCTCAAGACCATACATTATTATTGAAAGAAAGAAAGAAAGAAAGAAAGAAAGAAAGAAAGAAAGAAAGACAGACAGACAGACATCAAGTAGGAGACCTCTTTTGCACTCATCAGCCTTGTCAAAGAGAGTTCCAAAATACTACAGACTACAATTGTGGCCCCCCAGAAATGTATGTCAAGTTCCTATTGCTAAATTCACCTTGTGTTCCTGGTGCATTCCCCAGAGGAATCCAGGCTAAACCTGAATTGAAAGCCTCTTCTCTGAGGACCATCTTTCACCTACCATTAGGCACCGTGCAATCTCTGAAACAAAGGAAGGAAGCAATCAAGCATCCTACAGAGCAAAAGAGTTTTACTGACCACAGCAATGATCAGTATTGCACTATAATTCTAATGATGAAGTAAAGATACGAGAATATTGTAATAACCAGCAAGTCTCTAATTGAACTTAGAGCCCAGTCGAGGAAGAAGAAAATGAGCCTTGCTGGAAACCTAGCCAACTACCCAAGGCTGGTGATGTCATGGATGCAGAAGAATAACCTAGAGACAACATTTACTAAACAATCATAACCTCTAATTACAACCTTAATATTTATCATTAAAAGCAAATATAAGTATAGTTCCTCATCACGAAAAATACTCTTTGCAGCAGATAGAGTCCATTTCCAAAAACTACAAATGACCAAAATGTAGAGGTGCAGACTACAGTCTGAACTGATACAGGAACAACCAAAGTCCCGCACCTTAGCCTCAGGAATAAATGCAGAAGTTGACAAGGAGTGGTCATAAAATGAAGAGGAACAGGGGGCTTACTACAAAAATTGTTTCTCCTTCAAATGTCTGAGAAGCAATACCCATAAAGTTTCACTAACATATCTGGTAAGCATGGTCTTAATCATATTTTCTTATACATTCTTCTGCTGAAGGACATCTCATATTTTTTCAACTTCTGGCTATTATAAATACAGTTACAGTAAACATGACTGTCTTTTTGGTAAGATGAAGCATTCTTTATGTTTATTCACAAGTG
This sequence comes from Mus minutoides, assembly GCA_902729485.2. Taxonomy (NCBI): domain Eukaryota; kingdom Metazoa; phylum Chordata; class Mammalia; order Rodentia; family Muridae; genus Mus; species Mus minutoides. Next base: position 3,674 of record LR750013.1, read on the forward strand.
TAATTCAGCACGGTCCTATATATATAAATTCCCAGATTTTTGAGTAAGCATCACAATAATTTTCATAGTGCCTGTACAGTTTTCCACTCCTAACAGCAATGAACGAGCATTCCTCTTATTCCACATCCTCACTGGCCTGAGGATAACTTGTATTGATTTTAGCCATTGTGAAAGATGCAACATGATAACTCAAGGCAGTTTTGATTTCCATGATGGTTAAGGGTATTGAACATATTTAGAACTATTCCTCAGCAATTTAAGTACTCTCTTCAAAAAGTTCTATGTTTAGGTCTATACTCCATTATTTAGTTGGGTTGTAACCTCCAGAATTCAGACCTGCCCCCATTGTGGTGGGGGTTTCCAGGCCACTTCCAACTAGGCTGGCTCCTTTTGTTATGCAACTACCATGGCCTGCCCAGAACAGCCAGAACAGACCATGAGGAAAAGGCCTCCAGGTGGCTCCATGTGCTTGCCAAGATGGAGCCAGGAGCCCTGTGAATGGGATGGCAATGTCTACCCTTTTCCACCCTCTTTTAACCAAGAAAGATTTTCCAGTAAAGAACAGACATTCCTTGATTGGTGATTCATCTCAATGTTTTCTTTTCTCTCCCAGCCAGTCCTCCCATTTAGTCCCCAGCCCACCTTCTAGGGTACCCAGACTGATTATGGCCAGATGGCAGGCGGTTCGAACCCCAACATTGGGTTATTTTATTTTTCTGACATCTAACTTTTGAATTTTTTATATATATTTTAGATATTAACCTTTTATCAGATGAATAGTTAGAAAAACATCTTCCCATTCGGTAGGCTGCTTCTATTTCTCTAGGAGGCATTTGTATGTTTCAACTGATTGTCTCATCTTGATTTAAGTTCCTGAAAATTATCCATTTCTTTTAGATTTTCAAACTTGGGTTACTACAGGATTTTAAAATGGGTCCTTATGATTTTCTCAATTTTGAAGTGTCTGTTATATCCTCCTTTTTCTTTTATTTCTTTTATTCTTTTTCTTCTTGTTTTGAATCTAATTTCATTAAATTGGATTCTGAGGTCAGAAAGCTGTGTGACTGGGCAAGACAGTTGAGATCAAGGCTGAATTGGAGATGTGTCAAGAACCGAAAATCTCACCATGAGATTGACAAGAATAAAACTGCCTTCCTCCTTCCTCTCAGCTCATGTAGACCTCCTGACCCACACCTCTATCACTCTCCAGGTAGTCAAGTAGCCTGGTTGCCAAATTACAGGTTTAACTTTCTCTCTTCTTATAAGTACATGTCCAGCAAGTACCTGAACATCCTCTTCACATAAATGAAACATTCTCGTCACCTCAGCACTAGCCATTGTTGTACACTTATCATGGAAATCCTTAACCACTCCCCAAGCTTTATATCACCCTTGTTACATTCAATAAAGGAGACCTATTTCACTGAAAATCATCTCAGAGAATGCTGTTCGTATAATTTCAGAAAGAGTATTTTAAAGAAAAAAGGGTTTTTTTTTGTTATTTAACCTTTATGAGTATATAATATTAACATAATATAATATTAGGTATATGGTTAAACTTAATCATAAACCTGTGATCAAGAACAATAACGGTTGACAAATGAAGTAAATGGGCTGTGGTGGACTTTTAAGTTGGTAACCTACTTTAAATTTCTAAATGATTGCATGGTGCAATGATCATTAACCTATAGTATACAGAATGTTTTAAACCTTTATTTTTTTCCCTAAGGTACATAGAAATAGACCTTCTCTTATGCAACGCATTTGTATTTTTACCTTGTAATGTTTTTCACTTTAGATGTTAACTTTTCAGTGCATTTCTTACTTTTTTTTCTGAAGACCTTTATTTCTAATTTATTAATAAAATATTCATATCCTTCTCCCTTGTTGGGATTTATACCTAAGAGTGTATGATCATTTTGCTACCTCTAAACTTTGATCTTGCTAATAGTAAGCACACAATAAAAGAAATCTTTTATATTAACTGCTTGGAATATTTAGCTTAGTTTCTAAATGTAAATTGTTATCTTCTAATACAAAATACCATAAAGCAGGTAACTTAAACAACAAATGTTATATTTTCCCATATCCCCTCTTTTCTCATTGCTTCATAAATTTTTTCCTGGTATTCAACCTTCATGATTCTATCTAAACATGATCACTTACAAAGATGCTTTCCATCATGAAACACCAATAATATCCAGATGTGAAGCACAGATATGTGAACCCTGATGTGTATAGTTTTATGTAATACAATAATGACTAGCTTAGCAAAATGTCCTCACTGGTATATCAGTGACATGAGTATCAGAGTAACCACTGTCTTTCCAATACAATTTAAGACATGTTCTACAAGTGGAAATTTAATAGCTGACCCATATATTTTGGCAAACAACTTTAGACATGTATTAGACTGTGAGGAATCATATACTACTATTTCTCTGCTAAATGGACATAGAAGTAAGTTAAGTTCTAATGTCCTAAAAAGCTTACCTTATCATGTTACCTATAGATTATTTCATTTCTCAAATTTCATCAGAACTTTTTCTTTCTTTCTTTCTTTCTTTCTTTCTTTCTTTCTTTCTTTCTTTCTTTCTTTCTTCCTTCCTTCCTTCCTTCCTTCCTTCCTTCCTTCCTTTCTTTCTTTCTTTCTTTCTTTCTTTCTTTCTTTCTTTCTTTCTTTCTTTCTTTCTTTGTTTATAACTGTTTGTTAATATAGAGACCCACTACCGGGCTTTCTGCAGAGAACACTACACTGAGGAACTAACTCTCAAACATAAAAGAGACTTCTCTAACATCCAACTCCTCCTGAGGCTCAGTTATCTCTATGTGAAAGTGCATGAAAACATTGTAAGATGCAGAGTCAGTGTTTGGATTAAAGGAAACCATATTTTACATACACAACAGGACAATTGAATATAAGAACTGTGGTGGTCCTGGGAAGATTCTATGCCCAAGTGTAGGGGAATGCCAGGACTACAAATGGGAGTGGGTGGGTTGGGGAGCAGGGGGAGGGGGCAGTAGATAGGGATTATTCAGAGGGGAAACTAGGAAAGGGGATAACATTTGAAATGTAAAAAAATAAAATATCTAATAAAAAAAGAGAACTGTGATGTTGTGTTTAAGTCTCGTGGAAACTTAAGACAGACAAATGCCAACATGCACAGCAGAGGTAGGAATTAAGTCCCACATATATATAAGAAATTATTGATAATTGATAGTTTAAGGGGGGGTTCAGTCAATTTTCTTTAAGATGGTGGCCCAGGCACAAGTTGACCAGGCTCCAATGAAAGACAATTCAATTAGAAATAATAGGGAATCATAAAATGTACTTGCAGGCTTAAAACTGTGTAAAAATTGCATACAATGTACTATTTGATGTGGACCTGGGAGTGGTGGCTAAAGGGTGAATATTATCAAATTACATTGTATGAATTTCTCCAAGAATTACTTAAGGATGAGGGAAAGAATAGCTAAGTCCAAGGCATTTTAAAGATATAACTAATAAGTAAGTGTATTTTTGTACTCTAAGCAGGAAGATGACTAGGAGAACACATCTTCAAAGTTCTTTTGTTTAATACATACACAGGTGCTATATACCTTCACTCATACTGAGTGTATGTACTTAATTGGGTTTAATATGGTACTTTGATTGGTTTTGAATTCATAAAAAACAATTACACAAGTTGCTTTCTTTACAATTAGTAGGATGCATCTTTTATGATGAACTAGTTTTACAAATGAAGAAAAAGTTAATCAACTAAGGATTGGTTTTGCCATTGTTGATATCGTGTAGCATTTGGTTTCTTATAAAGCAGTTTAAAAAAGTACTTTATATGTTGCTCTAACCCTCATATTGCTTTCTACAGGGTTAATCAAATATCCTAAATTGTTTTTATTATTTTGTCTTGAATGTACTGTATTTTCTATATCTACTAATGTCAGGACTTTTCACTGTAGGGTTTGCATTTGATTTTTGCCATACAATAGACAACTCCTAAGGCAACATATAATTTCAGTACATTAGGTTAATGGATCACAGCTGTTGCAAGCAGTGGGCATGTCATGTTTTGATAATCAAGTCTGGTAACACATGCAATATAAAAAGAAAATGACTTTATATTTAGCTAACATAAATGGTTGTTTTTATTTCAATAAATACATAGTTTTGGGCTTTTCTGTTTTTTGTCTTTTAACTTTTCTATGTACACACTATTTATTTTAGAAAGCCAATCAAAACTTCAAAGTATTAACTTCCGATAAATTTGAATAGTTTCATTTTGAAACATTTTTAAAAGTAAAGGGAAAAATATAGTCTGTGTAAAAAGTCATATTTAATCAATGCTTTTAATTTCCTTATTATCAGCCTCTAAGTTTACAAATACATTATGATAATTAGTCTTTTCTTATTATCCAATTTGTTATTATTGATTTTGCTTCCCAATGAGATTTCATGCTCTCAAACTTTGAAAATGCTTCTGTAGGGTTGACTTGATGAACAGAAGAATGAAATCTGCTTTCTGGCAAGAAAACCAGGGTTGATTACCCTAATTTCTCTAAGTGTCATTTCAATTCTTATGATTTCAGAGGGCACCTATTTTGCAAACACATGTTCTGAATTTTTTTCAGAGTTTCATTCAGATCATGTACATGGATATTTGTGTTCTGAGCTGGACCTTCCCATATTTGTGAAAGAATGAGGTAGAAGTTAAAAATAAAAGTTACTTGTGTAGCATTCAGTGTAATGCTACTGAATATTTTAGATATTGACATTAAAAGTTTACATTGGGAGACCAGGATGGCTTAGTGTGTGAATGTGCCTGCACCTATATCTGCTCCCAGCGCACATATTATCCTTCTCATAAAGACACTGAGATCCTATAGTGAATTGTTTTGTTGGTTTTGTTCTGTTGTCTTTTGTTTGTTTTATATATAAGGTGTGAGCAGGATATTAATAATTAAAGGGTAAAGGCTAGTATAAGATTAGTACATATGGCCATCGTTATGGTAAATTATGATTTTTATCTTAATAAAATGAGTTTAAATAATTTTGTTTAGTTGAAATAACTACTAATGTAATTTGTTTATACTACATCTATTTTTTAAAATGAGATGTTCATAAAACATAAAAATGCCTGAGTTAAATTAAAGGAAACTTGTACCTTAATGACATTACCAACATTTACGGTGTATGGTGAACAGATTGACTCTAAAGAAATTCTGGAAAGAAGAGATATTTACACTAATAATAAAAATAAATGTTAATAATGTGAGAGACCCAAAGAAAAGAGTTTCAGTAATATTTAAATAATATTTTACAGGCTTCTGAGTCCATACAGTTAGAAATAGTCTGCTTACTTGTTGAATGTATACTAATTCCTTGTGTACTGAGTGTACTCATACACACACATATTAATTTATAAAATAAATAATTGTAAAAAAGATCCAAAGATGCAGAATAAGCTACATTTGTGCCCATATTTAAATTGTAGCTTTTTATTGCTTTTGGATGTTCCCAAAATATTAGTTTAAATGAATGTTAATTTTGAAATACAATAAAACACAAATACACATGAACTCTACTTTTAAATAGAGCATTATCCACTCTTATTACTCTCTTACTATGCTTTCCTGCAGGAGCTACTTTAACATTCTTGATCCCTACTTTGCACGTAATTTGATTCTATTGTCCATCCTTATCTATCACTGTATCTTCTAAAATAGTGTTTTGAAATGCATGTATGTGTGTGTTGTGTGTAGGTATATTACTGTAAGCAGTACTTAATATAACTCTTTTTTTTTTTTTATTTTTTTTTTTTTCGAGACAGAGATTCTCTTTATAGCCCTGGCTGTCCTAAAACTCACTTTGTAGACCAGGCTGGCCTCGAACTTAGAAATCTGCCTGCCTCTGCCTCCCGAGTGCTGGGATTAAAGGCGTGCGCCACCACGCTTGTGTATTTATTTTTCAAAAATCAGCATCACGTGTCATATATATTCACTTTCGATGAACTAAAACTCACTTTCAGAGCTAATGGTCTCCAAGGCCATCTGCCAATTCTAGTGTGCATAGGATGACTTTCATGTGAAAATGCAAACATATTTTTAGTGACATAAACTTACATTTTCATTTTGTTAATATTGCTATTAGCCTGCTTAGATAGTGGTTGTTTTAGTACAAATAAATTCATACTTTCCATTTATGTTTTTAAAATGATTTTACTGGAAAAATAATAATAAAAACTTTTATCGATATTAATTTAGATTTTACATAATAATGATTAATATTGATAATATTATGATATAATAATATATTATAAAATAATTATACACTATTAATAACTAATATTACTTTTACTGATAAATTTGCTGCACACTCTCAAAGATGATGACTTTTAAGTGCTATTTATGCAAATGTAGCTATTGTGCCTGAAGATTTCCAAATGTACAGCAATTTAGCCTGGTGGCTCAGTTGGTTTGTTAGTAGTGAGGTTAAATGTTTTGTAGTGAGATGTAATCTCCACTTAAAATATTGAAAGGCAATTTATAATTTCTCAGTTTACAAACTTTTCAAGCATGGTATTAAAATTAAAAAAATATAAATATGGGTGCTGGAGAGATGGCTTAGCGGTTAAGAGCACTGCCTGCTCTTCCAGAGGTCCTGAGTTCAAACCCCAACAACCACATGGTGGCTCACAACCATCTGTGATGAGATCTGATTCCCTCTTCTAGTGTGTCTGAAGACAGCTACATTGTATTCACAAACACAAAATAAGTAAGTACATCGTTTCAAAAAATATAAATGTCATTCAAATAAGTACTATTGATTTGTTTTCATATAATACGTTTATTGATTTTATTTTGTGTGTGAGTTTCACTTCAATGCCCTTGTTCCTCTTGTCTCCCCATCTGTTTATATCTGCCCTCAGCCCTTGCAACACCATCCCTGCCAAAAGCATAAGGAAGAAAATAAATAAATAAAATAAACATCTTCTCCTGGAAGCAAGCTGTAATGGGTTACAGTGTGTCTGTCACACGGTATACCCTTTGTCTGTTTATTTGCAAATGTTCATTTCAGTGAGTCATTTGTAGGTTCGATGCCTTTGGCTATACCATCAATACTGTATTCTCAGCAGGACTCTTGGTTATCCAGATTTTTTCCTGTGTCATGGAGATCCTGCAGTTTTTGTTCCTAGATGCAGTAGATTTGAAGTGAGCTATCCCAAAGCCCTGGATCTGGGCCTGGGTCGTAGCTATGTTAGTCTTTCCACCAGGGCAAGCGCTGCAGAACTGTCCATGCTAACTCACCCAGTGCTGTAGTCACCAGGGACCAGGTTCAGCTCTCCGGCTCACATGTTCCCATCGCTCTCTCCCAAGTGCTGCAGCTGGCTAAGGGCTCTGCCTTCTCTCCAGTTCTATCTCTTCACAGCTGGCTCACCTTTGCCTTTATCATCATTTCCCTGGGAAGATACAGAGCCTGTTTTCCCAAGGGCTGCACCTGACGAGGAGGAGTAGGGCCAGTTCACTTGCTCTCATGACTTCATCGGGAGCTTTTCTGAGTACTGCAGGTGGTAAGGAAGAACATAACCCCTACACCCAAGCCATCTCAAGACAGAGGAATGGTGGGAACAGCTCACCTAGGATTGTTTCAGGGCCAGCTCCATGGCACTGCCCAGGCTTGTTCTGGGTGCTGCAGCTGGTAAAGGACGGCACCAGCTCTCCCATACTCACTACTTGGGGCCAGCTCTCCCAACTGTCACAGGCACAAGAGAATGGGATCACTTCCACCCATCCAACTTCTTAGCAGTTAAATGGCTGCAGATCAGTTCTCCTGTCCTCGTGCCTTCTTGTGGTTTCACCCACACTTATGCCACAATGGCCAGTTCTATTCTACTGCCCTTGAAGAATTTGAGAGCCTTTCCTTTTGACTGCTGCCACCAGTTAGTGTCCAGGGTAGTTCCACACAGTCCTTGGACACCTATATTTTCTCATGTGGCTGCCCAGACCAGGGTTATATTTATGCTCGTTAGTGGTAATATGACTCATGGTAATTGACACAAACCTCCGTTGCTGCATGGACACTGACCAAAATGTGGTCCTCAGGGGAAGCATGCCACAGACCGGGCCTAGTAGGCCCCTCTCAATCCATGGGAATCCGGGATTCCGGCAGATGGGTATAGAGTTGGCGGGAATTGACAAAGAGACACAGACATTTGGAGTGTGCTGGATCTGAAGGTAATTTGTCAAAAAGAGCATCAAACTTTTTATACAGAAGAAAATAGGGAAGTTGAGTGGCACACGGCCAGGGACTTGAGGTTACTGGATTCTTACACAAAACAGAGGAATGCAAACACGGAAGGACTGGCAGGAACCAACTGGGATAAAATTCAATGTTAACAACTGGCATCAAAAACAGCTCCACTTAATCTTAGAAGCCAGGGGCAAGGGCTTACTGCCCTTGCCATAATTCCTATTTTAGTCTATTGTATAGTCCACCTTCCGCCTAGGCCATTGTAAATACTTGTGTATGGGTGTAACTCAGCTATCTATAGTTCTAAGTACCTACTCTCGTTCCTCCTTAGATCACAAACTTCCTTCTTCCTAGATAATAGTAAATTCCTGTGTAGGGCGGTGACTAGCTATCCATGCCCAGGGTCAGATCAAGGACTGCCTAGAATCTAACTTAGCTATATGTCAAAAAATTCAATCCTTAGGAGCACTTATAAAAGCACACAGATCCATTTACCAACAAAAGCAAAGACATTGGAGCATTCGGTAGACAGGATGCCACGGTTCCAGGAAACTAAGTTTCCGTGAACTTTTCGCCTTGGGACAGCGCCCAGGTTTTGGGGTCCTGTTGTGCTTGTCACTACTGGAGTGGATGTAGCAGAAGCACAGGATGAGACTTTGTCATGGCCTCAGGTAGCAGGGTTGGCTACTCATAACAGTGACTTCCAGCTCCATCTCGCTTCATCAGCTTTAACTATTACACTTCTGTTTTCTCCCATCTCTCCACCACACACTTGCACGTTGTTCTGGGTCCCCCTGTTGGCGGGCCATGAGACTGGCAGGGCTCTGCACTTCTTCCTCCTCCTGCACTGTTGCATGGTGGCAGAAGGCTTCTTGGTGTCTGCTGCCTGACTCTGCCATGTGGTACCTACTACTAATGTTTTACCGGTAGAAAATTTCTCCCTCTTTAAACAAAGGGATATTTGTTGGACAGGTAATGTCTATCACACTGAATTGTAAATTCTTTTCCTGGTATGGCATTAAGATGTTTTTGATCAATAACACAAGATGCCAAATCAAGCAATAATGAAGAACTATAACACCTGAATGATGACTACATAAAGCAGCCACAATTTTCATGTTTTCTACAGCATAATTTTAACTGAATTGAAAGTTTTGCATTATTTACTTTTTTTGAGACAATCACTCCATAGCAAACGGTATCCTGAAATAAGGAAATTATCACCCTATATTTTATTAATATGTCAACTAAGTTTTATAATAAGCAAAAAGTGATTTTTAGTTCTTAGCAATTTTTATTGTATTTTTTTGAAAATATTCAAAAATTTCCTACAATTCTGACCATGGCTCATATGAGTCGCAGAACATAAGTAGAATTTAAGAGTATGAGTGTGTTTCCCAAACAAATCTAAACCTGATCTTATATATAATAAACCTATTTAGATTATTTTATAAAATTTCATATTTTATTTTATTTTTGAGAACTTCATGAATAAGCATCACATCTACCATGATTATGCCCGTCTCTTTCACCTCTCCTGTGCATTCTGATTGAAAACCTATGATACCTACTTCAATTATTATTTCTACATACATGTATACATATACATGTACAAATATTTATAAGCACACATGTATACATAACCTACTGAGATATTTTAGTAGGCATAACATTCTCATCATTGTACGAAGATCTTTATTTGTTTCTCAAATTCTTTTTATTCCAAAAAAATCAGAGGGGTTCACAATCATTCTGTGTGTTTGCTCTCGTACTTAATGCAAGCATGTTCTATGATAAATGTAGCTACAGGATCACTTTACATAGGGTATATTCATATACAGCTTTATAAAAATAATGGCAAATTGTTTACCAACTGATAACTCATATTCATATTTTTAGCATTGATATGTGTGTGAACTTCTCTAAGACTTGAAGAAAAATAGATGTCTTAATAGTTGACCATAGCTAATAAACTCATATATGTCTTCATGAGCACTGTTAATCCTGGAGTATGCATTTCTAGGAAGAATAAAGACTTCAAGTTCATGTTAAAATGTTGACTTTATCACATATGTTTTATAACTTATCTGATGTTCATTTTTCTCATTTAAATTAATTTTATTAAAAATTAATAATCATATATCTGCATTTTAGACATAAATATCCTTGTAAATAATTTGTGGTAATTATATATATGTAAATATTAATGGTTTTAATGTCATTTTACTACTTATTATACTTTTAGTGATTTTACATATTTAAAGAGATTCTTTGTCTCCTTAAATTGCTTATCTATTTCTTTTATTTATTCTACAAGAATAAGAGTCTCATAAGGTACACACAGTTCTAAAGATGTCTTTTTTCACCATTACATTCTCGTGTTCCTAAGCTAGTAGTAATGAAGTTACTGTTATAGAGCAATTATAAAGGTGTAGTTGAAGTCCAATGTTAATTCATGTTTTAAGAGGAAGAATGGCATAGATGATTTTACCCATGGAAACCCATTAGCAGCACAAGATTCCTTTAGCTGACAGCAACAAAGGCGCAGGAGCAGCAAGATTTATAGTGATGAAAGGATGTAACAGGCTGTGACTTTTTATTTTCAGTTTTTAAAATAGTTTAAGTTTCTTTTTTTATTTTTTTTTGTTTATTTTATTTTATTTTATTTTATTTTATTTTATTTTATTTTATTTTATTTTATTTTGAGACAGGGTTTCTCTGTCTAGCCCTAACTGACCTGGAACTCACTTTGTAGACCAGGCTGGCCTCGAACTCAGAAATCCGCCTGCCTCTGCCTCCCGAGTGCTGGGATTAAAGGCGTGCACCACCATGCCCAGCTTATAGTTTAAGTTTCTTATATGTGTACTCCAATCACATCGTTTCCACCCATCCCCTCCCTCCAATTCCTTCCTTTCCTCACTCCCTCTCAAAACGTTGATTTATCCTTCTTTCATTTATTTAATCTTCTCTTATATAATACTTCTCAACTGCTGATTCCCCTGACTGCACCCAGTTGTCCCTGCACCTCCCTGACCCCCAGATATGCTGCTCCTCCATTTAACTTCACAAAATAGCAGGCCTCTTTGAGACATCAATTGATCATGGCATCGCAAGATGCAGCTAGGCTAGGCACAAACCCTCACATCAAGGCTGGAAGAGGCATCCCAGGAGGATGAAAGGGGTCCCTAAAACAGACAAAAGTGTCAGACACCCCGGCTCCCACTGTCAGAAGTCCCACCAGAACACAAAGTTACACAAACCATAACATATATAATTGCTTTATGTATACTTATTCACTCTCTCTCTCCATATACACTGTTGTCTTTAGTACTTCATTTAGGGGGTGTGGCTAGAGTTGATTACGGACATTAATGTCAACAGATGCTGTCATTGTACATGTATTCTTTAGGTAACATTGAGAGTCCTTATGAGAAGGACCATGTTACATCACTGAGAGATGAGAGTGTAACTGTTAGCAGGTACAGCCTTTGCATATGAAAGTATGAAGTCAAACAAACTGACCTTTAAATGTTTTCTCTCTGCCTAAAGAGTAAAGTAGGCATCTGACCAACACTGAGATATGGCACTTGTGAAAAATCTAAGCAGAGTAACCATTCGTTTACCTATTTATCTATTTAACTGCAAACCAATAAAAAGGTTTTTATAAACACTACCAGAGAAACGGGAATAAAATAGCCAGGGTTTGCTCAGTACTTTCAAGTTCTCAGTACACCACCATTTATAGTCATGGTGACCCACTCCACATTAATTTCAGGTATTGTCATAACATATTATAATCTTGGAACTACGTAGAAATTTGAAAGCAGTCGGGGTACACGCCTTTAATCCCAGCACTTGGGAGGCAGAGGCAGGCAGATTTATGAGTTTGAGGCCAGTCTGGTCTACAGAGTGAGTTCCAAGACAACCAGGTATACAGAGAGAAACTCTGTCTCACAAAACCAAAAAAAAAAAAAAAAAAAAAAAAAAAAAAAAAAAAAAAAAAAAAAAAAAAAAAAAAAAAAAAAAAAAAAAAAAAAAAAAGTAAAGATATAACACTGAAAATATCCCCTCTGAGTATCACTTTTGGCTGATAGTGAGATTTTCTGAAAATATCTACATAATAATCTCAAAACACTTTTGAGTAATAGACTACCTCAATGATGACTATGGCTCTGGTATCCTGTTCTTAGTATGTACCCCAAATCATTTTCTGTTGCTCTTTTTTTTCTTTTTTTTTAACATGGAGTAGATCCTGAGATTTTATCCTTGAGCATTAAATGCACTGTGTTAAATTTAATGGATACCAATACAGTAGTTGAAATAACCACATGAATATTCACTGCCTTGTTATAATGTATTTGAATTAAATATATGTGCACAGTTCTAATCAACAAATAATACTTTTAATTTATCCAATGGGTAAGGTGAATGAAATAAAGTATGGTTGTTGAAAATAAATATACATTTTACAAAATAAAATTAATGAGAATAAAAATTGATTCTCTAGAAATAATCTGGCCTACTATTTCCCAATTACTTAACATGCCCAGTTTTTTAAACTAGCTAACACTGTGAGTTCTATTTAGGAATTCCCTAATAAATATATTATTATTTATTCTGCTTTATGTATTATTGAAGAATCTTATAAACAGAGAGAGAATCATATAAGTCTAATTGATTAAATGTTCACTCAAATTTATGAGTTTGATTAGGCAGTGAGCAGTTTGCATACAAATCATCTTAGATGGCTTAGGTTCATTTAAAGCATCTCCATAAATATTGCAAATGAATATTGACATATCAATATTGCAGCATTTTGCTAACACATTATCTGAAAGCAAGAGAAATAATAAAAGCCATTTTTAATGAAAAGAGGATATAATTCCACACAACTCTTTCTCTCTCTCTCTCTCTCTCTCTCTCTCTTTCTGTGTGTGTGTGTGTGTGTGTGTGTGTGTGTGAGAGAGAGAGAGAGAGAGAGAGAGAGAGAGAGAGAGAGAGAGAGAGAGCGCCTTGGCCATTGACATTAATCCTTGGCCAATGATTCATGCTCCACAGTAGGAGAGAGGGGTAGAGAGACTAGAGAGACAATGAGAATTGTGTATTGCTTTGGTCACATATATCATTGTATGCCCATAACAAGACAAATTCAACAATAGCTAAAATCAGAAAAGGATATTTCAAAAATAAACAATCAAACACAGGTCTTCAACATCAATCTTACAGTCAGATGACAGGAAAGAGAAAGCTATCTTTCCCTCAAAGTGACTATTTTCCTCATATAAGCCATTCATCTTAAATGAGATATTTTCCTCCACATGCCCTACAAAGGTGTCAGTAGTGCAACTACTTCTGCAAAACATCCATTATTTCTAGTCTTGGCTCTGCTTTGAATCTTTCTTTCTTTTGTGTGGGTATTTTACTTACCACATTTAAAATATATTTTATAATATTTCTCTGAGAATTTCAGCAGCATATTTTAATCATTTTTACCCTGTCTGAAAATTTTTTTTCTATATTCATCACCACTTCAATATGCACCCAAATTTGTGTATTTTTTCCAAATCTTCTAAGACTCACTTATGATGATCAGCAGACTTTTGGTGTGGTCTTCTACTATAAAGTTGCTCACTTTTGCAAGGGATATATTCTAATAGAACAATCTTCCCTGTTACCCAATACTTAACAATTGTCAATAGCGCCACAGTTTTGGGTGGACTTGTATGCTCAACTCCCTTCTTGCTGGGATTTAGTCTGACATGAACTTGCACATATTTTGCACATGTTGTTACAATTACTTTGTGTTTATATGTGCAACTCTCCTGTTGTGTCAAGAAGAACATGTGGTAATACTTTGTGATTTACTCTTCTTTTGTTCTGAGAAAGTGATACAAAATAGGCCAACCTGAATATTTACCAACTTTTCCATACCAGAGAATTTTATTAAGATAAATGCAAGCACTGATTTCTCAGGGATAACTAGGAGGTCAGAATAAATGCACTTAGAAAACTGTTGTTTACAATGTTAAAATAGCTTTTTGAGAATATCTGATTTTTTAGTAACCTTGATTTTAAAATTAGTTTATTTTTAATTCACTTTAAATCCTGTTCATAAGCCCCCTCCCTCCTCTCTTCCAAGTCCCACCCTTAAATGTCCCTCCCTTCATTCTCCTCCCTTTATCCTCAGAAAAGGAAAGCTGCTCCTGAATCCCACCCTATCCTGGAGCACCTTTTCCAAGCAGATCTAGGCACATCCTCTACCAGTGAAACTTAACCAGGCACTCTAAGAGAGAGTAGGGAAGCAAAGGCAGGTCACAGAGACTGAGATAGCCCCAGTCCTGATTGTTAGGGGAACCACATGTACACCAAGGTGTACTTTTGCTTGAAATGTGTAGGGGTCTAGATCCAGCTCCTACATGTTCCCTGGTTGGTGGTCCAAGCTCTGAGCAGCCATGGTCCCAAGTTAGTTGACATTGCGAGTCTTCTTGTGGTATCCTTGGTCACTCGGACTTGCAGACTTCTATCCCCAACTCTTCCACAAGTCTCCTTTGGCTCCATCTAATAATTGGCTTGGGTCTCTGCATCTGCTTCCAGTTGCTTCCAGATGAAGCTTCTCAGAAGACACTGATGCTAGGCTCCTGTCTGTAAGCATAGTAGAGTATCATTAATAGTATCAGACATTGGATCTCTCACAGGGAATGGGTCTCAAATAAGAGCAGTCATTTGTTGGTTATTTCCTCAGTCTCTGCTCCATCTTTTTCCCTACATATCCTGTAAGCAAGACAAATTTTGGGTTGAAGGTTTTGTGGGTGGAGTGATGTCCCCCTCATTCCTGTGGAAATCATGTCTGGCTATAGAAAGTGGCCATTTCAATCTATTTATCACCCTCTGGGAAGAATCTAGGCTTGAGTCATAACCCATAGTCTCCCTATATCCTCTCCCAATCCAGACCTCTATCAAGTGTCCTGAGATACCACCACCTTAATTTCCATTCTCAGTCCCCAACCTCTCTGACCCCCTTCCCCTCATACTTGGCCACTATCCCCATTCCAGCCCTTGCCTCTTCTCCTACCCAGTTCACTCTCTCCATTCACTTCAGATTACTATTTAGTTTTGCCTTCTAAATAAGATTCTCACACCCACCCTTGGGACCTCCTTATTATCTTATTATTTTTTTTTCCCAGTCTAAGAATTGTAACATGGCTAGTCCGTACTTTATGGCTAATGTCCACTTATAAGTCCACATGTCATACATGTCTTTCTGGCTTTGAGTTACCTAACTCAGGATGACATTTTCAAGTTGCATACATTAGCCTGCAGAATTGGTGATATTTTTCTTGTTAATAGTTGAATAGTATTCCATAGTGTAGATGTACCACATTTTCATTATCCATTCTTCAGTGTCAGAAGTTACTAGGAAAGACTAAGGTATGTAGAAGAGTTTTCTGGAGATGGCCCACCATTTTGGAGAGTTTGCAATGGATGAGTTCTGAAATGCAAGATCACCACAGACTTAATCCCCAGATTGCTTCTTAAGGGTAATATGCCTTTCCTGTCACTATAGACTAATGATTTCAAGGCATTAATTCATCTTCCTGAAAAGTTTTCCTAAAGACTAACATGAGGATGGACTCTCATGTAATGGGATTATGTAGACAAATTGATGATTTCACAATTTCTGATAATGGTTTTATAGAAATCTTAAATTTTTACAAGTTATCTCAAGCCCCTTATAGAAAGCTGCAAATAGATTTCCATGTTTTCACATATCATAGGCTAATTTGACTAGGATAAACAAGCAGGCTTTAAACAAAGTTGTAATCAAGGAAAAACATTTCATTCTAGGTGTTATGGTTTGTAGATGCTTGACCCAGGTAATGATTCTATTAGAAGGTGTGGCCCTGTTGGAGCTGGCGAGGTTTTGTTGGAGTAGATGTGTCCCAGTGGTTGTGGGAATAAGATCTTCATCCTAGCTGCCTGGAAGCCATTATTCTGCTAGCAGTCTTCCGATGAGAATGTAGCTCTGCCTTTACCATGCCTACCTGGGTGCTGCCATGTTCCCACCTTGATGATAATGGACTGAACCACTGAACCTATAAGCCAGTCCCAGTTACATATTGTCCTTAGAAGAGTTGCCTCAGACATGGTATCCCTTGACAGCAGTAAAACCCTAACTAGGACACTAGGTCAGATCCAAAGTTGAAGCCACTGGTGTTCACTATGATAAAGCAAAGCAATGTCAAACTGTTGCTTTGAACTTAAGAGCGAGTAGAATGAAACACTGCTTTGAACTTGCCATCAGCATCCTTCTATAACTCCCCTTTTGTATAACATTTCATCTAGGACGCGATTTTATAAAGACATTTTGTCTAAAGTGGTTTACAATAGCCAGAGAGAAGTGTAGAGCCTGGTGCCCTATTTACCATACGTCTTGCTGTCTATATGCACACACACACACACACACACACACACACACACACACATACACACACACACACACACATATATATGTGTGTGTGTGTGTGTGTGTGTGTGTGTGTGTGTATGTGTGTAGGTATATGTGTATGTATGTAAGTATGCTTGAATACTCATGGAATTGGTGAGACAGGAGTGATCAAGCCAGGCTAAAATATGTGTGTCTATGTGTGCACTTGAATTCTCCCTTTTTACCTCTTCTTTTCTCTCTGGCTCACAAAAGGTTAAGGAACTCAGAGCCTCTGGCCTGTTCAGCAAGGGGACTACAAATCTAAGAACAAAAGGTTCCCAGTAGTTAGCTTTTTTCTTTATCCCCTGCTGCTACTAGCAAGAGTCAATGACCAGAAACCAGGTGCTTTTAGCAACAAAAATAGCAAGAGAGAGTTAATTTTCCAGTGGTCATCAGCTTTTGACCCCCAGAATAGTAAGAGTTGCAAGACCACTGTTATTCAGTATTTTTGCCTTTGTTCAATGCTGTGTCCCAACTCAGTACTTAAAAGGTGGAGTGATCCCTAACACTTCATTTGAGGGACATCTAGGTTGTTTTCAGGTTTGGGCTATTATAAAGAAGCCTTTTATATGCAATAGTGTCTGGGTTTGGCAAGATTTTGCTGACAGGACCCTGATATAGCTATCTTGTGTGAGGTTATGCCAGTGCCTGGCAAATACAGAAGTGGATGTTCACAGTAATATATTGGATAGAACACAGGACCCCCAATGAAGAGGTAGAGAAAATACCCAAGGAGCTAAAGGGGTCTGCAACCCTATAGGCGGAACAACAATATGAACTAACCGGTACCCCCCACATCTTGTGTCTCTAGTTGCGTATGTAGCAGAGGATGGCCTAGTGGGCCATCAATGGGAGGAGAGGCCCTTGGTCTTGTGAAGATTTTATGCCCTGGTACAAGGAAATGCCTGGGCCAGGAAGCTGGAGTGGGTGGGTTGGGGAGCAGGGCAGGGAGGGGAGAGGTATAGGGACTTTCAGAGAGGAAACTAGGAAAGGAGGTAGCATTTGAAATGTAAATAAAGAAACTATCTACAAAAATATTGTTTAAAAAATAAAGATGTTATTAATACTGATGAGCATGTGTCCCTATGGTATAGTGGGGTATCTTTTGGGCATATGCCCAGGATACATAGCTGGGTCATAACATATATTTATTCCCAGTCTTCTGAGAAACTGCCAAAATGATTTCCTAAGTGTCTGTGAAAGTTTGCTCTCCCAACATCAATGGAAGAGTGTTTCCCTTTCATTACATCTTCACTAGTACATTCTCTCCCTTTAGTTTTTGATTCTATCAAGTCTGATGGGTATAAGATGAAATCTCAGGGTTGTTTTGATTTACATTTCACTGATGACCAAGAATGATGAACAATTCTTCAAGTGCTTCTCAGCCACCCAAGATTCCTCTCTTGAGACCTACCTCTCTGTTTAGGTCTGCTTCCCATATTTTAATTGGATTACTTGGATTGCTGGTTTCTAATGTCTCAAATTTCTTATAAATTTAGGATATTAGCCTCTCAGATATAGGGTTAGTGAATATTCTTTCACAATCTGTAGGCATCTGTTTTGTCCTTTTGACAGTGTCTTTTGCCTTACAGAAGGTTTTCAGTTTCATGAGGTCCCATTTATCAATTGTTAATCTTGGAGACTGAATCATTGGTGTTCTGATCAAAAAATTGCCTCCTATACCAATGTGTTAAAGACTATTCCCTACTTTCTGTTTTATTAGGTTTAGTGTATCTGGTTTGATTTTTAGATCTTTGATCCACTTGGACTTGAGTTTTGTGCAGGATGATAGAGATGGATGTATTTCTATTCTTCTACATGCAAACATTCAATTTTCTCCATTTAATTTGATGTTGACTATTGATTTGGAGTATATTGATTTTATTTTGTTTAGGCATGTGCCTTATATAACTGATCTCTAAGACTTTCAACATGAAGTGAATTAACCATGTTTTTTTTTTTTTTATTTATAAAGATGTGTGATCAGCAATAACACAATTTTTCTATGAATTTGTAATTCATACTTTTGTCTAGGAAAAATGAGGAAATAATCAAGAGAAAAATGAACAACAATATAAATTCAATGCATAAAAAGAAATGTTAGATTATTTTATTAATTCCATTGCTAATGCAAATAAATAAAGAATTAAGCCATTCAGGATATCATAAAGGTCTTTGGAATGGGCTTTGGCTCTCCAAGCTATGCTAACTTTTGAACCCAGTGTACTACTTTTTAAGCACATGAACCAATGGACACACACTACAACACACATTTTTAACTCTTATTAATGTTAGATAGGATTGTAGATCTGACCTAATTTTATATTAAGAAAAGTGCTTCTCAAAAATATATTTCTTGATTTTCCTAGTACCAAGCTAATTTCTAGTACTTTTCATCCTATGCCTTTGATAATGACATTTAAACCAGTTTAGGAATACGATGAACACAAGCGACTTACTGTTAGTCTGTAAACTCTATGGTTTATAAGGAACATAGATATTTCTATGATGACTTGTGGAGATTCTGTAGGTTCTTATATTGTTATATCTTTTGGATTTTAGAAATGTTTACTTCTTACAAATACTTGTTTTATTCTGTGTATTTCAGCATGAAAAATATAACAGAATTTTCTGAGGTTTTATTTTAATTGCCACATCTTTCCTTTTTCTTTCTTGTTTCAAACATTTCCTTTCTACATTCTCCATCAAATTAAAATTTATGGTCCCTTCATTCAACTTTCATTTAGTTTTCAGTTGGTGAGTATTTATGAGTCTAGATTCTGACATTTCTAGAATACACAATCTTACATCACATTCCTGGATCTTTTAACTCTTAAAATCATTCTTTCTCCTCTCCTGCTATATGTGTTTACTGAGCCTTTGGTGTAAGAGTATTTTGTAGATTTATTCCTGGGGACCATATACCACATCCTCCATACTGTCATATTAAATTATTTTTCCACAGAAAATAACATGGACAGAAACACTAATATTTAACACAGAAAAATGTAATGATGATGCTTTCATATTATTATGTCATATGACAAAGAGAATCATTCAAAAAGATAGCTCTTAGTGGTGATAGTGTGGTGTCAGTGGAGTATATCTATAAAAAGCAATGAATTTCTTGGCTTACAACTAAACACTTAATATATACAAATATATATATACATATACATATATATATATATATACAAATATATATTAAATATAACACTTTAATAGAATATTATGAATATCTTTATCAATATAAATTATATATAATTTAAATATAATTATATTTTAAAATGTTTTGCATTTGTACATATATTTTTTAAATAGAAAGAAGTGATACATAAGATCTAAACAATTTTTGGTCATAATATTCACCTTTTTATATTTCTAGATAGTCTCACATTTGTGTAGCTTGCTAGCAGTATATATGGATAGAAATAAATGTAACCTTTCATTCCTTTATCAAAACAAATAAAAGTTCTTGATTATTGATAGTTCTTTGGGCATAATTGTATTTAATTTTCCATAATATATTCCATCTTGATCCATCCATTGTAAAGCACTGCAAAGGAGAAATAGCTAGTAAGACCAAATGACTTATCTGTCTATACTAACTCAATCATATATTCAAAAATTATGGGTTAATATTATTTTATAGTATGTTTTAATAAAATATAAAGGATGGTAATCAAATTGCTGATCTCATTTAATATAACCATTGTAAGAAGCAAAACACAAGGACTTTATATGCTTAAATCTTTATTTTTTGCTGAATATTTGACCAAGTTTACACAAGTGTCTTTTACACTTGGCATCATTCTTGTTCATTAATAGCTCCAAAAACCATGCAATAAAGACTGCCTGATCAGATACCCAAAATGTCATTCATGTGAACTCTCTCAGCATACTAATCAACATATTACCTTCTTACAGAAATAGATAATATGAGCAATTTTAAGGAAGCATGAACTTAAAACACAAAGGAAACATATATCAGTCAAAACATAATTCTAAACAACTGGAGTTTTTGGTATCAAAACATCTTTTCACAAAATATATATCTTATGTTTTATATGTACATAAAATATAAATTTTATGTTTACATAGGAACAATATAAACATATATGTTTAGATGTTTTATGTGCATGCATTCTCTGTGATATTGAGTATTAAAATCACATGTCACTAAATTTTATTTTACTTCACCTTTCAGTAAACCTTTGATAATTCAAATAAATGT
Organism: Mus minutoides; assembly: GCA_902729485.2. Taxonomy (NCBI): domain Eukaryota; kingdom Metazoa; phylum Chordata; class Mammalia; order Rodentia; family Muridae; genus Mus; species Mus minutoides. Next base: position 24,641 of record LR750013.1, read on the forward strand.
AAAGCTTTCCCTTTGAATGTTGCCTTTAAAAGCTTTTTAGAATCCCTTTAACTCTTGTAACATAATTTAAGTCAGTAATTTTCTCCCAAATGTGTGATTGGCCTATAGATAAATTACTATTCTATTTTCAGTAGATAATTTCAACTGTTATTGCCAAAAAATCTATTTTCCTTAATGCTACAGATCTTGATTGCTTTCTAACAAGTGGCATATAAGGTGGCATTGTGTCTACACTATGTACAAGGCAAACAAAGCTTTGCCCAGCGTGGTTGTAAAATATTAACTTACTGCTTTCAATAGGTCTGTGTTGCCTTCCTTTGGGTCTACTATAAGTCAAAATGTGCTGAGAACATAAAGGCATGTTTTTCTGTTCCTGGGCCTTTGTTCACTTTCTCCATTATGAGAGAGTCTGTAATTTTCAAAGTATTTTATAGGCTCTCCTTGGGGGAGAGTTCAGTACACATCTACTGAGTTACCAAAACTTAATGCTGCAAAATGAAATCACTATTTCCATGGTAGTATTACCTCTACTTAAAAGAATCAAAGTAAAACTATATATTTTCTGGTTTTCCTCAAAATAATATTTATTTTTATTTATTATAAGTCAGCTGTTTCATGTATATCACTTTTCTTTCACTTAATATTTTAAGAGTGGTCTGATTAACATTATGAAGCTACAAATAGATTTTGAATAGTAAAGAGACTTGTTCATTGTTAATGAGTTCTGTATCTCTGTTGAAGACATGTGCTGGATGCCAATGACAGACAGCAATGCTTTACTATACCAGAGAAGATGGGACCATTCATTCCATTATAAGCCAACTCTTGAGTATTTTTTCCTTTGTTTAATCATTGTGCTATTTTGAAGTAAAACTTTACAGTGTGTGTGTGTGTGTGTGTGTGTGTGTGTGTGTGTGTGTGTGTAAACATGAGAGACAGAGAGAGAGAGAAAGAGAAATTTTGATACAATATATGGTATAAGTGGAAAGATTAAAATCTGTCAGAAAATAAAAGATACCATTGTTCCTGAAAGAATCATTCATTATTGTAAATATGACACACTGAACTAGAATTATAAATCCCTTCTAAATGAATGGCTTCACTGCCAACTGTAAGTTATTTTGTCTTCTTCAATGACTCAGCTGCTAGCTCTCCCTTTACAATTGTAGTAGTAAGCTTACTATCTTATTAAAAAACAAATTCATATTTTATGATATCATATGTATATATTATATGTATTATATATATGTATATATCATATGTATGTTTATATTATATGTACACACACACACACACACACACACACACACACACATATATGTTTATATACTATACATGTAGATTCCCAGACGCTGAGTTTCTTAAAAGAAAATCTGAAACAACCTTAACAAAATCACATGAGAAGAGCCAGTGTTCTCAAAGGAAGATAATTACAAATATGCTGTACACATGTGGGATGTACGTCTATGTACAGAAAAGAGAATGATATATAGAAATTTCTTTATTGTCCTTGAGTCAACCATTCTTGGTCTTCAATGTCAAGAAGTTCTTATAATCATAGGAAGGCTTATATTTACCTCAGGATTTCTTGATAATGCAACAGTTGCTTTATTCTCACCTTCTGATTAATTCTCAGTACTATTAAAAAGGTTGTTTTATGCTGTTGAATAGTTTGCTGTTCGAAAGAACTCTAGCAAAAGTGTGAGCTAAAGAGTGCAACAGCGTAGGTTGGAAATGAAGCAAGTGCACCCAGTAAGCTTTGGCTGAAGATTCAGGAAGTACGGCTTCACTGGAACAAATATTGGTTATTAAAACATGGACATATATGATTTGGTAATCAACAAATTTCCTATGCTTGGTTATGGCTTTCAACTTCTTAGTCTTAATACCTAGGGTTTCTCTGTAAAGCCCTGGCTGTCCTGGAACTCACTCTGTAGACCAGGCTGGCCTCGAACTCAGAAATCTGCCTGCCTCTGCCTCCCAAGTGCTGGGATTAAAGGCATGTACCACCACCACTCCCAGCTAAGAGACAACATTTTACAGTTCTAAAATGTGAGATGATTTTAATCTTGGAAGAAAAAAAAAAACCAACTATAAATAAAAACCAGTGTCTCTCTGACAAATACATAATTTACATTTTTAAGGGAATTGTCTTCCTGCAAACACATTTCCTTTGTGAATCAAATACATTTTCCTAACAGTTTCTTTCACACTTTTCCATCTCTAACATTCCCAAAGTCATGACCTGCATTTGCAGGAATATAAACTAGTTTATTCAGTGGATGTGTATGTGTGTGTGTGTGTGTGTGTGTGTGTGTGTGTGTGTGTGTGTGTGTGTGTGTTTGAATAGTAGCTGGACTGCATTTTGTTTTGCACTGACAGCTCTGTTGACTCTGTAATGTTGTCTTAGTTGTTTACTGCTGCAATTCCTGAAAACACTGTACTATTGTCAAAGCTCTTACCTGTCTTAACTCTTGGCTGGTGCACTCTGAACGTGATGGAGGTATAAGACTTGTGAGGCACCCAGTGTGAGTGATAAGCACTGAACTTGAGTCTTCTGCAAGGACAGCAAATGTTCTGAACTACTGAGCCCTTTCTCCAGCTCCAGATGCCCAGGTAACATATCCATAATTGTTTATTTTTCTACGTGCACTTACTACTAAACTGAACCATTATTAACTCCACCAAAGCTAATGGTTTATATTTGTTATAAGTATTTCCATATTTTTAGCCATATATTAATATATGTGTGCCAAAAGACTACATGCATATGTTTATAAAAATACTAAATATTAAAAATAACAAACAATTTTTGTTTCATTGATACATCTTCTCACTCTGGTTTGCCATGGTGTCATAAACAAATATAACCATCTTTAGTCCCTGTGAAGAAGTACTGTCGCTAATCATTGCCCTACAATTTAGGAATGACTTATTTAATCTGGCCAACATTGGATACAAATAGAAAGACTACATGGAATTTTAGTGGAAACAGAGAACAGGAGGCATGTGTTGTTAAGCTTGCTTGTCAGAGTTTTGACCCATTTTTCTCTCTAAACCTTTTGCAAATGAAAGTGGACTTACAAGATATCAGAAATGTGTGCAAAGCTCTGCTTAGGAGACAAGGTCTTTCTCAGGCTGACCCCAGGCTTCCTCCCCTTCATGTAGTTCTGAAGAATTTGTGATTTCCCATTACTCTATTTTTCTCCATTTCCATGTTTTTCAATTCTAAATATTTTGATCTAGTTAAGAACCTAGTCTTGTGAAAACAAATTATTTCATATAAATGAATGTGACAGCCAATATTGGTTGGTGATTATATATATATATATATATATATATATATATATATGTGTGTGTGTGTGTGTGTGTGTGTGTGTGTGTGTGTGTGTGTGTGTGTATATATATATATATATATATATATATATATATATATATATATATATGTTCAAGCATGTTAAAGACTGAGAATTACTTAGGCTGTAGTTTTTCAGGCTGTGGTTTATAATTTCCTCTACCATTTGACTGGCCTATGTGCCCTAAAGATAAGATGATCTTTTTTTTTTTTTTTTTTTCCTACCTAGTGCTGGAATGGCAAAACACACTGGGGGAGGTTTTTTTCTTTTTGTTTTGTTTTGTTTTTGTTTTGTTGTTGTTTTGTTTGCTTTGGTTTTTTACAAAATACATATGAGTGTTTTGACGGCAAGTATGTCTTTGTAATACTTGCATGAACTGTGTCCACAGAGGCCAGAAGAGAGCCTCAGATTCTCTAGAATTGGAATTAAAGATTATGTGAGAGACTGTGTGGATTCTGGGAACCAAATCATGGTACTCTGCAAGAGCAGAAAATAGTCTAAATTTCTTAAGTGCCTCTCCAGTCCCTATGTGCATGTACACACACACAAACACAGACACACAGACACACAGACACACAGACACACACACACACACACAGACACACACACACACACACACACACTCATATACACACATACATACATCCGTGTATGTGTAAGTTAGTCATAAGTGTAGTTTGGAGGGTATAAGAAAAACATTGATAAGTAACGAGTGTTTAGTACTTTTTTAGTGAAAATCTCCATAATGCAAATTAATCAGAAATATTGAAGTTTTCCCTTAAAAATGCAATACTGTCCTTTCCATTGTCTCATTTTTTAAACTACTAGGTTTGTACTTGCCTTTTCTCATTTATTTACTTAAGAAGAAATGTAGAGAATGCAGAAGTGGGGCAAAAGCAATCTGTTAAACCTTTCCCAACTCTGCCTGTTTTAATGTTAAAATCAATTACTTTTGCTGTCAACATGAGTAAGATTCACTACCAGCACAGAGTGCAGGCAGTCAAATGCATTGCTAAGAATTATAATACAAAGTTCAGGTGACTAACCTTACAAGTTCTAAGAAGTTGTCTGTATTTATAAAGCTGCATCTTCTGCAATGACAAAAAGGGTTTTGTTCTCATTGGTTTAAATTCTTGGATGCCAGAGTAAGTTTACCCATAAATTAAAAAAAGAAAAACCAACAAAAAACCTACTGTTGTTTTATTGCCTAACTCCTTGGCAAAAACTATTATAAGCTTGCTCTTATAAAAAAAAAAGAATTACTGCCTAATACCTTGGCAGAAACTATTGTACATATTCTCTTATAGAAAATAAACTTTCCTTACTAAACAATAATATTGTATACATATTCTGCTGTCAAATATAATAGAAATTTTAATATATTTCATAGAGAAATATTACAAACTGGTCTCCATGGACAGGTTTTAGTGTGATAATTGTCAACTACTGCTATCAAATGCCAACATTATACACTTTGGATTTTAGCATCAAAGTAATATATAACCTTGAAATAATTAGCATAGTCACTATTATTGCCATACTCTCAATCATAATCATTTAGTCTCGAACCACAAAGTCTTATCCATGTCAAAGAGTAATTATTTTCTTAAAGTCAATAGTGGTAAGTGTATATGCTAATAATTTAAAAATTACTAAACAAAAGAAAGCACTACTTATTAGAGACATGTTATAGAATGGAATCTATATTCATGTTCATTTTCTATACATTGTCTCAACAGATAAATTCAGGGAAATAGAAGCTTAAGGTCAATAAATGGTAAGAGGGGCCAAAATTCTCATTGGAATGAATGTTTATTAAGCTTCCTCTAAACTTTACTTGGTTAAAGAGCACCTCCTGGACAGCTAAGTGGTGGTCAAGTAGAAAGTTGAACCTTCATGTGCATGATATGCTGTTAAGGCCAGTGCAAGGGTCTTGCCACACACATCTTTAGGTCACTTATGTACCTTAGTTACCCCTCATTTAAGGGCTTTCAGCTGAGTCACCTGATTTTGCAACATTAGGTCTACTCACAGATGTTTTACTTTATTTGTGGTATATTACTGCCTTTCAAAAACTTTATCATGAGTATAGGAGGTTGAGCTGGTAGAATGGAGAGTGATTGGAGAAAGCCAAACAATAATGACTATGAAGGTAGCAAGCTTCAGCCTCTATGGGGGCAGCTTTGTTAGCAGTGACAGTTGAGGAAGAGGACAGGTGATTGAGAAATTGGTTGAAAGGTTGCTAAAGAGATGTCACATAAGAATTTAGAAAATATGAGCCCGAGTTAATGGAAGAGCCTCAGGAAACTGCCAAGTCTTAAAGGACAGCATATGTCCCAATATCCTAGGTCATGGACCTGTCAATCAGAGTAGCCACTCTAGGAAATGTTGATACACATATTTGCAACCTGTACATGATTTATGACACTAGCAGATTTGTCTGTTGTCACATGTTGATGCTATGCACTGATACTAGAAACTGAGAATTTTTTTTGGGGGGGGGTATTTTATTTATTTACATTTCAAATATTATCTCCTTTCCCACTTTCCCATCTGGAAACTGCCTATCCAATCCTCCTACCCCTGCTTCTATGAGGGTGCTTCCCTACCCACCCACCCACACACTCACTCCTGCTTTCCCATCTTGACAGAGGATTATAAGAGCTGCCAAATGTCAACTCCAGGGCAATATAAGTTTCCCTTCTCCGAATGAACACATGAGTCCTTGGTTTTGAAAACATGGAACAATAAACACCCCATTCTCAGTGTTGAAATCTCTAGCTCTCTAGGTCTGCCAGCTTAGGCCCTATGACTTTAGTATTTTGCATCATGGAATGACCAAGACTAGACAACCATCTTACCTACTTGTGCTTTCCATCTGAGCAAAAGGACGCAAACCAGGTGATTGGTAGCACAAACAACATGCTTACGCATGATTTTCTTTTGATTTACATCCTTCCAATTGTTCATAAATGATTTTCTACTATCAAAGCTTAAATTCTTACATTATTATGGTGGACTTCTTATCCTTTGCTACCATTGTATTATACATTTTTGGCTGAAGGTTAGATACAATCCTTTTGCCTTTACCTGCGAAAATTTTGAAGGTGTCTTTTCTTTGATGCTGAAACTTTGACTCTGTGCAGAACTTCATAGTTTTTATTCCATTTGATTTTATCATACTTTTTATATACATATCTTTTATTCTATCTATACTCTTGATAAAACAATTTATATGGTATATACAGCATATATCACTAAAAGAGAGAATATTCTTTTACTACAATCATTCCCTAAAATGATTTCAATTTTTTCATTCTACATTAATTATGGGACCTTAGGTTAACTAATATGTCAGAAATAATTATTTAAGTATAAAAAACATGTTATTATATTTAAGCTTCAACAATCTTTACAATATAAAGTAATTAACCTTCTTTTATTACAGTATATGATCTTTTAGTTTCTTTACTAAAGATTGTTTAGTAAAGATGCTTTACAAAAATTGTTTAACAGGGCAGTGGTGGTGCATGCCTTTAATCACTCGGGAGGCAGAGGCAGGCTGATTTCTGAGTTCGAGCCCAGCCTGGTTCACAAAGTGAGTTTCAGGTCAGCCAGGGATATGCAGAGAAACCCTGTAGAAAAAAAAAAAAAAAAAAAAAAAAAGATTGTTTCTTTACATTCCTAGGAAATTATGTAGGCTTTCTTCTTCTCCTCCTCTTCCTCCTTCTGTGCTTAATCATACATTAAGAAGCATGCTTCACAGTCAGTGTGAATGTGTATATTTGAAAAATAGTAGTGGATAAGATTGTAGTGAAACAATCTTAGTCCACTAAATCTTAGAGTAATATCATCTTGAAGCAAACTACCACTTAGGTATTCCACATGCCCCATGCAGCAAAAGAAGGCATTCCTGTCATTTTTGGTTTATGTGTTAGTTTGTTTTTTTATTTGTCTTTTTTATTTTGACTGACACAATCCCTGATAAGGAAAAGGAAACAGCATATAAACACATATAAATTCTCAAGCTTTTAAGCTTGTACAGTCTCAAATACATGACCATTTTATCCCAAGTACATGTACATTTAGTTTAATAAGTAAGTTCTCAGTAAGAGTCTAGGACATCTTCTGCCATAGAATTTTGTCCAAGTGTTTAAAGTTTCTTTCAAATATCTCATCCTCTTTAGTATCTTTAAGGTCAAAAAAAGCTACAATACAACTTTAACATGACGGATGCATCAGCACTTGGGCAACATTTTTATTTCTAAATGACAGCCGGCAGGATTTCATTTATTTTCTTTTTATAGGAGACACTTAGGAATATCCTTTCTACTATTTTTTGTCATTGAAAAATAACTAGCAGCATTGATTTAGTTAGAATTTTAATCTCATGTATGTAACTTGATTCCTATGAATAAACAGCATTGATGAGTTCACATTACAAATATGCATAACTGAAATGGTAAGAAGGTTTAATATGACACATGAAGATAATGTAGGAGAGACAAATCAGGAATGCTCAACTTTTTATACATATCACACTACTTTTTTATATGAAACAAAAAGGAGGCTCTTTAACAGTGCTCATTTCTCTAATTCTGGACTTTGTCAGACGCATAGACAAGTCTTTAACTGGAAATTACATAACTTGACAATTATTAACTTGTACTGTAATTATACAGGATAAATAGCATTAATTCTCTATAAAAGACCACAAAAACCACTAATGCTTTGAATTATGTGATATAAAACTTACAAGCTGGGCGTGGGGCGCACGCCTTTAATCCCAGCACTCTGGAGGTAGAGGCAGGCAGATTTCTGAGTTAGAGCCCAGCCTGGTCTACAAAGTGAGTTCCAGGACAGCCAGAGTTACACAGAGGAACCCTGTCTCAAAAAAAAAACAAAAACAAAAACAAAACAAGCAAACCAAAAAAGTCCATACAGTTTACTGAAGATAAAATTCACAATTAAATATCAAATGTCAAAACTGAGATCCTGGTATTAAAAAGACCAATTCTCAGGTTCTCAATGTAGTTTTAAAGGACTTAAAGCTTAGGCAGAAACAGTTCCCACAAAATGTCACATTTGGAGAGTTTGTATTTAATAAGAACATAAAAATTTAAATTTCCCTTATGATGATTCAAATCATTAAGTTTTTGAAAATTTCAAGCCCTGTGATTGCAAATTTGTCAGGGCAATTTAGCAAAACCACTAAAAACCTGCTAAATAGATTATTTTATTGTGCCAATGTTTTATTAGCTTAACAGCTCTATTTACTTAAAAGGGCCCCAAAGTATTATAAAATACATTTTATTTAGTACACATGATATAGCCATTAAAGGAAGTTTGCATTTGGCATCAAGTTCCACTTCAAAGAAATTGTTATTTGACTTCATTGTACAATTTCGGTGAATAATTTAGTGCAATGACAGAGGTCGGGTAAAACTGAATTTGCCATCTTAGAATATAGAGGCTGTCAGGACAAAGACTCTTGTAACATTCTACAAGGGCATCCTTTGTTTATAACATAAACTGTGCATTCAGGATGTTCTCGAATGCATTCATTCTAGGTTTATTGTTATCAAAGTTTAGTGAAATAAACAGCATTCACAGACATATTTATAAAAAGAAAATGATATGAAATAAAATGAGAAATGAAAGTGGTGATTTACATAAAACTCGAAAATAGTTGAAACGTAAGTCTCCCAATTGTCTGTGACCATCAGGACACAAACAGCAACTTCTAGGCATGATATGTTTCAACATACAGAGAATAGAGTTAACTAGGGAAACTCAACACACCATTAGTGTCTAGAGATATTACTAAGGTTTCATTATGTAAACACAATTGAATAGTTGCTAAGTGATTAAAATTATTTTGGAAACATTCTGATTCTATTTAACAACAACAAAAAAATCTTACCAGCAAATGCAAGTTTAGTCTTGGTGCTATATTTGTCCCCCATAATAAACATGTTAGGTATGGCATGACATTTTGTGAACTATCTTGTTAGAATAAACTGTCATAAAGTCTTCAGTCATTTATGGATAACAGAAACTTGGAAACTGGTGAAATAGCAAGATTTAGTTTGGTATGGGGAGAACAGGATGATGTGGTCCTTTGTCTAAACAAATCATTTATTTGAATATAGGCATCTATGATGTAAAAATATCTATGGGACACAAACTTGCATTAAAATCTCTTTTTTTGATTATTTAGGTTTTTGAATTTTTCAGATGGGAATGGTCAAATTATCACTAATCATCAAACCACATTCTTCCTTCCATTACTTCCCTCCCTCTGACAGAATCCTAATTATATCTAGGTTATCTTGATATTCTTTCAGGTTCTCTGATGATGTCCTCATTTTAATTTTTTTCTTTTTAAATTTTTCGTGCAATAAATTTTATCATAATTTGTTACTTTGCCAATTCTTCAAGATCCCCATCATCTTGTGTCACAACTTCTAACAAGTATAAAAAGCAAGCAATGCACAAGAAGAAACTAAACAAAAGAATGTGGTGGAGTCTATTTTTTATTGGCCAACTGCTCATGAGCATGAGCCTATACTGGCCAGTGGTTGATGCACCTGTCTAGTGTCACTCTGATTTCCTTTCCCCCAGAAGCTGTCAGTTTTAAATAACTTCTTAGTTAAGGGTGAGGCTTTAAGCTAACTTCTGTATTTCAGCTCTAGGATGTCATCAACCTTGAAGTTATAAAGATCTTGGATCTACATATATGTATCAGCGCTCTTCTGTCTAGAAATCAGTTTTCTTGGAGTCTCCCAGCACATATGGCTCTTAGAGTCTTGCTACCTACTTTTCTACATTGATCTGTGAGCCATGAAGAATGGGGTGTGGTAAAGAAATTCCAATTAGTGCTAAATAATATAATGCTGACTGGGTCTGGCATGGCTGAGTAAAGAGTGTATGTGACACAGTCTTGACCACAGAGCATCACCAGGCCATTGATCCCATGGTCCCTATATGTGCTGATGGGTGTTGTTGCCCCCAAGCTGATCTTCTGTCTTTGCTACTCTACTTTAATCTTTATTCCTGGGGAATACACTTTCCCCTTTGATCAAATCTAATCATGCCATAGTAAATAAAACAGATGCAGTTTTCAGGAATGAGGATGGAAGATGTTCAAGAGGCTGTAGAGGATGAAGAACAGGGCTTCTGTTTGGGCTTTAGGGCCATGGAAAAGAATCTAGATAACATAAGCACCAGGACCATGAAAGCCTACTTTGTCCTTTGTAGGAATAGTTTACTGCCAGACATGGCCTTGAATTTGGAATCATGAGGAAGCACGTGTTCCCTCTCGTTCAATGACTGATGCACTGATTAGTCAGGATGAACTTGAACACATCAAGAATAGAGAGTTAGAGTGATCTTATAAGGAAAGAGTATGGATAGAAAAAATGAGAATTTATATATAATTTAGGACTAATAGTATTGATATAGAAGCATATAAAAAGTTAGTACTGTTTTTCTAGTTGTTGAAGAATTGCAGATAACAATGCCTAGAAAGATATTAGAGAGAGAAAACCATTTTACTTAAATAAATTCAAAACATTGTAAAGACTCATTTTAATTTTAGTAGTTTGTCATTATTCTATTCTTACGTGGAAGAAATTATTAAAGGCTGTTGTACTAGGAAACTGGAAGAGTTGTGTCAAACTACATGTAAAGGACAGGCTGTGGTAACTTATAATGAAATGTGCATTTACTTTGTGCTTGGTTCTGCTCTAGGGAAACGGGGGCTGGGACTATTGATTTGGAACTCATAGAGTTTAAGTAAATCTAAGAATTCTTGATAATTATTTACAACAATCAAAGCCTCAATGATATAGCTTTAGTAAGTAAAAGGCTGTGTTCAGGCTTTCTCTGGCTAATACGCTATAAAACTATTAAGTTATTAAGCTTTAGCTGAAGTCAAAGAATAAAGAATACGGAGAATCTTCAGGGCACAGAGAGTACCTGAACTTGAAGCTTGCATCTAGTACTGACTCTGAGTCATTATTGAATCAGCACCTTTCTCATTCCCTCCTTTCTGAGGACCCTCCTCATGCTGAGGCTGGACCTCAGAACTATAGTGAGTTTTACTTTTTGAACATTGGCCAAATGAGTAGATGGGTTAATTACTATCTGAAACAAGAAGAATCTTTTCTGTTGAAGGTTGAGCAAAGTACTGATTTACTTTAGTAATAGTAATTTATTCTGAGTCATTCCGTTGCTATGTTCAATAAGCAAAATTAGGTATTCCCCTAGGGCCAGTCATTATGGTAATAATACTTTGGGTTTATTCCTTGCACAACATAACTGTTTGGATGATGATATTCAACTTTAGAAAAAAAGATTTATTTATTAAGTTATGAGGTTGGTTGCCATTTCCAAGTAGACAGAAGAACAATACAGTGCAGTTATAGGATCACAACTGGCACTCTCTGTTAGAATTCCTTACTTATTTGCTGGTAGTTAGAAATCTCCTGATATTTTGAGCTCACAGAAGTTACTGACACTGACTGTGATATTTGGAGAGTAAAAGAGACGTGTGTATACACCATGTGTCTTAGTTTCGCTTTTTGCTTTGAAATGCCATGACAAAATAGCAAGCTGGGGGAAAAAAAAAAGATTTATTTGGCTTATGCATTCATAACACTGTTCATCAACAAAACAGTCAAGATAAAAACTCAAGCAAGACAGGAAATTATAGGCAGAGGTTGATACAAAGGCCAAGAAGGATTGCTGCTTACTGGCTTTCTCCCCAAAGCTTGTTCAGTCTGCTTTCTTATAAACCCAAGCCCTCCATGCTTGGGATGCTTCCTTCTTCAATGGGCTGAGTCTTCTCTTATCAATCACTAATCAAGAAAATGCCATTCAGGAAGATCTTATGGAGGCATTTTCTCAGTTGGGTGTTTTCTCCATCCTGATAGAACTAGCTTCTGTCCAGATGACACAAAACCATCAAACACACAATACAAATAGAGCCCCAAGATCCTAAGCTAGAATTGACCTGAATGCCCCTTTCCTAAAAACTACCTTCAGTGGTACAGAAGGCACCACAGAAACATCCACAGAGGGAGGAAATCAACAGTCCTATCTAGGTATGTTCTATGACCAGTATAAACTACAAAGAGAACCCAAAATGTTAATTAGCAGCATATTTACCCTGACAGCAATGAACAGAACTATTATTGGACATAAAACTCATTCAACAATGGATACCTTGCCTCATGCTGGAAACATAGTTAAATACTTAGTCATAGTGAAGTAATGATTGCTGAAGGAGAATCTACTAAAAGAGTACAATCCTTACCAACAATCAATAAAAATTACCAATAGAATAAACATAGTGTGTATCAAATAAACTGGGCCATTGACATTACAGGTATTTCATCAAATAATTTCATGAACCATGATCTTTTTTTTTTTTTAATTGGAACTGTTGAAGTTGGATAAGGAACATGAATAGTTGAAGAGCCAGAAGCTATGTTGGATTCATGAAAATGCTATTTTATTGGCTTGCAATATCACTCTGTTTCTTACATCACAAAAGCTGTAACTGCCTGCAATGGTTTTATACAAGATTTGGATTATAAACTGCCAATAGATTAGGATGAGGCACAGGGACCTTACCCCTCCCAGATGAACTCCTAACTGCTGATAAATTTTTAAGGAGTGATAGTTATTATCTTTTGTTGTGTAGCTGATAAAGAGCCTACCAGGTCCAACTGAGAGTTCCACACCCATGATCACATAGAGGATTCTGATGAACTTAAGTATGTTATAAAATATAAAATAGTTTTTTTTTTAACTTTATTTTATATGTTATATCTTATTAAGGAAATTGAAATGATTTCTTTAACCCAAATAACATAGACTAGAATTATGTGTCACTGAATTTACTATTGAATAAATCCAACTTAATTCTGCTCTCATTTTTTGCTACACGATCCGCTAAGAGTCATCTTGTGATATTTATACCGTTATAGTTGAATGTTTGGGGATCAAAGTGCAGAAACTATTTATGACTCTGATATGCCTCGGGGCTATTACAGTCCTTTGGGTTCTCTCATCCTTGTGCATATCATGAATTAAGTATCATGGCCTTTATATTTTCACAGTGATTATTGATAGACATGCTGAACTGTCTAGTTTAAGGAGAGAAATATAGCCTTACACTCGAGACCTCCAGCTGGCTGGCATCTTCCTATGTGACAGAATAATAAATTATGCAGTTCAATTGATGTGTCTGATCTGCTTTGAAGTAAGTGCCAATTACATAATTGACATAAACTGGACAATGTGTAGAAATGTATCAGGATTCAAACTGTCTTTGTCAGAGTTCTTAGAAATTCTGAATGCCTAGAAACAATACAGTAGGAGACACAAACTAAAGACAACCTCACTAGTACGAGGTCAAATCATCTTCTACATGTGTTCTTTTAAAATATCTTTGGCCAGTCTACTTTGAATATTTAAAACCCTAAAAGGTATTACTTTTTAACATAGTATATATGTGTTTTATTTTTTAAAATAGATGTATTTATACAATGTATTCTGAGTAGGCTTGTCCTTCCTCCACTTACATCACATCCTGCCCAGCTACCTACATCCACGCCCAATAAAATCCACACCCAAACCTTTTCTCACTCATATGAAAACAGATATGGTAATAATAATAATAATAATAATAATAATAATAATAATAATTTATATGATAAAATAAAAACTAGTAAGCCTGAGTAGGATAAAACAAAACAAAAAATGAAGAATAAAAAATGAGACTAAGAAAAAGAAAAAGAAACATATATAGATACAGAGGCAGACACATTCACCTATAAAGAAGTGCTATAAGAATACAAATCAGAACTGGCATACACAAACACACACACACACACACACACACACACACACACACACACACACACACACACACACACACACACACACACACACACACGATCTGCGTTGTTAAAAATATGCCCAGAGAAAGCATTATGATTTAAAATTAAACTTCCAAAAATACCATTGAATTAATTTATTGGTTTTTCTGCTGCCTGAGATAAGGGCCTATCCCTAAGTGTGGTTTGTATGTCCCATGAAATCATTTCTGTTAGAGAAACCTTCTTTATTTGAGAGTGGTTGTCAATTGGAGAGAGTTTCAGGATTAGGGCTGAGAGCTACTATTCATCTCTCCCTCTCAGTGCTGTGACTCCATCTGATTTAGAACTGTGCAGGTCCTGTGGATGCTGCTGAAGTTTCCGTGAGTTCATATGCACATGAGTTCTGTTGTCTGTAAGGCCTCCTTTCTATGCTGTCTTCCATCCCTTTTGGGTCTTACAATCTTCCCACTTATGCTTCTACAAATTTCCTTGCACCCAGAAGGGAGGGATTTGATGGAAACATCTCTTCTAGAACTATATACCAAAGTCTCTCATGCTCTCTATATTTTCCAGCTGGTTTCAGTATTTGTTCCCATTTTCTTCAGAAGGAAGCTTTTCTAATGATGGATGAACCAAACAGTGATATCTGAATACAGCGGAGTGTTGTTAGAAGTCACTATTTATGTTAAAATTTTACTTGTATTTTCTACATTTCTTACTTTGCCATTCTTAGACAAAAAGCCCTATTTGTATTATGAATTATAATATATCAGTTGCTTAAATTATGCTTATAGATGTTCAATAAGACATATATTTAAATATTATTCCTACTGCCAGATTAAAATAAAGTGTTGCTTATTTGCTCTTTAAGCCCTAACTAACCTGTACTTGTTTCCATTCCAATGCTGATTCATTGATATATGTTGGATTTAGGACTGCCTCTAAAGTATTATTCAGTTGCTTATAAATCTTCAATCTACTTAATATCCAGTTCCCTATATATATATTTTTTTAAATTTCTGAATGACCTGTTTATTGGTAAGAGTTGGGTATTAAAATAACCAATCACCACTGTGTTAGCTGATTTGATTTTGCTAGGTTCTGTATAGGCAACCATTGGAGCTGCAAATCGTGCATGAGAGCCAGGATTCTGCTACAAGGCACTCATTCCAACCCTTCTCCACACAGCTGCTTCTTTCACAATCGTTCTGCTTCTTCTGGGATGTTGTCTGAATTTTGAAGGAGGGAGTGATGTAGATATCCACAGGTTCCTGTGTTCTGTACTTTGACTTGTGTATTTCTGCATTAGTAACTACCTATTGAAAACAGAAGATTCTGTTTCTTTGTCTGAGGCTCAACCTAAAGATGCTGTGACTTTAAGCAGCAGGGGCAAAGGCATCTGCAGTGTGTGGAGCCCACTGAGTGGAGAAAGGCTGTCACAGACTCCTCTCTGACTAAATGATCAGTTATTCCATACATTTCCCATGTCTACCCCTGATTCATCCCCACACTCACTGGAGAGATTCAGGTTTCTTCAAGTCTCTACCTCAAGACTGTCTGTGCAGCCTATGACTGTCCACCTGTCTATCCCAGCCCAGTGCAAACGCCTCCATTATATCCTTGAGGCAATGACCCAGAAGCAGTGTTTACAATTTACACTTGGAAGGTGAGGTCAGCGTCTGTTCACCTTGGCACAGACACACACCTGCTGCACAGTTGTTGTGATAAACAGGCAGCGTGAGCAGCCTCCTGCACTCACTGCATATTGTAGTGCACTCATGGGGCTGCTGTCCATCTGGTATCAAAGACAGCACACTGTTAAGGGATAAGAGACAGATTAATTTTGACTATAAAAATAAATATTAATTGAAAATAGATCTTCCTGAAAATCCAGCAACACCACTCTTGGGAATATACCCGAAAGCTGCCCCACCATGCCACAGGGGAACATGCTCCACTATGTTGATAGAAGCCTTATTTGTGGTCTACAGAAGGTAGAAATAATCCAGATGTTCCACAACAGAAGAATGGATACAGAAAACATGGTTCATTTGCAAAATGAAATTCTACTCAGCTATTAAGAATGAGGACAACTTGAGTTTTGCAGCTAAATGGATGGAACTTGAAAATATTATCCTGACTGAGGTAACTCAGACCCAAAAGGACATGCACAGAATGTACTCACTACTAAGTAAATATTAGCCAAAGAAGTAGAGAATACCCAAGTTACAGTCCACAGAACTAAAAAAGGACAACAAGCTGAAGGGCTCAAATGAGGATGCATAGATCCCACTTAAGAGGAAGAAGAAAGCAATCACAGTGGGGGGATAAAGGGACTAGAAACAGGCAACTTTGGGAAGTAGGAGGTTGGGGAGATCCTTCAGAAGGCAACACCAGAGACCTGGGAGGTGAGAGACTCCCAAAGGGAGGGACCCTAGAAGAAATGCCTTACAGCATATAGCAGGAAGACAGGGCATCAGGGGAGGAATGGGTTTGCTATCCCATAGTCAAAACTCTGACCCATATTTGTTCCTGTTTGAAAGAATTACAGGGATGGAAATGGACAGGAGCCTAGGGAAAAGAAGGTCCAGTGACAGGCAAAAAGTGGGATCCTGTTCAAGGGGAGTGTCCAAGGCCTGACACTATTACTGAAGCTATGGAACACTCATAAAAAGGGACCTATAATGACTGCACTCCAAAAGACCCAACAACCATCTGAAAGAGTCAGATGCAGATATTTGCACCCAACCAATGGACAGAGGCTGCTGACTCCTAATGTTAAATTAGGGAAAAGCTAGAAGAAGCTGAGGAGGAGGGTGACCCTGTAGGAGGACCAGCAGTTTCAATTAACCTGGACTCCCCAGATCTCTCAGACACTGGACCACCAACCAGCCAGCATACACCAGCTGATATGAGGCCCCCAACACATATATAGCAGAGGACTACTGGGTCTTGATTCAGTCAGTGAAGATGCATCTAACCCTCAAGAGACTAGAGGACCCAGAGAGATTACAGGTCTGGTGTGGTGTGGTGTGTGTATATCTGTGTGTGTGTGTGTGTGTGTGTGTGTGTGTGTGTGTGTGTGTGTGTGTAGAGAGTGAGAGAGAGAGAGAGAGAGAGAATTACATGGAGGAAGGAGATTATTTTTGCAATTTGAAAAATATCTATCTAATATTTTGTGTTATAAATAGACTTTATTGTTTAATATTATCAAAACCCAGCCCCCCAAAACATTATCAGTGTAAAATGTATGTGCTGTGTCTTTCAATGTGAAAACTAATGATAGCACTCACCTGCAGCAGGAAGGTCTCCTCTTGTGCTGAAGCCAACCAACCACTTTACAGTCATTTAAACATAATTTATTAGTTTGTGATTCAGGAAACTCAATGATGTTTTTAAGATCAAGATCCAGAGCACTGGTGAACCGTCATGTTGCCCAGCTTCAAATGGCAGTTGCACTCTCTTAGAAGCTGTGTAGGTGGAGAGTCATAATAAACTGACTGGGTGATGAAAGGAACGTGCAGTGTTTTGGGACATGAAAGCAAATGAATGCGCATTAAGCTCATCTGTTTATAGGGCAGAATCATATGAATTTCTCTTACATTTCTCATGTCTATCCATTAAACAATGGTATCAAATTACCTTTCTATTCATAAATTAATGAGGATTAAAATAAAGAGAGTATGCAATCATTTATTTTATTCTTTCAGTCTCTAAAGCATTAAGACTAACTGATATTAATCCATCAAAACTGCTAAATTGGATGGGGATAAGTTTTGGTGTTACAGTTTTTAATTTTTATTTCTTTATATCTATACATGTCTTTTTATACACGTCTATATCTATACACACAAACTCATACAAGTCAAATTATACTTGCTACATTTTTAACTTTTGTATATGTATGTGCTTGATTGGTGGTAAATGCAGCTCATGTGTGCAGCTGTAGGCTGCCAGGAAAGTACATCAGATTCTTATGAGTTAAATTATGGATGTTGGAAAATGAACTTGAAGCAAGTGTTCTTAACTACAGAGCTATCTTTCTAGCCCTATATGGAGTGAGCCTTGAGACAAAGATGAATGCATACAGATTTCCCTCTGAACAATAGGACTGGTAATACCATCCTCTGTGTGTAGAAATGATTATTCTGATAATGGACTATTCTGAAATTCTGAAGTAAACAAAATAAGCCTTTGAAACTCTTAATAATTATCAAATTGCCATTTTGTAAATATACATCTTAATTTCAAATGGAATTAAAAATTAAAAATATGCCTTACACCAGAACAATATTTTCTGGGAAGTGTCTGAATATATTGAATATTCTTAGACTCAATCTGCTTCTCTGATGAATTAAATGCTCTTAAAAATCCCTCCATTTGAATACAGCAAACCCCAGTGAGTTTTTTTCTACAAATGCTGCCTCTGGAAGAAGATGAGGAATCCACAAGAGTAGAGTGTCACAGCACAGGGCAACACAAGCTGAGCTCTGTAACTGACAAAAATGAACAGTGCACAAACTTTGTATCCTGAGGTCATAGCAAAGTGTCTTGGGAGCCTAGTTACCACTTACAAATGTGCCCCAAATTAAATATGAAAAAGATGAACTTTTGGTAAGAGACATCTTCTGATTTATCCAAAAACCTATAATGAAAGGGCAAGTGCAGGCCATTAAGTTTGAACTTCTTGAGGGAGGTCATTTCACACACCATACATCTACTCTCCCTTGATGAAATGGGACCATTAATATTTAAACTACACAATGATTTGGAAAATGTGTATTCTTAAATTCTAAGGGCTGTTCTCATGTCTTCAGCTAGGATAAGCTTTCATATCTGACTTATCATGTGAACTCAGTGATATGATTCAATTTCTGTATGACAGTTTCTGTCATGTACACACATACACACACACACACACATACACACACACACACACACACACACACACACACACACACAGGTTTTAAAATTCATCAAAACATTCTAACAACTGTTATGGGTCTACATTTCTTTTATAATTCAGTTCCAGGAAATGGGATTATTTAAATCACTAGTAATAACTAAATTTTGTCATCAGTGAGATATGTACACTATGTTACATGTCAAGCTAATGTCAGTTTTCCAGAGCATGTTGAATTCTTTGTAATAACCTGGGATATGAACTACTTAAGTACAAGTTGAGAACACTTCATATTATGGACTATTTTGTAATCCAGGTATTATTTTACAAATAACTAAAATACATAATTTAATACTAGTAGGTAGTTGGCTTAATTCAGTTTCATCACGAGTATAGATAACAACTCTGCTAAGCTAACATACAGGACTGGAGAGATTCTTCATGACTGCAAGAAAAAAGAGATGTATACCGAAATTTAAACAACAGAGAACCAGAGTTTTTCCATTGATAAAGTTTAGAATGTTTGTTAATTGTATTATAGACATTTCTATGAAAGATACTTATCTTTCCTCAAAAATAAAACCCAAAGCATACCCTGTGTGTATTATGTCAAAAACAAAGGCAAATGTGTTTGTAGATTTCTGCAATGTCAGAAAATTATTGAATGAAAATACACAAGGTAGAGCAGATAATACATCAGTAATTTTCCTATTGAGTCTATTCTGGTAATCTGGTGAATGAAAGTATTGTATTCTAATCATAATGGCAAATATAACTCTCATATCACATAGCGCACAGTAGATCTACTAATCTATGTACCTACCTCTGTCTACATATGACTTACAGAATGAACACAGGCTAAAATGTCTACCACAGAGTACAAAAATTTATACATACACTGCTAGTGAGTGGCTCCTTAAAGATATTTAAAATTGAGAATATTGTTATTTGTGAAATCTATATAATTTTGTGAACCACCATTTTTAAATAACTCAAATATCATTCTCCAGAATGAGACATGGGTAAAAGACTCTTTAAAAATGAATAAGAAATCAGTGAATCATATAGTAGGTATACAACATGTATTACTGAGTCTTCATACTGTAGATTTTGAATATTTAGTATGAGATCAAAGAGGAATACTCACAGCTAATGTTTAACTATTTTTCTTTTTTTTTTTCTTTTTTTTTTTTTTTTTTTTTTTTTTTTTTTTTTTTTTTTTTGGTTTTTCGAGACAGGGTTTCTCTGTATAGCCCTGGCTGTCCTGGAACTCACTCAGTAGACCAGGCTGGCCTCGAACTTAGAAATCCGCCTGCCTCTGCCTCCCGAGTGCTGGGATTAAAGGCGTGCGCCACAACGCCCAGCTATGTTTAACTATTTTTGGCTTTTAAAATATTTTTGCATGATACTAAATTTTATATCCTTCCACCCTAATATTTTACTATAACAAACTGAAAGCATAACCACATATGATTTTTAACCTGTTAATTTATTGAAATATCTAGTGCAAAATTCTATCAGATCTTCAAAGGAGATCTAACACCAATATTGCTCAAACTATTCCATAAAGTAGAAACAGAAGGAACACTACCTAATATAGTCTCTGAAGCCACAGTTACATTAATACCTAAACCACACAAAGACCTAACAAAGAAAGAGAGCTTCAGACTAATTTCCTTCATGAATATTGACACAAAATACTCAATAAAATTCTTGCAATTTGATTCCAAGAACATATCAGAATGATAATTCACTATCATTAAATAGGCTTCATTCTGGGGGTGCATGGATGTTTCAATATACAGAAATTCATCAACATAATCCACTATATAAACAAACTGAAAGAAAAAGACCACATGATCATCTCATTAGATGCTGAAAAAAACCTTTGACAAAATACAACACTCCTTCATTCTAACAGTATTGTAGCGGATAGGAATTCAAGGACCATACCTAAACATAATAAAAGCAATATGCAGCAAGCCAATAGCCAACTTCAAATTAAATGGAGAGAAACTTGAAGCAATCCCACTAAAATCAGGGACAAGACAAGACTGCCCACTCTCCCACTGGAAGTTCTAGACAGAGCAATTAGGAGATCAAAGGGATACAAATTGAAAAAAAAAAACGGTTCTTTTTGTAGTTTAGGTATTAGTATAACTGTGACTTCATAAAGAGGATTGGATAGTGTTCCTTCTCTTTCTATTTTATGGAATAGTTTGAGGAGTATTAGTATTAGGTCTTCTTTGAAGGTCTGATAGAATTCTGTATTAAAACCCTCTGATAATCTGCTTTTTTTGGTTGAGAGACTTTAATGACTGCATCTATTTCCTTGGGGCTTATGGGGCTATTCTGATCCTGATTTAATTTTGATACCTGGTATATGTCTAGAAAATTATCCATCCTTTCACGTTAGCTCCAAACTTTCTTTGGGAAGAGAGGCCCCTTGGTATTGCAAACTTTATATGCCCCAATACAGGGCAATGCCAGGATCAAGAAGTGGGAGTGGGTGGGTAGGGGAACAAGGTGTGGGGAGGGTATAGGTAACTTTTGGGATAGCATTTGAAATGTAAATTAAGAAAATATCTAATAAAAAAAAGAAAAAAAAGAAAATTATCCATTTCATCCAGGTTTTCTAGTTTTTTGAATATAGACTTCTATAGTAGGATGGAATTACTTTTGAATTTTCTCGGTTTCTGTGGTTAGATCTCCCTTTTCATTTCTGATTTTGTTTATTTTGGGTGCTGTCTCTGTTGCTTCTGGTTAGTCTGGCTAAGGGTTTGTCTATCTTGTTGATTTTCTCAAAAGAATCAGCTCCTAATTTTATTGATGCTTTGTATTGTTCTTTTGTTTCTACTTGGTTGATTTCAGTCCTGAGTTTATATCCTACCTTCTAGTACTCTTAGGTGTTTTTACTTCTTTTTGTTGTAGAGATTTCAGGTGTGCTGTTTAGCTGCTAGTGTATGATCTCTTCAATTTCTTTATGGAGGCACTCTGAGCTTTGAGTTTTTCTCTTAGCACTGCTTTAATTGGTCCCATAAGTCTGGGTATGCTGTGCCACCATTTTCATTGAATTCTAAAATGTCTTTAATTTCTTTCTTCATTTCTTCCCTGACCAAGTTATCGTTGAGTAGATAGTTGGTCAGCTTCATGGGTTTCTGTTGTTTTGTTGCTATTGAAGACCAGTCTTAGTCCATGGTGGACTGATAGAATACATGGATTAATTCAAATCCAAAACTGTTGCTGTGGTCAAGAGGCACTTGTGGAAAGGAACAAAGTGTGGCAGTTCCTGGGGAGGTCTGGCCAGCAAATGACCAATGAAGATGTGTACGCTTGAAGCCAACCATCAGACTGAACTCCTGGAACCTGGTGGGGGATCTGACAGAAGGACTGGAGAAGCAGAGGGGGACAGCAACTCCACTAGAAGAACAACATAGGCTGGCCTGAACTCCCAGTTCTTCCAGAGACTAGACCACCAACCAAGGAGTATACTTAGAGGGATCCATGGCTCCAGATACATATGTAGCAAAAGATGGTCTTGCCTGACAGCAATGGGAAGGGAGGCCTTTGATTCATGGGAGCTTTGATACCCCAGATTAGGGGGATGCTAGAGCTGAGGTTCAGGAGAGTGAGGGTGAGTGGGGGAGCACACTCATACAGGCAAAAGAGAGAGAGAAATGACAGATGTGGGATGTGAAGGGGCTGGGGTGTAACCAAAAACTAAGATATCATGAGCTGGGGGGTGGCTGGAGGGAGAAACTAGGAAGTGGAGTATCATTTGAGATATAAATGAATGAAATGATTAATAATAATTTAAAAAATGAATAAGGAAAAAATTGGAAAAGAGGAAGTCAAGATATCACTGTTTGCAGATGATATGTTATTATACATAGTAATCCCTCCCTCCCACAAAAAAACATATGAGAACTCAAAGAACTCAAAGAAAATATATTTTATATTTTAAAATATAAAGCTATGTTCCTGTATTTATCATTGTGGCATACATATGTTTATTTGTTGTTATATCATCAGTAAGCTTTAATTTCTAGAATTAAAGTTATTACCATCAACTCTATGTTTATTTCTTTTTATGGTGCTGGAAACTGAATCCTGTATCTTACACACCCTAAGAAAATATTCTACTACGGACAGAACTTCAACTTCAGACCCCAGTTAACATTTTAAACTTTAATTTCTATTAATCCTATGGAGATAACCATTTCATCTTTCTTTCTATTCATTTGGGGAGTTGACATGTTTCTCCTTCCATAGCGTGAAGATTACCTTTCCAAGCCAAAGAGATTAGAACTTAGAGGTGAAGTCTCCATGCAGGTAATAGCTTGATTTCTCTATATTCGGTGAGATGTATGAATATTACCCTCTGCAGTGGGAGCAATACCATCGTTTTTCAGAGAGCAATCTTCTATCCTATGATGTGTAGGATCCCCAAATGGATCTCCCTCATCGGCCAACATTCAATCAAATGTAAGCCATTCCCACCACTGGAAACCTTGACTATGTATAAAACATGTCTAATTTTTCAGACTGCATAGCCTCCACTAAATGTCCTCAACAGGGACACTCTCATAGATTTTAGATAATTTCCAATACAATGTATCCCCCCACACACACACAATGCTGAATTTCAACTGTCTCTACAATCTCTACAAGCTACACAGACAAAACACACACACACACACACACACACACACACACACACACACACACACACACACACACACACACACACACACACACACACACACACACACTCACACACACAAACACAAACACACTCAGACACACACACAAGATCTAATGCATGCACACACACATCCTGAATCTTTCTGCTCCTGTCCCCAACCACCTCAGCCTACCTTAAAATTTTGTTACTTTTTCCCTTATCAGGAAGATCCATGTGTCCCCCTATAGTTCCCTGTTTCTCTGTGATATCGCGTATCTAGTTACCGCCCACCTAGTCAATATTGAGCATAGTCTCCCTCTGGTAGTATGAGTATCTATCATTGGCTGAAGTTGTTACTGG
Source organism: Mus minutoides (assembly GCA_902729485.2). NCBI lineage: Eukaryota > Metazoa > Chordata > Mammalia > Rodentia > Muridae > Mus > Mus minutoides. The sequence goes on from LR750013.1 coordinate 48,833, forward strand.
TTTCTGGCTACTATAAACAATGTCACAATAAACAGAGTTGATTATGGCCTTGTGGCAGGATGGAGTGTCTTTTGGGTATATGCCCAAGAATGGTATTGCTGGCTCTTGACCTAGTATTGCATTATGTTATGCCCTGTTCAATTAATATCACTGGGAAGTTTTTTCTTTTCTGAAGGAAATGAATCAACAGGAGATCTGAGGGAGAGAGGAATGGGAGATGGTTGGAAGTAGGGGATGGAGAGAAAGCTGTACTCAAGATATATGAGAGAAGAATAAATAAAATATATATCTATTTCATAAGTTTTGAATAGCATAATTTTGAAAATATTATTTAAACAATGTTTTGGAAAATAATTTAACATTATACATTTTTAGAAACTTAAATGCCAATGTTGTAAAGTCACAAATATGAAGCAGGGTGATCATTATGATAAAATTGTATTAATTTTTCTCTCATTTTAAAGTAAATTATCCATTAAATAACAAAAAAATTAAAAGAAAACTTTATTTACCAAAACAAACTCACCACCATTAATATTGCTGATAGTTTTAAAGAAAGAAATGTGTTCTTTTACAGTTTCCACACTCTAACCTTGCAAGTGGAACACATGGTATTGACATCCTTCATATATATAGCTCTCAGATGTCTAGTGAGGTTCATGTACTCTACAGTTTAATCATGACTACTCATGGTGAGTAAGTGACTGGCCTGTCCAAATGACAGCATTACTTCTACACATAGCACCCTTGGCAGATGTAAAGGTTATATACAGTGGACTAAAACTTAACCTCTACTAGGACCACAAACTCCCTTTATGCTCAGAATGTTCCATGGAATAAAAGAATAGTCAGAGCCCTCCGTATTGATGGGAGCTCTCATGTCATTGTCCCCAATAAAGTGTTAAGAATTCAGGGGAAATATAAGAGAGAAAATTGTAAATCCTTTCATATACTTGCCAATAATAATAATAATGGTCATATATATATATATTCTTTTTTAATATGTTTACCTCATTTTTTAAATTGTTTTCTCACTATTGGTATAATTCCAAGCAACTTATTTAAACCTACATTGATGAAAAAAGTTCAATAAAACTGATGAGTAGATAAAATTTGAAAATTACTGATATAGGAAGAGTATTTCATAACAATTGAATATAATTCTCAGTTTTAACATTTTTTCATGTGCCATGAAAAATGAATTAGTACATTGTAAGAGAGGGGGATGTATAAAGAATAGTAAAGTATCAGCTAGTATGTAAATAATGTAGTTTCACTGCCAGACAATGTATAGTAATTCAACTCATTTAATGCTCTAATAATTATGCTGACATAAGTCATTCCATTCCCCTGTCTATTTTACTTAATTAGACAAATATGTGATATTAGAATAACTTAGTTGATCCAACATATGCTATATGAATTATAAAAACAAAAAAAAAAAACAGATGTTATTCTAGGATTAAAAAGGAGTATGTCTAAGACAAAGTGAATTGTACACTAATGTAATTTTATAAAAGATAATTTTAGGGCCAGACAGATAACTCCAAAAGAAACACATTTACTGTCTGAACTGAAGACCTGTGTTTGAGCCTTAGATCCCACATTGTAGAAGGAGATGAATACTGACTGTTTAAACATGTCCTTCAACATGTATGTTATGGCATTTGAGTGTGCACGTCCACATCAAATGAACAAATAAATGAATGAAGGATGACTCAAGAAAATAAATTTTCTGGGAAACAAATGTGTTTTCACTCAAGGTTAAAGGAAGTTTTGTTTCCTGGTCTGGAACTGAAAGCCTACTGTGATTTGAGTGTGATTGTGTATGTGTGTATGTGTGTGTGTGTGTGTGTGTGTGTGTGTGTGTGTGTTTGTGCACACATGCGAGCTTTTTAATAAAGACACTCCTCACATTAATAGAGAAAGAAATAAACTATTAATATAGACATGAAATAAATACATCTTTCATTATTATATTTTTCCTTTGTGAAATTTACTTATTAGAAAATTTTGAATATATTTAATATACATATCAGGCGTGTTAGGATGATGAAACATGGTGTGTGAAAGAAAATGATGTGTCAAAGTTGGGTGTATGGTCTTGAATGAGAGCAGTGATCATGTTCTTGCCTGAGTTTATCTAGAAACATCAAGCCTGGCATAAAAGCAGCATTACTCCTTAAACCCACCGACTACTATTTCATCCAAGAAGTAATTTGAAAAGTGGTCATTTATTCATGATGCTTTCCCAAATAGAGAACTAACAGACACAGAGAGGGAAAAGGTGGATTGGTTTACTTTTAGTTGCACACTGAGTGATCAGGGTGAAATAATTGTGACATTTTTCTTAGCAACGTAAGGTGTCATAGATCTAAGGAACCATTATCATTAGAATAGAATGTTGGCAAGGGTCATATTTCTGTTAAAATTAAAGGTGAGGCTGCCAATCGGTATTTTGAGACCTCTTTGCCAATGGATGAGCATAAGTGACAGCACAAAAAGAAAATGATGTGTCATTTACACTCTGTGTTAGTGAGAAATTCACACTAACTCATTTAACTTTTCCCCAGCAAATGTTCCTTGTAATTACAGTTACTGGAAGTCTTGACAACATAATGCTTTTATGAAATAAATTTGCTAGCATTTATTAAGTGAAGATACTTGATGTGGGTTTGTAATATGTCATGTGTTTTAAGCCACCCAGTTTATGATATTTTGTGATTTGAATTTTATGTTCTCTACACTGGGGTTGATATACTGCACAAAGGAGTATTTTGTAAATGCATATAAATATCAAAAAGTTTTATGTGTAAAGAAAAAGAAGAATAAATAGCCTATGATAGATGAGGCAAATTAAATTGATGAATGATAATGGAAAAGTCATATTTGTTTTCTCAGCAGAAATTGACAAGAATCTAAGGCTGAAATAACAGATTTTATGTTGTGATTACTTAGTATTGAATATCATGAAGGTTTGAACAAGAATGTTGATTTTAGTTTGACACGTGTGAACTATCTAGTTTAATCTCATGGGATAGAATGGGTTGGCTAAGTAAAAAACAGTGAACTTACATGCTTTAAATTTCTTGCTCCAATTTATTAATGGCTTGGAATTTGTAGAAGTGAGTTTAGCACACCACTTTGTGCTTCCTGGCAGGTCACAGGCTTTCAGACACCAGCCCAGGAGCTCAATAGATCTGTGAATGACACACACAGACACACAGACACACAGTCACACAGTCACACAGTCACACAACACACACACACACACACACACACACACACACGCTTATTATTTTATTAGATATTTTATTAGATGTATTAGATATTATCTTTATTTCCTTTCAAATGTAAAATTTCCTTGGTTCCCCTCCACAAACCCCCTATCCATACCCCGTCACCCTGCTTACTAGCCCACCCACTCCACTTACCTGTTCTGGCATTTCTCTACACTGAAACATAGAGTCTTCTCAGGACCAAGGGCTTCTCTCATTGATGTTCCACAGGGTCATCCTCTGCTACATACGCATGTGTACTCTTTGGTTGGTGGTTTAGTCCCTGGGAGCTCTGGGAGTAATGATTTGTTCATATTGTTGTTTCTTCTATGGGTCTGCAAACCCCTTCAGATACTTTAGTCTTTTCTCTAGTTCCTCCATAGGGGACCCTGTGCTCAGCTCAATAGATGGCTGTGAGCACCCACTTCTGTATTTGTCAGGTCCTAGAAGAGTCTCTCATGAGACAGCTATATCAGGCTCCTGTCAGCAAGCACTTGTTGGCATCCACAATCATGTCTGTGTTTTGTAACTCTATATGGGAAAGATCTCCAGGTGGGGCAGTCTATGGATGGCCTTTACTTCAGTTTCTACTCCATACTTTGTCTCTGTATCTCCTCCTATGGGCATTTTAATCCCACTTCTAAGAAGGACTGAAGAATCTACATTTTGGTCTTCCTTCTTGGGCTTCATGTGGTCTGTGAATTGTATCTTAGATAAGTGGATATTAGCCCAGAAGTTTGGAGTATCCAAGATAGAATACACAGTAGTTTATTTTGAAATGTCTTGGCTAGCTGAGCAGTTCTGTTCCTCCACCTGGATATCATGGACTTCCCTCCAGTACTTCTAACTCAACACCATTCAAATTTATAATCTTTCCTGCCCTCTTTCTTCTGAGCAGCCCCCTAGTCTTTGCTGCCCAATAAGCTTCTGATGAACTGCCTCCTTTGGGGACTACATACTTTCTCACCTACATTTCTGATGTTTTGCCTTCGGTAGTTCTAAGTCTGATCCATCTTTCTTTGAAACATAGTGTTTTTTTTTTTTTTTTTTTTTTTCCTCCCAGTTTCCAGTGGAAATCATCTAATTGTCCCACCCTATTTCCCACTGCCCAGCCATTGGGTATACAGCAATCTTTCCTTGCCAATCAAATCCAGCTGGTGATGAAGATCAGGGGTATTATCTTGATTGTGTTAACTGAATTGAGAAGTCCTATCCACTTTGAATGGCCCCTTCTGTTGAGCTGCACAAGTGGAAAAAGAAAAAAAAAAAAAAAAAGATAAGTAATTGAGTGCATGTATTCATTTCTTACTTCCTGGTTTTGGTGGTCATAATGTGCCAAGCTACTCAGGCTATTCCTAACCTAAATTTTTTTTAAAGATGGGCTTGACCTAGAAACATAAGACAAATAAGTGCCTTCTTGAAATTACCTTCTTGGGGGGTACTTTGTTATAGCAATAAGAAGTGAAATTAAGACAATAGTAATAAATTAATACATCCATATCTGAAAATTAAATAAAATAACCCAAATACTAAATATAATGGGTGTCTCTTCTATAGTACTTAATAAATATCATTATAATTCTCTAACTTCCCATTTCACTAACTTGACCTTAAACAAGTTCTTTGTTCCAATTGCTATTCACCCTAATCTAGTTTGTTCACAGTAGTGCTCAAAGTCCTCAGGCACACTGTTTGTAGTGTGTGTATGCTATGTTTGTGAGTCTAACTGTGACCATTTATGTGAGCATTTGCAATTGACTCCATTTTTTTTTCTTACAACAGATTTTTTAAAAGAAAATTAATATAAATATAACCTTTATATAATGTTATAACTTAATAATATAAATTTCCAGGTAAAACGCAGTTACATTTCTTTGAGATATTTGTTCTAATTTTGACATATAATTTCTCTGTGTTTTGTAAGTATTAAAATACTGACACTTTTGCTTGTCTGTTTTGTTTTCCTGTTGGTGGCATCTGAGGACTCTATTCTTTCTTACACTTGATTATTTGTATCATAAATTTTAATACTTAGGATAATTCAATTCTGAGACATGCAAACAGAATGAAAATTGCCCATAAATTTGAGAGATGCTTAACCACAATGAGATTAAGAATGACAAAGAGAGGGGTTCACAAATCAACAACTGCTGTCTTTAAAAATACAAGGGGTTGTCTGTCATAGATTTAAACCAGCAGAAAGAAAAATGAATTCCTTATACTCTGGAACATAACTTATTAAAAGAAATAATTAAACAAAGATTATTATTCATTTGTTCATATGTTCTTTAGATATCATGATTTATTATTTCTTGTTTGTTTGCTGATCTTCTTTTTGTGACATAGTTTCAAAACCGAAACTAGGATGAATTTGAACTTTATGGTGTTTCTTCTACCTCGACAGGCATGCACTATTCTGCTGGCATCTCAGTACTTTCTCATTGGCCATATAGTCCCATGTTCATTTGGAGTAGTCAACTTACATGTAACAGCATACATATAAGTTGAGCTTTTTAGAATAGTTCATTTCCACCATGAAGGAAAGATTACTATTCTGCTGAAATATTTTCTGAAAAATTATTGAACTGGTGTTGCTAGTAATGTGAGCTTCAGGGACGACAACTCAGCAGTCAGACTCTACAGAGTGCCAGAGGTAAGTGGATTGTGAAGGTATACATTACAGGATGATGTGAGATATTGTAACAGAGTTTGTTTGTTTGTTTGTTTGTTTTTTAAACTGATCTCAAATATCTAAAATTTTGGTTTCCAAAAACAAATTCAACTATTAGCCCAATTTATCTCTATCTACTTCTTGTCACATGTGTTGATGAACAAAAAAATCGTGTTACTGTAGAATGTCCTACATACATTTCAAGCTTAAATATATAGAAGCCAAAATCTCACATTACTGCTTTCTCTGGGGGATATGTAATATATGATATGAGTAATAACTGAAACTGAAAATTATACTCAGTCATTTGGCATGTTTTTGTTTATTTGTTTTATTGTAACAAATTGAACTATTGAAACAAATTGAAAATTTTACAGAGAATGAAGAGGTGACACCAAGAATTAGAGTTGAATACATGTATTGAATCATGGGAAAATAATAAAATATGAAAAAATAAGATTACATGAATTTTAAAATTAAATTAATTTAGCAAGTCTAAGGGATATTAGAATCTTCCTGTTGTCCATTAATATTAAGAATGTTATTTTTTTACTATTGGTGGGACAGTTTCCACATCTCATTGTATGCTTTTACAAAAACAAAGGTCAAAATATCCATTTTCATCTGCTATATTTCAAGTTACAATGACTCTAAATAGTCAATATACAAAAAAGATATATAATAATAATCTCAATAACTACTTAGTAACAGTTAATTAAACATAAAAATAGGCCATTATTATCTGTTTCGTACATGATATAGTTGAAGAATTATCACACCATGCTTCTATTTTTCAAAAACCTAGCAGAAAAGATAGTGTGAAAAAATATATGCATGATTTATTTCAGGAATATTAAATTCCTTTCTTAACAAATTCATTCTATTTTAGGGCTAATAACTACCTGCTCTCGAAATAAAAACAATGTATTGAAAAATTATTATACTGTTAAATTAAATAAAATTTTTTTTTAATTTTGAGAAAAATATGTATGTCTTTCACTCTATCTACTCTAGTTTCTCATGTATCTCCAGTGATTCTGTCTCAAGTTCATGACCCAGAAATCTAAACACAACAATCGCTTTCTTAGTTTCACTATCAGATTGTCATTGTCAAATGACAAGTACACCTTAGATATACCAGCAGTTCAAGATGTAGGGTTGATTGGCTTTTTATTTAAATGATATAGTTTCTAAAGATGTCTCTAGTATTCAAAGAAACAAGAACTAATTCTGAACTTAGTGGCTTAATATAATACACAAAAAGTCACTTAAGAATTTGCTTGATCTCCTGCTGGGTACTCTGTCTGTTTTTTAAATCTACTTTTAAGAGAACAATGTAAAAAACAACAGTACTTTGTCTTGGAATTTTCCACTTAATCATATTTTGCTACCTAACTTAATGAATAGATATAACCTTCAATTATATTCTTCAGTGCCCCTTTATCCAGAAAGTCAGTATATGTATATTGTAATAATCATTTCAGAAACCAGCAACAAGAAAAAAAAAAAAAAAAAAAAAAGAACTTTGTATGACAAATACCTTCGAAGAGTGTTGAATGAAGCTTACAATTGATGTTAGAATGGCATATTTGCAGGAAGATAATCCCTTCTGGAATTCTTTTAAGATTTCTATAATGTACTCCCTATGCCTTCCATGTGTGATTCTTTCTGGGCTCTTTCTCAGCTAGTCATCAGGCAGACACAGATAAAAACACAGCAGATTAGAGACAAGGCAGAAATCCACAAACTAAAGACAGACAGAAGACATTTTGTATCTTTGTGTTGAGTCACTTTGAACTTTCCCGGTTTGTGGATTTACCCATGTGTAAATATAGGGGGCTTCTGTGTGGTATTAACAAATATAAACAAGCAGTGGTTTCTCTGTTGTCATCGGTTCATTTATCTAAAAAAAAATGCATTATGACACTAAGTTTCTCACTTTTATGTCTCAGCATGAGAAGGATTTATACTTCATCTGTAGTATCTTGATCTGTGCACAGTCAGGTAGAATTGCTTTCATATCTTAAGTTATCCATAACTGGAAGCATATATATGCCTAATAAATGTCTTATCAAATATTAGCAACTGGAGGATGCTGAGTTGATGCATACCCAAATAATAATGTACAGAAAAAAATAAAGTGTCTCTACCCACCAGCTGACTGAGCCACAGGCAACCATTGGACAGAGGTCAGGGCTGTGCAAGAATTAAGCAATCCTATAGGTAGACAGTGTCAATCAATCCAGAACCCTGGGAGCTCCCAGAGTCTAAGCTATCAACCAAAGAGCATTCACGGACTGTTCTGAGGGCCCTACACAGATCCAGCAGAGGGCTACCTCATCTGTCTGGCCTCAGTGGGAGAAAATGTGTCTAATTATGCAGCAATTTGATGCTCCTGAGTAGGGTGATACCAAGTCAGGGCACCCTCTCAGAGGCTAGGGAGAGGGGGAAAGTGGGAAGGAACACTGTGAGGGGAGACCTGGAGTGGGGATAGCATTTGGGATGTAAATGCATATATAAATTTAAAAAAATAAATGTATATCTTTAAAGAAAGCCTTAGTGATCATGGGATGAAAACATCAGACTTGGGAAATCTAAGTGCCTATAGCTTAGGATTTGCTGGTCGATGATATCCAATGGTTGTTCAGTGAGATGCTGACAAACCACAAAATCAGGAAACCAAAGTATCTTAAAAGAAAAGCAAATGAACCCATTGGCTATCTTTTTGAGGAATTCACAAGAAGGTGAATTCATGAAGGTTAGCTCAGAATGTTATTTTCAGTACAGGACAGGAAAGTGAGCTCATGGTAAGGGTCATATGAGGCATTTAAAGGGAAGATTTTTAGTATTATTAACATCATTGCATGTATGTATATTTGCCTATAAACTCAGAGAAATCAAAATAGAGAACTCTATCGACTTCACCACATTTGGCATTTCAAGACATAAAGGGAGAAGAGTGAGGTTTGAACAACACAGGTAAGGAGGAAATTAGAGTTACCTATAAATTGTGATTTCTGCATAGAAGAGTAATAAGAAAAATACTCACTATTTTTAAGTATAATTAAAATTTACAGATATCACAATTCTTTAATTTGTAAAAAATATTTCAATGGACCCTTGACCCAATATATTTCATAAATATTTTAGTGATTTTTTTTTATAATCCAGAGACCATAAAAATGTAATGGAGAGAGACATCACTGTCTACATTAAAATAGAATCACTAAAATATGACTTTGTCAGAGGACAGATAGATTCACAAATAAATTATTGAGTAGCACTTACTTTAGCTATATCCACAATAATCATAACTCAGAAATACGTTTTGGATTGCTTCTTGGCCTTTTAGCAAATACCATGCCATGGATATTTTCCTATCAGTTAAATATGTTCTGTGTCCTCTATCCACAGAAAATATACTAAATAGATATTTGAAGCAAAGACATAGATTTATCTCAGCATTGAAATGGTATTATTTTAGTATCTTCATGAACTTTAGTCCCTATCAGATGAATACACACACACACACACACACACACATACACACACACACACACACACACACACACACACACATATATATATATATATATACACTACATAGATTATATATATATATATATATATATAATCTATGTAGTTTTTCTTTGTATAAAGTGTCAATATGGTTTTTATTGAAAATGAACAGGAATGTTACTTATAGATATACAAAGAAACTTTACATTCTATAAAAGCTGTCATTTTCTATATCTTAGGATTGTTGCAGACAAAAGAGTCATCAAGAGTTATCCTATATCATCTTAATACCAGGTCTGCCTGAATTCTTGTATGTAGGTTTTGTTACAGCCTTGCTGCTTCTCTGGTCCTCCAGGCACACTGATGGACATTTTGTTTCAAGCTTTCAAAGGCAGAAGCTACGTTATGACAATTTCAGAGATGTCAGTTTCTGGTTTGGGTAACCATGGCTTATTTTCTGTAACACTGTCAATTGTTCTCCATCTTCTTTGTTCTTTGGGACCATTTACAAAGTTATCATTATGTTCTCAACACTAGCTCTATGCATTGCCATTCCTAAAGCTGCATTTTAGCTTTACCATCATTCATATTTCTAAACAAAAGTTTTTATGGTTGAACTCTTGGGAGGATGCATACTTGGCAGACATCTAGTTCATTTGTCTGAAGCCTCTGAGTCAAGAGCCTCACAATCTCTTAGGAGCTTTGCTTCTTCTGGTATTACAGTGGGCATTCAAACATTTTAAGTTATTTCATGAATAATCTCAGATATAAAATCAAACATAAAAACAAAAATGTTGTTTATCCACACCGAGTTTACTGAGAGTCACTTTACAGTGAGCCTGAGGAAATGAAGAGCAACAAACCAAGAAGAATGATGTTTTCAAATCTACACAACACTTATAGGCTTTCATTGTCTTTCTGCCTACATTTGTCTTTATTGAGCCCTCAATCACGATTTGATTATTGGGTTTGTCTGTGCTATTCCATCCAAGGAAGCGCTGTATAAAAGTCTTATGGTGCTGCTCAAATGGTTGAACAATATTGTAATGACAACTCCTAAACCATGGAGAATTGTCATGAAAGCTGATTATGTTTTGTTTGCATGTATATACATATATGCTTTAAAATAAAATCCTAGAATGTTTCATTTAAAATGTTTAAATCATGATAGGATACTTTCTACAATGCATACTGTAAATTACCGTCATTTGGGGAATTTTTTCTACTGGATAAACTAGGAGAATTAATATACCTCTAAGAAAAACGTAGACAGTTGCAATAAATTTTGAATACTTTACAAAGGAGAAATGCATAAGGTGGACTCAAGACCTGAACTTCTGAGTTATAAATGCTCAATGCTAGAATTTTATATTATATTGTTTATCAAATCAAAGCATAAAACTTAGGAATTTAACAACTACCAATTTTATGGGTTTAATTACTTTATACATTAATATTAGAAAGGTAAAATTTCCAAATATTTTATCAGATCTAATTACTATTTTAAAACTCTATCAATAATGTATTTTATTTAGAGAAAATGAGTCATCAAAATCATAAAAGTGGTGATTGATACCTCATTCCGAATCATGATTGGTGCTCTCTGTCTCCCAAGCTTCAGTTTTAACAAATATGGGATACTCCCTTCTGTGGTCTAGATGGTTTTGTTTTTATTTGTTTTTTTTTCTTTGAATTCATTTTTTCAGATATATGCAGAATGTGATGATTTTTAGGGGTAAAGCTTTTGATGGTGTTGACGTTATTGAAAAGGACGAAAATATTTATTGCCTTACAAATTATATCTGTGAGATTCTTATCTTGTCTACAATTATATACAGAGAGAAGGTCATCTCTATTATACTAAATATCTCAAACTTTGTGGATATATATTCCCCCAAAAATTGGAGGCAAAAATTGTTTTGGAATGGATAATAATAAATATAGGATAACTAATTATCACATTGGAGCACTGACATTGTTGCACAGGTTGTGGTACATTGTATTCCATGATAAAGTTGACATGAAAATGTCCTTCTGTTTATATATATATATATATATATATATATATATATATATATATATATATATATATATATAAAGAATATGAAGACCGACATAAAGTTTGTACTTCAAGATACATTCTTACTGACTTGCTTAATTGCATCCATTTTGAATTACTTTTGTAGAACATAATCTCCACTGGATCTAAAGCTAAATTGTTTATCTGTTTTTATTCTTGACGATTTGAACGAACACTAATTACCCTCTTCACCACTGCTATGGTTCAACTGCAGGGTTGCACCATCATCTACTGCTTGATCTGATGCCAGCATCCCTAAAATTTAAATCAGCAAATGCTCTGGAGTTTGCCAAGTACATCCCAGCACTGTTATACCACCACAGACACAATATTTTCACATTTACATTTTGAATCCCAAGAAATTCAAATATCAATGTTTTAGCTTAATATTTGAAACATAATGAAAGGGGAAAACTATACATGCTTTACAAATTTATTTAAGTTCTTAAGAAGATTATTGTTCTTATATACTATAGCCACTACTGCTATTAGGGTTTTTTGTTGTTAATGATGTACTTTTTAAATTAAAACAGTTTTAGTATTGTCTTGAATATAAAGACAAAAGTGCTTAGCTATACAAACTTATGTAGCTTTTTAAGTATTTGACAAAGCTTATTTAGAATTGAAAGCTTTATGATAATGAACAATCAGTATATTATTTCAGGTTCTATGAATCAGGAACATAGATATGTTTATTGGTATGAAAATTGAAGTATCCTCTAAGGCTATTATTTATTAAAGACAGTCTCTCTATAGATCTCAAGCTGGCCTCTACCAAATCTCCTGACTCATCATCCTGGAAGCTGTTGTTCCAGGTATATACCACCATATCCCTTTCAAATCTGTTAAGACATGAGTGTAAAGTGGTCAGCTTCAGGATAGAATGTGACCTTTACCCCCATAGGATGAGTTGGGAATTCATCTGAGATCTAGCTGTAGACATCAACACATTATCCTTCTATGTATATCTTTTCATTAGAACTCTTGGCATAATTACTTCATCAATGGGCAGATGACAGGACAGAATTTAGCAGCCACAGTTCTTTATTTTCACAATTACTTTTTGTGGTTGTTTGAAAAGTTATGGACCCACACAGATTCATGTACTTAAAGGCTTAACTCATAGGGAGTGGCACTACTAGGAAACAAGGCCTTGTTAGAGTAAATGTATTTCTTTGGACACGGACTTCAAGGTCTCCCATGATGGCCCAAGTTAGCCCCCAGTGTGCCACACAGTCTCTGAATGTGGCAGATCAAGATGTAGATCTCTTAGATCCTTCTCCATCACCATGCCTGACTGTACTCTGCCATTCTTCCCACGATGATGATAATGGACTAACCTCTGAAATGATAAGCCAATTCCAAATAAATGTGTTGCTTATAAAAAAATTTGCCTTGGTCATGGTGTCTCCTCATAGTAATGAAACTCTAACCAAGACACATTTTAATCTAATTTGATGCACACTAACTCATTACCTGTAATATCTTCAGCCTGTTAATAATGAACCACTAAGACTAAACCTTACAGGAATAACAAGGCTTATGCAAGTACTTGAATTCCAGGAATGTTTGTTGGATGTTAAAACAGATCCTTGTTTGTTTTATTGGCTTTCCATTACTCTCAGATAGGTGAACTTTTTTTTATTTTCATCACTTTGGATGTATTCTCATAACTATTGTGTGGTGTATAATACACAGGAAAACTAATATTTTTAGACATCCCAGCTTTGTATGTCACAAAAGCCCCTCAAACAATATTTTTCCTGAATTTTCTATTGATGAGTCCTTTAAAAATTTTCATCAACATTCAACACGTATCTACAAACAATGAAGTTTGAAGGCTAAGTTGTCCCTTGTCACGTTGCATGTTGTTTCTGAATTCTGTCATTTGTGTTTACAAAATGACTCTATGGTCTTCATTTCTTTACATATCTATAGCTATGGCTCTATTACTTACCATCATTAACTTCATGTCTTTGTATTTTTACATGGTCTATTGCTGGGAGAGCTGCAGTATAGCAGTAGGAAATATTGTGAATGGATTTTCCAACAGTCAATGTGCATATAAAACTAATTATCACCACTATTTCCACACTTTCTTGACCCACATGTTTCTGAATAATGACACAAAGTCTTATAGTTTGGACTACTTCGCAATTAGCTTGCATAACTTAAAAAAGTGTTTTTATAGTCGCCCTCCTTTGCAACCTGGCAGGTTATTTCTCATCCAGTCCTCATATGTCAAACTTCCTTTGTGTCTGGAAGGCAAAATACCTCAACACACACCTTTTTCTTTCCCAGCATTCCCATCTCTGCCAGAAAGTCCCACCTTTCTTTTCATGTTCCACTATATGTCATCAGCTCTTTATTAAATTAATCAGAAGGTAATGGAGAAGAATGTTTACAAAATACTCAGGCAGGTGATACCCCAATAAAAATAACGATAGAAACATCTGGACAATACTCAACATTCTGCTGGTATAGAAATCAGCATTTAGATTCTATGAAGATAACTTTTACATAGTACATAAGAAGATTATTCTAACATACCACTAAATAAAATATAATATTAAAAGAGCAATTTATTACAGTAAACATTGTGGGAAATTTCAAAATTTGTTCCATTAGCCAGAAGTTATCTGAGAAAGAGAACTACAGTTTAAGATGCCTTTCCTAGGTTTTGTTTTAGAACTATGAAATACTTTTAATTAGTTGCCCAACATTTCATATATAATATGTTCTATTTTTCAGCACCTATTATTGCTGGACTGGGAAATATGAAATCAAATGCAAAATAAACATGAGGCTTGAGTGCAACAGGGCTATTTCCTGCCTCTGAAAATTGAAAAAAAATTAATTTTATTTCATTTATCTGAAGCTTCCTCAAGTTACAATTCTTAAAACTGATGTGTATTTTGAACATATTTGACTATCCACAGGCAGTATAAAATGAGTTCCTTTACCTCTAAGGCAATCTTTGATGGATTATGAAATACCTCTCAGGAGTTTAAAAGAATTCCTCTACACTTTGGGTATAACTTTGGAAATAGAAAAAGTCAGTTTCCCATGAAGGAAGCAAAGTATAGCCAGTTGCCACCTTGGCACATACAACACTGTTGACTGCTCAGAATCCTAAATTCTTACACTTAAGCAACAGTTATTTTCACAAGATTCTTTTCTCATTCTAGACACTGGAAACTTCATTTGATGAGTTATTAGGAGAGCTAATTGCCCAGTTCCCTACAATATTTGCTGCTTGGCTCTGCACAACTTTTATAATGAAAGCTCCTTCCTTGTACTCACAGGCAGTTTCAAGGCAGTGTACATACAAAATGCATCTGCATGAGCAGTGGCAGCATACCATTTCCCAAAAAAAATCAATGTTTACTTTTATCCTTCATAAATGTGTGATGTTGATCAAGGACATTTCTATAGGTCGCATAATTGAATATATGTAACAATTGCTTTTAATTAATTTATCCAAGGTTCATACATCTACCTATATTTATCCTACCCAAGCACAACTATTTTAAATAAAGCTAACAAACCAACCCACAAAGCTATTTCAGCTATTACATAGCAATGATTCATTACCAAATTAATCTCTTATTTTCAAGAGTTCACTGATTTTCAAAATATTTCCATTTATCTTTTATTCTCATTTAATGAATGATGAAAATAAATAATTCTTATGATTGTCTCCAACATCACTAGATGAGTATGCATCAATGGTTAATGGCATGGTATTTATATGATAAAATACATAAATAGCAAAAGTGAAAATCAAATACTTTATATTCAATAATTATTAGTTTAGGATTTCTCACGTATATTAGTAACAATGTCTTTTTACTTCATTTATTTTGATTGAATACAATTTTATTATCAGTGTATATGGGGGAGAATCTTGAATACTCTTCATGGAAATACATAAAGGATGTGATATTATACACAATATTAAGGTATTTTAATATTCTGCCTAATAAAATTTTTAATCAGATACATTCAGACAAACACACTCATTGAGTTTTCTGAATTCATATGATGGAACAAAGTAAAACAAAATCTAGTATTTAAATTTTGTCTAGGGACTGTCATTTTTCCTCCCTAGGTTGCTAATTGGGTTGCATCTGTGAATTTTTTCCTCATGTAGATTGCATTAAAAAAATTACAAACAGTTTAGACACAGGTACTTACTATTCCCAAGAAAGCAAACAGTTCTCTTCCTGGGACACTCTGTGAATCCTTTAGATTATGACTTCTAACATAAAGTAACCTCCATGGAACATAACTGGTGACCTAAATGTACTTAAAGTGCTGAGACCTGGGCTCAGATCTTTTAGGTTTTAAAATGTACTAAATTTAAGAGGAGCACACTCATTTAGGAATATTTTATAATACTTTGAAATGATTTCTGTGTCCATCTCTCTTTAGATGTCAAGCAACAATTGTGGAGATTCTTGCAAAGTAGTGGATTTTTTCCTAGGTAGAAATATATTATTGCTTATTTCTTTTCCCTTCATCTTCCACTTCCTTAAATATTATGATCTATAAAGATTATCTCTCCATCCTCTCCCCTCTTCTCTCTAACTTCGATTTTTCCATTTTTATTTAGACAATAAACTTTGCATATCTCCTACATTCTCTCTTTCTTAATGGCAAAAAACAAAACAAAACAAAACAAAACAAAACAAAACAAAACAAAAACCTTCTATGTCAAATAAATTCTCAGAATGTGAAGAAATTAACTAATAGTGAATAAAATGCCTATATTCTAGAAGAAACTGAGAGGGTTTGGTCTATGACATGGGGTGATGATACAGCTTAAGAGCTTGTCTTAGTCATACATATGCTTGTATAATTTAAAGTGTGGGAAAAGACCTACATTTTAGAGAAGATAGGTGAGCAAACATCTTTCAGAAGTAAGAATCAGTATTTCAGATGCAGATTATAATTAGGAATGAGACAGGAATAAGGTAAAATAATAAAGGTGACAAAGAATGGTTGAATTTAAGCTGGTCTCTGAGATGTTTTCTTTATTTTTGAATATATACTGTTTATCGTATGCCTGAATGATATTCATCTGCATTTCTAAACTATTTTGACTTAATATACTTAGTGGATCTAGGAAAAGTAGAATCGCTTTAAAGCATGGGGCTTTCTACTAGATATGGCAGAATAGAAGTCAAATGAAGAAAGCAGAGGCATTCTGCCTACTCTTGCTGGTTTGAAGAGCTCAGGTACCCAGTACAAGCAGTGAGAGAGGCCTCGAAAAGCTGAGAGCAGCTCACTTGAAAGAAAACATGGAAATGAAGGATACAGATTTTTTTTTTTCTCCCAATAAAACTAAATCAGGAGCAGATGTGATGCCTCTGTCACTGTTACTAATCTTTGGATCCCTTCTCCCTATCTGGGCTGCTATGTCTAGGTATAATTTTAGTTTCATATTTGTTTATTTGTTTTTGTTAGATTTTCAACAACTTAGCTAGAAACACAAAAACAAATTGTGATGAAATTATGACATTTAACAATGAGCCAATAAGGGGATATAATTTGAAGATCCTAATGTTTGCAGTAATTTTTATACAATAAAATAAAATTTACATAACTACTGATAATGGAACTTTCAGAAGGTAAATATGGTGAATAGTTTGAACATTCTTTATCTGTGGTCAGGATATATCCATTTAAATGAATTATAGTACTGTCAAATCCTTAATTTACATGTTTCATATTTCTTGTGCTATCTAGAAATTATTATATGAATATAGTTCCAGAATATTACACAGCTTCATGTAAGAAAGTTTCTTTTTCACATTCAGCATGCCTCAGTGACTAATCTATAGTATATGGTAGGCATAGGGACCAACCTTTAAATATATTCACATTCTATACTACCTTAGGCTCTCCCTGGATAAGGCTGCCAATATGGAAGGATGGGTAAAAGCACTGTCCCCCAAATTAATTGTCCTGAGTTTGATCCCTACATGATAGTTGAGGTGAACTAACTTGCTCACTATACACAATTAACTAATAATAACTAACTAATAAATAAAAAACAGAGCTTATAGGTAGTATGTGTTGTGTAACAAGAAGGGTTTAAATTATAAATGTGATCATATTTCTTATCTGTGTAATTTAAAGTATGTCAAATTCTGTGTTACTAGTGCAGTATACAACACAGAGTTTGTAACAGGGAAGAGGTATATAGAAGGATCATATGAGAGAAAGAGCACGAGACAAAGACACCATTTGCCACTATTGGGTTTTAAAATGGGTGATTTTTTTATAAGTAAGAAATATGTACACACTGTGAGAAAAAGCTAGGAAAATAGCCATATCCCTAGAATATCTAGAAAAGATACAGGCCTGCTAACAAGTGAAGTATGAGACAATTCAAACATTTAATTCCCAGCTTCAAAACAATAACCAGTACTTATTTAAGGCCACAAGTATTGGAATATTTGTAGCTATGCAAATATAAAGGAAATGCATGGGTTTTTTAAAAAATTATTTTTACTTCATGGGAAACTATCAAATTTGTTCAAGTGCCCATATACAAATATTTGGAGTATCTCCACTTTTTTTCTTCTTCCACATGCTTTACATACCATGTGAAAAAGTTCAAAGGATATTCTACCACATCAATTTCAGACATGACCTCTAGTCCACTGACTGTAACATTATTTCATAGGCGTTCATAAATTCCCAGCCAGACTATTACAATCATTTCTGGCATCAGAGGTCGTTTCATTTCTCAGGTTAATGTCAATGTTATTTTCTAAACTCCAAAATTTGATCAAGGCATGTCCTTGGGTCACAAAATAACAGTAAAAATTGTCACTTGGTTATTTCTATAAAACAAATGTTTAAGATAATGCCTTGTGTTGCCTGGAAAATGCTTCAAATTCTTGAGAATCTTTTAAAAACTATAATTTGCTACATTAACAAACTTTACCCTTGCCATTTGAAACACGGAGGTTTTTTTTTTTTTCATACAAATGACTGTGAGTATTTATTTTGTTGTTCTATTTTTCACGAATGTAAAGTATAATCCTAATCCCCATTTTAATTCCATTTGAGATAATTATTATTTACTCATATGGTGGCATACATATTTATGTTTATATTCTGTTTTTAGAATCATAGTCATTGAATAAGGATTTTTTTCCAAATCATAAATCATATAAGCTAGCCTCAGTAAACCTGTGATCCTCACACACATCCCGATTTCCCCAAGTTAAAAAAAAAAAAAAAAGGCCTATATCAGTTAGTAATAAACAAATATAAAAGTTTCAAATTTTGATGATTTGCCACAGGGCCGCGAACCCAAATAGTGCCTGGAGCCTCCCAGAAAGGCTGATAGGCCTGTGAGTGCAAATAGGACCACAGCACAAAGAAACCTAGGGGCAGCCTGGGTTGGAAGCCTTTCTGTTTCCTGCTCTACCTGTAGCAGGTCATCTGCCACAGGGCTTCAAACCCAAATAGCACTAGGAAGGAGGAAGTCTCCCAGGAGTGCCTACACACCTGTGAACACAGGTAAGACTACCACATCTCTTCAAATTCCTGCCCCAAGAGGGATCCTCACAGAACCATCAGGACACATGAACCAAGGATCAGCTGGGGACAGGATACTTCTGGTCTCTGTCTGCACCCCAGAGATACCTTCTACCACAGCTCTCCATACCTAAATTCATCCCAGAAAGAACTGGTCTCTCAGGAATACTGACACACAGGTTTGCAAGAGAACAAGCCAAAGTCAGAGACAGCAAGATCAGCTATCACCAGAGATAGCCAGATGGCAAAAGGCAAGCACAAGAATATTAGCAACAGAAACCAAGACTACTTGGCATCATCAGATCCCAGTTCTCCCACCACAGTGAACCCTGGTAACCCCAACACACCAGAAAAGCAAGACTCTGATTTAAATCACATATCGCCAGCACAAGGGGGAAAACTATACCATGACAAAAGCAAGCAAGTAATCTTCTTGCAAAAAAAAAACAAACAAACAAACAAAAAAAAAAACCAAAAGAAGATAACCACACAAACATAAATATAACATGGAAAATAACAGGGAGCAACAATTACTTTTCCTTAATATCTCTTAAAATCAATGGACTCAATTCCCCAATACAAAGATCTAGACTGTCTGGATTTGAAAAGAGGACCCAGCATTTTGCTGCATGCAAGAAATGCACCTCCATGTCAAAGACAAACACTACCACAGAGTAAAGGGTTGGAAACCATTTTCCAAGCAATTGGTCCAAGAAACAAGCAGGAGTAGCCATTCTAATATAGGATAAAATCAACTTTCACCTGAAAGTCATCAAACTCATCAAAGGAAGAATTTACCAATAAGAAAGTCATCAAAGTCATCAAAGGAAGAATTTACCAATAAGAACTTTCAATGCTGAACATCTATGCTCCAAATGCAAGGGCATTCACAAACATAAAAGAAACTTTACTGTAATTAAAAGCACAAGGAAGAAAACTATAGAGTACACATGAAGGGGCCCATGGCTTCAGCTGCATATGTGGTAGAGGATGGCCTTGTTGAACATCAATGGGAGGAGAGGCCCTTTCTCCTGAAAAGTTGCAATGCTTCAATGAATGGAATATCCCAAGACATATTGAGCTTCAGAGGTAGCTCACTGGTTGCCTTAGTTAGCGTTTTCATTACTGTGAAGGCACAACATGACAAAAGTAACTGTTCTTTAGAACATTTAATTGGCTCTGGCTTATAGATTCTGTGGTTCAGTCTATAATCATCATGACAGGAAGCATGGGAAGCATCCAAGCTGGCAATGTGCTGGAAAAGACACTCCAACAAGGCCACACCTACTCCAACAAACAACACATAATAGAGCCACTCCCTGCAGTAAGCTTATTTGCATATTCAAACCACCACAACAATCCTTTTTCCTCTTAACCTCTTAGGTTCAGTTCCCAGCACCTGCATGGTTTGATCATATACTACTATGTATAATGCTAGTTTCAAGAAATTTAGGAACCTCTTTGAGCTCCATGGTCACCAGACACATATATAATACATATGTATACATAAAATAAAATAAATGTAAAAACATAAAAGTTTCCGTTTCATACGATTGAGCTTACCATTCACTTTAATAGTTTTATGCATGTATAGTTGATGATTCCTACCGCTAAGGTTTCTCAAGTTTCACTTCTTAGCATCAGCATCTATTCAATGATATTTGTACAATCAAATTTTCTCTTGTGATACCCATTCTCAGAAAGTCTCACCAACTTTTTTTTTTTTTTTGCTTGATCATATTGTTTCGTTTGCTGAACTCATAAGAAGCCTTCAACACTGCAAACTATATTTCACATGTCCTTGCAAGGCTTTACAGTTTTTGAAGTTTATGTAGTATCCTCTTCCACTATGTAAATAGAACTAAAGATTCTGTGTAGCACCATGATTACACACATGAAAATGCTTATGCATGCACAAACCCAGAACCCTGATAATCTACAACAAACCAAATACAATGAAATAAGGATGAGGATGTGACAAACATGACCATTGTGGCATCACTATAACCAAAAAGGTTGTCTTATAATAAAAATACAATATAATAACCAAAAATATTAAATGATCAAATAAAAGTGTGTAAAAATACTTCATTTTTCTAAATGGAATTTATGGGCAATGAATATATTTGAATTAAGAAGTATTGTAAACTCTTATTTTTGTAAAAGTTTAGCTGGGATCCATATAACAAATACAAAGGTTTAAGTACATTTAGGGGTATATAGGCCATATAATGCAGACATCAAGAAGAAAAATAAGAATTTTATTGATAATTTGGGTATGAAAGACCATAGCAATTACCACCTAAAACCTGCTGTTACCTCAATATCTGTTGCTGCTTTTGTGCTAGTTGGAAACACATTTTGATCTCACTGACTGGTCCTTAAAAAACTTGTAGTCTAAGTTTCTGGGCTAATATCCACCTATCAACGAGTGCATATCAAGTGACTTCTTTTGTGATTGGGTTACCTCACTAAGGATGATATCCTCCAGATACACCCATTTGCTCAAGAATTTCATAAATTCATTGTTTTTAATAGCTGAATAGCACTCCATTATGTAAATGTACCACATTTTCTGTATCCATCCCTCTGTTGAGGGATATCTGGGTCCTTTCCAGCTTCTGAATATTATAAATAAGGCTGCTATGAACATAATGGAGCATGTGTCCTTATTACCAGTTGGAGCATCTTCTGGGTATATGCCCAGGAGAGGTATTGCTGGATCTTCCAGTAGTACTATGTCCAATTTTCTGAGGAACCACCAAACTGATTTACAGAGTGGTTGTACAATCTTGCATTCCCACCAGCAATGAAGGAGTGTCCCTCTTTCTCCACATCCTCCCGGGCATCTGCTGTCACCTGAATTTTTGATCTTAGCCATTCTGACTGGTGTGAGGTGGAATCTTGAGGTTGTTTTGATTTGCATTTCCCTGATGATTAAGGATGTAGAAGAGAAGCCCCTAGGTCTTGCAAACTTTATATGCCCCAGTACAGGGGAATGCCAGGGCCAAGAAGTGGGAGATGGTTGGTAGGTGAGCAGGGCAGGGGGGAAAGTATAGGGAACTTTATGGATAAAATTTGAAATTAAATAAAGAAAATATCTAATAAAAATATTTTTTAAACTTTTAGTAATTAGTTACATGATTAATAATAAATCTCCAATCTTTGTAGTAATAAGCATCTGCAAAAACATTTTCATAGTTACAGTTTCGTTGCTATGAAGAGACGCCATGACTCAAACAATGTACAAAAATAAAGCAACAGCAATAGAAAGCCATTTAACTGAGAACATGCTTAGAGTTTCAGAGGATTCATACATTATCATCATGGTATGACACTTTGTGGCAGGGGCAAGCATGATGCTGGAGAATCAACTGAGAGCTGACATCTGATTTGTAAGATCCAGAAATAGAGAGTGAAAGGAAGAAGAAGTAAGAGGTGGGGAAGAGAGATGGGAGGAGGGGGGAGAACAAAAGGGGAAGAGGATAGGAAGGGGAAGGGAAAAAGTGGAGAGAGGGAGACTAGGGCTGAAGTAGGCATTTGAAACCACAAATACACTTCTAGTGACATAACTCTTCCAAAAGTTCACACTTGCCAATCCTTCCTAAAGAGTCTACCAAATAGAGAGCAAACACTTAAATGTATGAGCTTATGGAGGTCATGCTTATTGAAGCCACCACACTTATACTTTCCAGTTAAAAGACAATGAAATCCTTACATTTGATTCAGGTAAAATGGAAATCATAATTATATATTCACATATATTGGAAGGAATATTTTTGTTGCATTTCATTGGCTTTATTAAGTTCAAGCAAATCATCTGAAAACAATAAAATAACTATTCATATGAGACTGAATTGTAAAATAAAGTTTTCTATCAATGATCTGTCATAAAATTAAGTATTAATATTGTCATCAAATACCAACAAACTCAAACATAGGTAGAGATGACAAATGAAGAATAACATGAACTAACTAGTTCCCCCTGCGCTCATGTCTCTAGCTGCATATATGGAAGAAGACGGCCTAGTTGGCCATCATTGGGAGGAGAGGCCCTTTGGTCATACAGACTCTATATGCCCCAGAACAGGGGAATGCCAGGGCCATTACGTGGGAGGGGGTGGGTAGGGGAGCAGGGCGGGGACGTGGGAGGGTAAGGGAAAATTTCTGGATAACATGTGAAATGTAAATGAAGAAAATATCTAATAAAGAGAAAAAAAAAGAAAAAAAAATGGAAGGAATATTTTTATAACCATTTATACCCATTGATCTTCCTAAAATGTACTGAATACAGAATGAGATCCGTTTAGAAAACCCTAATGCTAGGACTGGAAATCCGATTTGCTTAGGAAAGTGGCTGTCACTTTTGTTTGAGTTTGGAATAACAACACCTACAAAAAAAAATCCTGAAATAGCTGTGAATAGTTATTATCCTATTCCTGAAGCTTCTAAATGCTGGGTCACAGAAGTATATATAGTACTGGATGTATAATTGTTGAAGTGTGTGTGTGTGTGTGTGTGTGTGTGTGTGTGTGTGTGTGTGTGTGTGTGTGTGTATTTGTATGTGTATGTGAGTGTGTGTGTGTGTGTGTGTGTGTGTGTGTATGTGTGTGTGTGTAAATACTATTTCTAATTTGCCACCTTTTTTAGCTTTTCGAGATGATTAAACAACATACCAGAAATTGTGGGGATTTTCCATAAAGTCCCTTGTTTTTCATTAATTCATTTATTTATTCACTCTACATGAGGTCCATTGAGTCCTTTTGGTCTTCCAATCAGTATATTATATTCAGATATAAGATGAATAGGACCTAGATGTCATCATACATTTGGAACTGTCTCTGAAGCCTCACTAGAATACATTAGATGTGAGTTGAAGAATATAATAACAAAGGAATTTTCCTGACCTCAGATTTTCAGCATGCTTCACATACAGGTATTTCATTAATTTTGTGTAAAAATTTAATGATTTATCTGGCAAGTCAATTTATTACACAAAATTAACAACCTAAGTAAAATGAAACATATTTGTAATTGTAACCAAATTTTGGGCAGATTCTACAAAGAGTAGGAATTAATGTTTGGGGGATGATTAACAAAACTACTATAAATTATAAGACTATGTCTTAAGAAAATGTTATTATGTCAAATAAGTCAATATTAAAAATTGAACAGGAGAGTGAGAGACTTCCCCTTTCTGTTACATGAGAAGATAAATCATAACTTTGGGACACTCTGAGATGCACACATACACACATTCTCCTGTTCTAGTCAAGACTTGTATCCAAATATGTAAAACAGTTACAAACCACATGGAACCTCCTGAGAAGTTAGCTAGAGTTGGGTTGGAGTGAAAATGTCTTTAATTTGCACCCTTATTTTTGTATATGTGTAGGCATGTGTCACAACGCTTTAATTTACAATTTCTCATCAATCTTCTAGCTCTACTATGTCATTCCTTATTTCAAATATGTCTTTATGTATTCATGGTGAGCACTGTTGAACACATGTTGATAAATGTCTCTTAGTTTCTCACTTTTGTTTTGTTTCAGACTCCAGGATATATTTTCTAATTATTGTGAATCTTAGGAACTATGCCTTCCTACCTAATGATAAATTTTAATATGTACATTATATTAGTTATCATCTTTGACTTAAATTTGAAGTCTTTGAGTCACAAGACACACACAAATGAATCATGTTTATTAAGACTGAAACACAGAATCACCCTACCACTATCCTTCTCCAGTATACATCCTTGTGTCTGACAAACAGATGAATGAAATCTTTTTCCACATACAAACATATTTTTATGCGATGATAAAGGTTTACCCAGTCATACAATACCAACCAACCAACAACAAGAAAGAAAAAAAAAAAACACCAACATTTCTTTGCTTTGTTCAATTCTCTTAACATCAAATTGCTGCACACACTTTCCAGCTGTTTCCGTCACTGTCTCTCATCTGTCTTCTGTGCTTCCTTCCACGCCTCTCTATTGTTTGGTTATTCAAAGGTTTGGGATAATTAATCACTCATAACTGTTTAAACTTGCCATTGCCCCTAGAGGCCTTTCAAATAATCAGCCTCTTTGCAAGTGTTCAGAAATGTATCACATAATGTACGATCATAAAGTCTTTAAATTCCTTGAGGTTTTATTTTTCTCTCATCTACATTAACTCAATCTTTCTTCACTGTCAAATGTTGAATAAAACATGGACAGGAGATGGCACTGTTTCTTCATTGTTTAATATATTATAAAGTATGTATGTGTGTGTGTGTGTGTGTGTGTGTGTGTGTGTGTGTGTTTGTGTTACAAAGAAATCTCACCTCTAACAAGTTTTTTAATGAAACTCACAAAGACAATATGGTTTCACTATAAAATCAAGCAATATTTTCTAAAACATAATTACATTATATAGAGTATATAAATATTTAAGTTTAAACATGAAAATCTAAGGAGTGAATTGTACTTACTTCCACCTGAAATCTCAGGGACAGCTCATGTCAGAGCACATTAAAATTAAACATAAACACGTTGAGAGCAATGTGGGAAGACGGAAGGACTGGAGAGTAAGCAGCACTGGCTTAGATATTGTGTCTTGTCTTTTAGCATTTGTAAGAATAAGTAGAGTAAGTCTCTCTGAATCTAAAAAAAAATATCATTTGCCAGAGGGAGCTAATAATAACTGTTCTTTTTTGACTATAAAATGAAAATATAGTGTTCTGCTGACAGACTTTTTTAGTATGCCAAAGCAGGAGAGTTCTTTTTCTCCATTACTTGAAGAACTAGAAGAAAACAAACAGGTTCTTGCAAAGTGAAATGCCTTTTATTGGCAAGCGTTGAAGAAAACTTCATTACAGAAGGACTGCAGAACCAGGGGACAGGTCACAATTTGGGTTCATTAGAGTCTCCCAACTGGTCGATTTCACACTTCCCTTTTCTATTGGTCTAATGGTTCCTATGCACTCATTCTGTACCAGGCCTTGGTTGGGCCTTTGTTTCTCTCTGAAGACAGTGAAGCAACAGACTTATTTTCTGAAGTGGCCATCCTAGCCACTTCTGCTCTCAGTTTTATCACAAGTGCAAAGAAACCCATCAGATATAAGGGCATATGGGCTAAGTTTTGAGAAAAATAAAATAATTACTGTTGGGAACAAGAAAAAAAAAAAAAAAAACCTCACAAGGATGTGAAAGATGATTGTTTCTGGGGCAAAAAGCTATAAAAAAAAAATTCTTCAAACTAGAAAATCTTTTCTGTTCCCACTTCTTCCATCCTGAAGTTTCATGAACTTAAAAAGAATATAAAAATTTCCAGAAGGAAAGAGAAATTTCTCTATAACTAGTTATATTACCAACACATATAACAATGACTAATATTCAATTCAACCATAGAAATGTTGCTTAATACCTTACTAAGCAAGTTACATTAAGATGTGAACCCATCAAAAATTGAAAGAACAAATATATTAGCTAACAGTTGACTGAAGAGCTAAAGAGACCTTGGACAAGGAGACAGGAAAGTGTCCTGAGATAGGTGACAAGTGGTAACATTAGTCTTCATCAGAATACTTCAAAAGACAAGTGATAAAACATGTTAACAACTATGTAGTAAAAGCAAATTCTCTTTTTCCAAAATAGATTTTTCATATGATATATTCTGACTATAGTCTAAGTAATTGGTGAACATAACAAGGAGTGTAACCTCATAAATATCAGCTGCATTATTCGGTGTAGCTATGTTAAACATATGCTAATGAATGAATTCAAGCAATCAATATCTTGATAAGACAAAATCTCAGTATTAACTATTGCAAACCAGAACTTCTATGTGATGAATGAACCGAGAGATATTATGATGAGTGTAGTAAATTAGAAATGATAAAAATTATTGCATGGCTTTAGTTGCATGTGAAATTCAATGCAAAAAAAAAAAAAAAAAAAAAAAAAAAAAAAAAAAAAAAAAAAAAAAAAAAAAAAAAAAAAAAAAAAAAAAAAAAAAAAAAAAAAAAAAAAAAAAAAAAAAAAAAAAAAAAAAAAAAAAAAAAAAAAAAAGAAAAAGAAAGAAAGAAAGGTAGTTGTACCAGAATTGAAGAGTATTCCACGTCAAAATTTCGAACACGCTTTTTTTAATCATCCAAAAATTTACATATGACAGCATTTTACTAAAAATCAACAAAGTCAGTAATTGAGAAAGATGTTGATTTAGTACAATAACACAAATTAGAATGGTTTTTGTTGCATTAGATACTTACAGAGATTTTCAAAATAGTGACATTTTAGAAATAATAAAAAAACAAACAAACCCCCATATTATCCAAGTATATGAGAGTGATTGTTTGATAAAGTATTTGTATCTGTTATATAACTTCCCGAACTTAGACTTTTAGATCTTTCATAAAAGCTAGAAGATTGAGGCCGGTACGGCTGGGGAATTTCCTGGACTAACTTATGCACCTACTTATTAGTTTCAGAAAAACAATATACTTCATTTCAAACAATAGGTTGAATGTGTCCTTTTGAATTATAATACTAAATACAGACATCAAGAAACTCTTACTGTATGTGCTCTGATTAAGTTATGCTTGCTATGCCAGCAACCCAGAATCTCGGTGTACTTTTTAAGGGTACTATAGGGGTAAAAGTTAGCTACTTATAATATAGGAGGTCTCTGTAAACAAGCACTCTCTGGGTCTAAGCATCCAGGAGAGAAGTATTTGAAATTGCTAGCTTTTATTGCTCATTACTCACTCATACATACTCAGACTCCTGAGGAAAGTTTGTCCTCTCTCTGAGCTTAAACCCTATTTGGAACATTTTGATTAATGTTCATGTTTCTGAACTCTTGTAGACCTTAACATGGTCATGCCCATGGTAACAATATATATTTATTCAAGAAATTTCTCACTTAAGGCTTTCTCTGCTGCCCACAACATACACGCATACAATGTTCTCTGGATTAGAGGTATGCAAGAGTATATAATTTGAGTTTACAGCTATGCATTAGCTTAGGGTGTAAGAGTTGATTACATGTGAAATTCAAAGCAAGTAAGATGATAGACACATTGTTCTCCTAAAGGAAGGTTATAAAGTGCCGATGTATACAATAGAATATCAGACTTAAGTGACCTCAAGAAGTATTATTAACTCTGCCTCTGAGATCCGGTGAAAGTTCTAGTCTTTCAGAATTTAAGAAATACTGCAATAACAATGCCTCTCCACAAAGGGATGTGTCTGAGAACCTTTGTGAGGTGTTTCTACTGACCTCTGTATGCATCTCACTCACACCTACTCAATGCAAACACAGTTTGTTACAACACAAAAGTACATTTTATATATAATATCATTATATATTGTCACAAGGCAGTGTATTACAATGATTAAATATAATTTCCCCCTTTTATAGCTATGTATGACTTGTTTATTTAATTCTTGAGTTTTAATGTTACCATAGCAATAGTATATGTAAAAGGTGATATGCAAATAATCAATATATGAAGATAAATCCAAATAGTAAACATTTATAGTAAACATTTAGCATTGAAAGAATTGAACTTCTGGTAAAGTGTAAGAAATATTAAGGATATCACTAAATTGCAATTTCTTGATTTTAAAGAAATCATGCTAACCTCCAACAACATGAAAAGCCAATCAAAATTTTTAGTGGCTCTAATCTAGATGTAACCTAAGACAAACATGTTTGCACACAAGAGTTTGTGAATTTTTGGTTTTTAAATAGCTACAATCCACTGCACACATATCTATTATACAATGTCTACTGATCTGTTTTGCTTTCTGTTGTATGTGTCCAATGGTTGTGTGAGACTGTGAATTATTCAGGACATATACTAGGATTCTGAAGGCTTTTCAGCTCAGATTATTAGCTTTGTTGTAGTTTGATGGACACTTCCACCGAGGTTTGTGGCTCTTGTGCTTCAGAATAAAAAGTGGAGCAGAAGCAAACAGTTATTAGAAAAATCTGAGCTCTTTAATAGAAAAGATAGACTTCCATGGCAGTCAGAAAGTGGACCATTACCGTGCGTAAGATTTTTGTACTAGCAACCCACATGCTGGAAAATGATCTGAAGTTTTGTGTTATAAAGAAAAATATTCATGTTCATTTACAGAATAGCCCTTTCTTGTGTATGACATGTAACATGCAAGGTCATTCTTCCTATTTGCTAAAAACCATCTTAAATCTCCACCAATAGGTATGCATTTCAATATTTCAATAATCCATTTCTCAAGTCTGGTCAGTTCCTACATTTTGGATTGAATCAGTCATTGTTCCAGAGACTGGATTTAGTTAACTTTTGTAGAGAGGTGTGTATTCCCGGTTTCTTTTTTTCTTTGACATGGAATTTTTCATATGTCAATATTTTCAGGACATTCTAGCTGCATTAGGATGGAGTAGAAAATTATGAATATATGCAAAGGCTCCACTATATAACTGATAGAAGCCCAGTGCCAGCGACAATATAGAGAAGCAGGTGGAAAGAGTGTAGATAGAGGCTGTGTGAAGCTGATGATTATGGATTGCATAGAGTATGTTTACTAATATGCTACCATTCAAATGCAGAGATGGCATTAGAGAATTTTAAAGTAGAAAAGTAATGTGATTAATGGAGTCAGGCCAACAGGCCTAGAGGATACTGCTTGCTGTGAGAGCATTGTGATGTTCTTATGAGAAGTCTGGTTTAACAAGTGAAATCAAATGAAAGGTATTAGGAAATAAAATCC
This sequence comes from Mus minutoides, assembly GCA_902729485.2. Lineage (NCBI taxonomy): Eukaryota > Metazoa > Chordata > Mammalia > Rodentia > Muridae > Mus > Mus minutoides. The sequence goes on from LR750013.1 coordinate 78,679, forward strand.
ACCAGATGCTCAACTGCTCAGTTACATTTATTTAAAAGAATCAAATCATATATAAATCAACACAATCTCTGTGGTGCTGCTACAGTCCTCATGGGTGGGACCTGTGACTGAATCAAAGAAATCATTCACAAAACAAAATAAAGCAAAATGAACTGTTTCACTAGTATTTCTACTTGAAAGCACAACATAGAGAATCAAATTTCCAATGAATACATCCCTTCAAACAAACAAACAAACAAACAAACAAACAAACACATTAGACAGATATTGTGATAAAGGATGAGAGGTTTGCTTAAGGAGAATAGTGAGCATTTTTCAGTCTCTGATGAGGATGTTTTAGTCAGTTTTCTATTACTATGAAGAGACACAATAGCAACACAACTCTCACAAAAATAAAACATTTAGATTTGGAAGTTTGTCTATTATTCATTACAACAAGGAGCATGGCAGAACACAGACAGTCAGAGTTCTAGAAAAGTAGCTCAGAGCTACATGCTAATCCACAGGCAGTGGGAAGAGGAAGACACTGCACTTGGATTCAGCTTTCAGAACATTGAAGCCCACCCTAGTGGCACACTCCCTCCAATAAGGCTACACCTACTCAAACAGGCCATCAAAGCCTATGATTTCTCAAGTATTGCCACTCCCTGGTGATAAACTTTGAAATCTAAGATCCTATAGGAGGTCATTCTTATTACACCACCACAGAGGAGAAATTGTTAGTCATCAAAAAGAACAAAAATCTAGTCTCTAGCAAATTCTTAAGTCATTGTGACATAGTCTACAAATATCAATCTATTTCAGAATGTCTATTTGAATACCGAGGCGCTCAGGGACAGTGGCCATAGAAAGCCGAGGCGCTCAAAAAAAAAAAAAAAAAGGATATGAAGAAGATATGATTTGCAGCTCTTTGCTTCATTTTGACAAGTTGGCATTTTCTTTTCCTACAAAGGATTTCCTCTAATTTTACATAATGTGAACAGTGCCAAATATTCTTACAAAGTTCTCATTTTCATGAGGGCAAAGCCATTAGTTCATTTTGCCAATTCATAATGACAGAAATCAAACAGTAGTCACCTATAAATCCACACAAGGGTCACAATTTATCAATCTATATATAAGAGCATACATCTTCTTATTTTTAATTTTATTCATAAAAGCATAAAATATTTTTGATTTAGATGAGATAAATCTTTCTGGCAGATTATTTCTATGCCTAAAAATAGAGATAAATTGAATGAAATATAATTAAAAGATATCACTGAATGAAAGACAGAGAAATGGCCTTGTGGTTTTAAGATATTCAAAGCCTCACTGTTTTCAGAGAAATTATTCTGTGCTCTTCTAGTGACAGAAGTGAAAGAAATACACAAATTAATGAATGATGAGTGGTGCTCAATTTCAGGAAAACCTGTGGATATTTGATTATTTCATCCAACATGTACTTGAGAAAAATAAGTCAAGAGTCAAGGCAGAAATAAGGTAAATAGTGGCTGGGAATAATGAAGAAAATAATAATAGGTTTAAATAACTTCCAGGCAGAATCCTTTTATACTTATCTGAATACTTAATTTGTTCTTCTTTTCCACTTCATTCAGTCTATTTATTGTTTCTATATTTATTATTACATGTTTATAAAACGTCAAGCAATTTATATTGAATTCATTTCAAATTTTTGGGTTTACAGATATATATATATATATATATATATATATATATATATATATATATATATATATATCTTATTATGTACAAGACTTAACAGAAAAAAGTTTTTTTTTCCTTTTGTTTTGTTTTGTTTTGAGCATCATGAAGTCACAACACTTCAAGAACAATCATCTCTCATAGAAGAGTCCTGATTGGTAAAACAAGCTATCAAACAAAATTTGCTAATTTTCTAGTGAAGGTAAACTTTTCAACTGGTTAATAACATAAACTGATAATGTGTTCACATACTTATATTAATATGTTTGTATTAATATAAATATACATATAACAGTTTTCATTAATAACAACTAAGAAAATAATTGCCGAATGAGCGAATATGTAGGATAAAGATTGATTTAGCATTGCCAAGTATTTATTTTAATGACAATGACTATATGTTTAACATATAGAAACTACACCTAATAAAACTAAAATTTTCTGAAGATCAGTATGATGTGAGTTCAAGTCAATAATGCCAATGGAGTAAATCTTAGTGTCACACAGTCCCTGACCATGATGAAGGAACATTGGATGGTATGATTTGCTGGTCTTTATTGCCCATCACAGTCCTTGGATGGTCATAAAGCAGAAATAATACATAACATAGATCAAATTTATTTTGCATCATTAAAAAAGTAATTATGGGGTTAGCAAGTCCACTCCATGGGTGAACAAACTTCTACCAAGCTTGCCAATGTAAATTTGATCCTTGGGCCCATAGAGAGGAAAGTTCTCCAGGTTGTTCTCTGACTACCATACTTGTGCTGTGACACACCTGCACACAAGTCACACAGACAAGATATATAATATAATAATATTATATATTATTATAAATAATAATATATAATAACTGATTGTGTTTCTTTATATTTTCTTGTTGTCTTATACTAGATGAGATATCTTAAACAAGAGGAAATATATCTGGGCAAAGGTGATCTAAACTATCCTTCCAAATGTATTAACAAAAGAGAGTGGGATAAATTCCATATGAAACTGAACCATAGGAATTTAATCCAAATGTGAAAAAAACACTAGATGAAATATGGATAGAGATACAGAATGCACAGCAAAAACAGACATTTACTGTTTCCACTAGACATAAATGTGAGGTAAATATAAGATTTTTCCATTTATGGTATATCCAGTCTAGGTTTAGAGAGAGAAGGAAGGCATGTGACATAATCAAAGGTTATGAAAAAAAGTTATGTAAAATAGAACATTTTCATATAGGGGAGGGTGATACTGTGAATACGCATACATAATTCTTAGAATAGGTATGCTTTGGGAATAGCTTTTAAATGTAATGGGTCATATTTGGGTTTTTAGAGAAATAGAGTTTAAGTATGTTTATTGTATAACCAGAAAGACATATGGCTCTACATATTTGGATATCAGAATCTTAGCTTTAAAATGTGAGAATGGACACAGCTTGGAGGGAAATAGCCATATGTGCATCCATACTCTGCCTTCTGTGAAGTCTATAGAGTTCTACATATACAATGGGCATTTAATTTGACTTGAGAAATAAGTTCCCAAAATATTCTGGTAAGGATTCTGTAGGTAGTGACATAACTTCACTGTGATAATTAAACCAGAACAGTGTTAAAGTTATTTGTGGGTTGAACTATATTCCATAAAAGTTCTTATGATGAAGTTTTAGAAATCAGATTCTCAAAATATAATATCAAGTGGAGATAGGTCATGATATAATTATACTTTAAATTCAAAAGTAAATTTCAAAAGAAAATCATTGCCTGGGACTGTAGATCAGTTGGTGGCACACGATGCTAACATACACAAAACCCTGGGTTTAGTCCTCAGCACCATTAATCACATTAATCACAGCATTCAAATTTCAAGAGTATTATGGGTAAGTAGCAAGTACTTCCAGGCTAGCAAGAGCTTCAGAAGATTATTTATCAAGATATAAATAAATAAATGTAAATGAATAAAAACTGTGATATTAGGGTATATAATAATTGATTACATGTTACAGCCCTTTAAAACTGAAATTTAGGACACAAGCATACACATACAGGAAAATAATGTAGATACATATAGGTCTAATAAGATCAACTCTCAAACTCTTCCAAAAGACCCATTTAAATAACTGTTATAGCAATACCAACTCATACCCCTCCCTCTCCCTTTCCCTCCTCATACTCTCATGCACATCTGTACACACACACACACACACACACACACACACACACACACACACACACAAATTCACAAGCAAATTTGGTACATTCTTATACATTATCTGAATCTATAAGATTATGTATCTGGTCATTTGATAAGTAATTTGTTTAAGTCTTATTATGTATGCCATAAAAACTTCTGAGAAAATGCAGATGCTATGAATTTAATTTGATATAATTATAAGAATAAACATATTGATGTGTTTGTGCTACATCATATTTATTTCAAATCGCAAGTGTTGAAATTGTAATAAGAAGAAAAAAGACACATACAATTATTTTGGTTTTACTTTAAGTTGAATAGATTTCCCTCTTGTCTTTGCCTTCAGACCTGAATTGATTAGTTCTTCTGGAAGTGAAATGTCCTCTAGAATGAGAACATAACTGATTCCTCAACTTTGAATTAAGTATTAGATCAAAAGCTGAAACTGTAGGGAACAGCAGGGACTGTAATTGTATTACTGAATATCATCACGATGTAAAGATTTTACCTTTTAAATTATTAATATTCTAGGTGGGAAGCTTTATAGATTCCTGATTAAGTACAGTGTCTGAAATGTTGGTCCTCTTATCAGCAAAATAAACACCATATAAGCAGAAGATTAGTAATGTTTCAAACTTATGTCAGATAAACATAACAAATTAAAGACAGTATTAAAGAGTTAAAAGGCAGAGCTTTAAAAAAAAAAACCAAAAACAAACAAACAAACAAAAAAGAGCCTATTTTTAGTATAAAGAACATCACAGGAAGACCTACAGAGTCAACCAACCAAGAGGGCTCATAAAGACTGAACCACCAACCAAAGAGTATGCATGTGCTGGACCTAGCACCCCTAATCATATATGTAGCAAATGTGTACCATGGTCTCCATTTGGGTCCCCTAACAATCTGAGCCTAAGTGGGCAACAATGTTGATTCCCTTTGGGTCCCTTTTGCATAGTTACACTGCTTCGTCTGGCCTCAGAGGAAGATGCAACTAATCTTGCTGTGACTTGCTGTGCCAGGGAAAGATGGGTACACTTGGGTTATATTTAATTCTTAGAGAATAAGGGGAGGGAGGAATCAGGGAGGGAATTGTGAGGATGGGAATGGGAGTAGAGAAAGGAGAAGGCTATGATTTGGATGTGTGTTGGTTTGAATATGCTTGGCTCAGAGAGTAGCACTATTAGGAAGCATGGCCTTGTTGGAGGAAGTGTTCCAACTGAGGGTATGTGCTTTAAGACCTTCTTCCTAGCTGCCTTGGAAGCCAGTCTTCTGTTTGCCATTGAAACACAATATAGAATTCTACGTTCCTCTAGTGCCATGCTTACATGGTGCTATCCTCCTTCGTTAATAACAAGGGACTAAACCTCTGAGCCTTTAAGCCAGCTCCAATTAAAATTGTCCTTCACTAGAGTTGCCTTTGATATGGTGTCTCTTAATAGCAATAGAGACCCTAACTAAAACAGAAGTTCTTACCAGGGACTGGGGTATTACTGTGATAGGCCTGATCATGCTTCAGTTTGGAAGAATGTAGATTTGAGGACTTTGGATTTGGAAAGCAGTGGAATGCTTTATTAAAAAGGGCCTAAATGAACCATGCTAGTAGGAACATAGAAGACATTGGGGCTGAGGGTGGTTTGAACATGGGGAGCTTGGTTCAAGAGGTTTCAGAGGAGAAATTTTAGTATGTGGCCTAGAGGCTGTTCTTGTGATATTTTAGTGAAAAAAAAAAAAACTATTTGCTTTTGACCTTGCCTGAAGAGTATGCCTGAAGCTAAAATGAAAAGATTCAGATTAATTGCATTGACAAAGGAAATCTCAAAAAGTCTACTTTTGGGTTTATCCTGTGGTTCAGTCTGATAAGGAGTATTTTGACAAAGCATTGCAAGCTTAGAAAGGAAATGTACAAAATGTATATTTCAAGTAATAAAAAGACACCAGAAAATATATTGGAGCTAAATCATGTGCTCTAGGAGATAAACAAATTAAGAGAATTTTGACTTTGGAGCAAGTTCCCAACTAACTAGGCTACTTCGTTATTGCTTTCTTTTGGACTTTAATCTGTAATAAACTGTAATCCAGAAATGGAGAACAAACACTTTTGATCTGCATCTTAAGTTAGAGCGGCCATGAAAAGCTTAGGTCTAGCCATGGTAATATATGCTTTTAATCACATGACATACACCCAAGGAAACGTCTGAGTTCAAGGCCAGCCAGCTACAGAGCAAGTTTTAGGTAAAGAAAAGCTTAAATCCAGGCATGGTGGGACATGTCTTTAATCCTAGAATGCAGGCGTCAGAGGCATGCAGATCTGAGTTCAAGTTCAGTTTAAAGAGCAAGTTCCAGGACAGCCAAGCTTAGGCAATGAAGTATGCAATAGAACAAGGAAGCCACATTCTAGCTCCAGCAAGCAGCAAAACTCAGCAGCTTCACTCAGGTGGCTCTGGCTTTAGAATCAAGAATAGAAATGGAGTACTGAGATAATTATGCTGGTTAGCTGGAGATAAGAAATCAGCAGTGATTAAGAAGAGACCAACATCACTAAGAGGAAATTATCTGGGAAGTAGTTTTTGAATCCACAAAGAAGCTGTGTTCTGGAGATAGCCAAGGTTGCACCTCCTTCTTCAACTGTACTTGATAATGTGTAAGAATCACCCAGGTGGTAGTAATTTTGAAGACATGAAGGGGTCAATGCAAGCAGCTGAAGACTGTGACTGTATGAGGCCAGAGAAGGCCATTGCTGAAGATGCAGCTACCCTTGCAATTGATGGCCATCAATAAAAGGGGTCATACTAAGAAATTGCAGGTTGGCACCATGAAGAGAGCCTATGAGAGGCTATTGGTGAAACCTAGTTACAGTTGAATATTCTGGGAAAATAGAGATATCAGTACCATGGGTGATCACCCAGAACACAGCAGCAGTGGATTGGAGTTAACCAGAGCAACAAGTTCTAGAGAGGGTAGATGGATAAGTGACCAAAGCCCTTTGTAGGAGCCCAGATGATCATATGTGAATCCCAGACATTGGAACAAAAAGCTGTAAAGTAGAATTTGCCTTGGAGACACCAAGATGTTTGAGATGGCATAGCCATGGGATACCTGCCAAGGTAAGCTGCCAAAAGGGAGTGGAGCCAGCTCAAGAGATCAATTTTTTTTTTTTTTTTTTTGGTTGTTGTTGTTTCTGAATGCTAAATCTTCTGACAGCTGTCAACAAGAATGTAACCAATTGGAGATTTAAAGAGTGTCTTGACATCAGACATGAAGATTCAGAGTTAGGAGTTTGCCCAGTTTGATTTTGGTCTTGTTTGGCCCAGTGTTTTCTCATTGTGATGTTTTAGAATGATAATGTATATCCTGTGATGTTTGAGGTAAATGATCTGTTATTTGATTTTAATGTTTTACGGGATTACAGGGAAGTGATTGAATGCATCTCAGAAGTGACTGTGAACTTTGGACTTTTAACATTGTTGATACTGTTATAGAATACTGGGACTTTTGAAGTTAGATTAAATTTATTTTGCATTATGCTATGTTTAGGTATGGCCCATATAGACACATGTGTTTGAACAGGCTTATGGAGGCAAGAGAGTGGAATTTGGAGATTGGAATATGCTTGATCCAGGGTGTGGCACTACTAGTGAGTGTACCCTTGTTGGAGTAGGCATAATCATGTTGGGGGAACTGTGTCAGTATGTGTGTGGGCATTGAGACCATCCCACTAGCTGTGTGGAAGCTGGTCTTCTCCTGTTTGCCTTTGGAACATGATGTAGATCTCCTGCACCAAGCCTGCCTGGGTGTTCCCATGCTTCTGCGTTGATGATAATAGCCAGAACCTCTGAACCTACAAGCCAGCCCCAATTAAAATGGTCCATTATAAGAGTTGCTTTGGTCATAGGGTCTCTTCACAGCAAAGAAACCTTAATGTGAATTAATTAATAATAAAATGTGGTCTGATCATATTTCTTGTACATTTGTGGAAAAGAGATGGGATTAATTCTGAGTGTTTTGGAAAAGATGGCCAACACTTCAGTACATTAATATGAAACACAGTGCCTATTAACATTGAGTACTTCACAAAGAATATCACAGTAAAATATTTTCCTTTAATCATTCAATTCCTTAGAAATAAGAGAAAACTTCAATTGAAGGGGATTAGTATGATTAATTCATAGTGAATTTGAATATTCCACACAATGTATATAGCAATGTATATAGCTAACCACTTGTCTTGCACTTAAAAATGTCCTGGGTTTAGAAAGTAAGGCCTAGTCCTTATCGCCTTTCAGAACCTGAATATGTGTCCTCTGACTACATGTTCCACGCATACATGATGATTTGATGTGGTACAAACATTGTAGTAATTCAGAAAAGGAAGACATGAAAATAGATTCGAACTGTCAGGGAGCCTTCACAATGAATGGATTTTATGCCCTTTGCTTAAAGGATACATTCATACTAATGATGCTACAGAGAAACTATGAAAATAGAAATGCATACTTAAAGTGCTTACTCATGTGATTTCACATGTTTCTTTAAAGGCATACATAGTCACAAAACCAAGTAAGTACTTTTCTTATACCAACTTCTTAGTAACATGTACACGGGGCTCATAGATGCCCAATGTGTAAACATCTATATCAATCATATGTCAGTTTGCATATTGCTTAGTAATGTAGTAATTTTACATTAAACAATGTAAAATGTGAGCAATGGATGGAGAAACTAACCGTATAGGAGGAAAGGATGGCAAAGGATGAATAGTCAGAATACTCTGTTAAAAGTTGGGATGTACTCACTAATAAGATGATACCAGTCAAATAAATAAATAAATAAATAAATAAATAAATAAATAGTGAAGATATAGCCAACAGAACTCCATAAGGTCAACAAGCTGAAGGGCCCAAGTGAGGACACCTCAGTTCCACTTGGGAAGAAGAAAGCAATCACAAGCAGGAGGAAAGGACATGTGAGGGAAAGGGGATGGGAGGGTTGAGAGGGGAAAATGATAAGGAAGTGGGTGGGGAAATAGCCTGAAATATTTGATGGCCAGTAGAAAGAATGGAAACATGCAACCTACTGAGATAGCAGGTTAGGAAGACCCTGCAGAAGGTCCCAGAAACCTGGGATATGAGAGATTCTCAGGACTCAGAGAGACCTTAGATGAAATGCCCTACATTGGGGAGAGGGAACTTTGTAGAGTCTGCCTCCAGCAGAAAAACAGGGTAAAAAGTGAGGGAATGGATTGCCATCCCACATTCAAAACTCTGACCAGTTATTGTTTCTGTCTGAAAGAATTACAGGGATGGAAATGGCGAGGAAACTGAGGAAAAGAAGGTCCAGTGACAAGCCCAAGTGGGATCCAGCTCAAAGGGAGACCCCAAGACCTGACACGATTACTTAGGCTATGGAGTGCTCACAAAAAGGGACCTAACATGATCACACTCTGTAAGATCCACAAAGCAGCTGAAAGAGTAAAATGAATATATTTGCACCCAATGGACAAAAGCTGGACAGTGAAAGATGAAAAAAAGCTGCTGACCCCTGTGCTTGAATTAGGGAAAATCTGGAAGAAGCTGAGGACGATGATCATCCTGCAGGAGGACTGGCAGTCTCAATCTGGATTCCAGAGATCTCTCAAACATTGGACCAACAAACAGGCAGCTTACACCAGCTGATGAGGGCCCCAACACATACACAATAGAGGAATGCTGGGTCTGTGTTCATTCAGAGATGATGCACCTAACCCTCAAGAGACTGGAGGCCCCAGGAAGTTTACACATCTGGTGGGTGGGGGTGGGGGTTGGGAACATCTTATTGGACACAGGGGATGGGGAGGAGTTATGCGATGTGGAACAGTCAGAGGGTGGACTGGTAGGAGAATAAAATCTAGAGTTTCAAATAAATAAATATGCAGCTAGAGCTATGAATCTCAACATGTGTTTTCTATGGTTGGTGGTTTAGTTCAAAGGAGCTCTGGGTGTACTGGGTAGTCCATAGTGTTGTTCCCCTATGAGGGTGCAAACCCCTTAATTTCCTGGGGTACTTTCTCTAGCTCCTTCACTGGGGACCCTGTATGTCTAATGGATGGCTCTGAGCATCCACTTCTGTATATGTCAGACATAGGCAGAGCCTCCCAGGCTATATCAGGCTCCTGTCAGTGAGCACTTGTTAGCATCCACAATAATGTCTGGTTTTGGTGGTTGTTTATGGGATGGGTCCCCAGGTGGTGCAGTCTCTGGGTAGTCATTCCTTCACTCTCTCCTTCACACTTTGCCTCTGTAACTCCTGCCATGAATATTTTGTTTCCCTTTCTAAGAAAGATCAAAGTATCCACACTTTGATCTTCCTTCTTGAGTTTCATGTGTTTTGTGAATTGTATCTTGAATATTCAGTGGTTCTGGACTAATATCCTCTTATCAGTGAGTGCATTCCATGTGTGTTCTTTTGTGATTGGGTTATCTCATTCAGGATGATATCCTCCAGATCCATTCAGTTGACTAAGAATTTCACAAATTCATTGTTTTTAATAGCTGAGTAGCACTCCATTTTGTAAATGTACCACATTTTCTGTATCCATTCCTCTGTTGAGGGTTATCTGGTTTCTTTCCAGCTTCTGGCTATTATAAATAAGGCTGCTATGAACATAGTGGAGCTTGTGTCTTTATAACATATTGGTCATCAATGGGAGGAGAGGCCCTTGGTCTTGTGAAGGTTCTATGCCCCAATATAGGGAAATGCCAGGGTCTGGAAGCTGGTGTGGGTAGGCTGGTGAGCAGGAGGAGAGGGGAGGGGATAGGGAGTTTTCAGAGGGGAAACTAGGAAAGGGGATAACATTTGAAATCTAAATTTAAAAAAAAGATCTAATAAAAAGAAAAATAGAAAAAGGAAAAAGGAAAAAAAAAAAAAAGAAAGAAATGTAGCCATCCTTACATATGCCTTATGTCCTTACAATAAAAAGGACACCTTTTAGTTTCCATTAAACTAGTTTTCCTGAAAGAAAACAAAAGAAAATAGAACAAAAGAAAAGAAATAGCCATATTTTCCATTTGATACATAATGTGATTTGTTCCCTTTTTACTTTAACTTCTATGAATATTTCCTTTGTTATCACCATAAATTGGATACTTTATGGTTAAAATAAATAAATAAAAACAAACAAACAAATAAATAAATAAATACAAAAAATAAAAAAGTGATAAACAATTAGAATTCTAAGAACTGAACGGTGCTTTGGAAACAGAATATAGCAGTGAAGACAAATGTGATTTAAGTCTGATTGGGTAAAAATCTAGTACTGTAGAATGCTCACAGACATCCCTGCAGTCAGGCATCCTGACAACCTGGGACCACCTTGCATTGTTCTTTCTAGTCTACAGAATTAATTACCTGCTGCTTCTAAATTATCTGAGGCATATTTTTAAAAATATTCATTTACATTCAAGTCGTTGTTCCCCCTCTTGACTCCCCCTTCCACACTTTCTCATTCCATTCCTTCTCCCCATGCCTCTAAGTAGGTGCTCCCTACCACCCCCAGGCCTCCTCCTTCCCTGGGGCCTCAAGTCTCTCTAGGATTAAGGGCATCTTCTGTCACTGAGACCTGACCAGGCAGTCCTCTGCTATATATGTGCCTGATAATCTTCCTGGTTGGTGCCCTAGGTCTCTGGGAGCTCCCTAATTGTGGACTAATTGACTGCTGGTTTCCCTATGGTGTCAGTCTCCTTTTCAGCTTCTTTAATCTTTCTCCTAAATCACCAGTAGGGGTCCCTGACTTCAGTTACTACTTGAATGTCTATCTGCATGTGTATATGTTGGTGGGATTAGAGCTGGAATTTAAGAAATAGTTGTAGAAATTATTTCCCAGAAGTGAAATCAAGTCAATCACACTCTAAACTGCTTACATTGCTTTCATTCTATTTCTTTAAATGTTAGCTTAATATAATGGAAAGGAGTGATAAGTATGTAAAATCAAGTATATGTCAACATATGGAAATAACAAAAATAGAACCCAGGTACAAAATATTCACTTAATTAATACACTTTTATATAATTATAAGACAACAATGAAACATTTAGATTTCCCAGAACCTTATTAAATCAGGGATAATTATAGGATTTTCCTGGAATGTTTTAATAATCTGTAAAACTTTATGAATTTTGGCAGGCAACAATAATTTTGGCGGTGTATTTTGAAGTATACAACATGGGGTTATGTAACTGTAATTGTTGCCCCAATGCAGAGATGGTATTCAGGAACATGTAGTTTGTCAGTGGTTATGTGGGTGAAATATGATGAGTATTTTGTTATAAGAATTTATTGCTAGATGATGAATTATTGAGAAATTTTCTCATTCCATTACTCTCAATTCTAAATATTAAGCTGAAATATCAGATAGAAAATAGCCGTTGATAGTTGTGATATAGTCTGGCCTGTAAAAAAGTAAAGATGTAAATATCTTGTAAATTTTTTTTTTTTTTTTTTCGAGACAAGGTTTCTCTGTATAGTCCTGGCTGTCCTGGAACTCACTTTGTAGACCAGGCTGGCCTCGAATGTAAAATTATATTTTTCTTTTTTTCTATTTTATTAAAATTATTTAATATTTTTACAGTCCAGTTTTTATCCCCCTCCTGGTCGACCTCTGACAGTTGCACATCCCATGTCTTCTCCCCACACACATCTCCATGAGGATATGAGGATGACCCTTCCCCCAAACCCTGACTCCCCCATTCCACCAGACCTCCCTATACCCTGTGTCCTCCAGTCTCTTGAGGGTTAGGTGTGTCTTCTCTGACTGAGCACAGACCTAGCAGTCCTCTGGTATATGTGTTGGGGGCCTCATATCAGCTGGTGTATGCTGCCTGGTGGTGGCTCAGTGTCTGAGAGATCCCAGGGGTCCAGTTTAGTTGAGACTAATGGTCCTCTTTCAGGATTGCCCTCCTCATCTTCTTCCAGCTTTTCCCTAATTCAACCACAGGGGTCAGCAACTTCTGGCCACTGGCTGTTTAAATATCTGCATCTGACTCTTTAAGTTTGTTGGGACCTTTCAGAGGGCAGTCATTATAGGCCCCTTTTTGTGAGCACTCCATAGCCTCAGTAATAGTGTCAGACCCTAGAACCTCGCCTTGAGTTGGATACCAAGTTGGGCCAGTAACTGAACCTCCTTTTTCTCAGGCTACTCTCCATTTCTTTTTCCTGCAGTTCTTTTAAATATGAGCAATTGTAGGGCAGAGTATTTGACTGTAGGATGGTAATCTCATCCCTCCATGTGATGTCCTGTCTTTCTACTGGAGATGAACGCTGCAAGTTCCCTCTCCCCACTGTTGGGAATTTCATCTAAGGTCTCTCCCTTTGAGTCTTGAGAGTCACTCACCTCCCAGATCTCTGGTACATTCTAGGGGAACTCCACCTCCTACCTCAAGTTGAATGTTTCCATTCTTTCTTCTGGCTATCAAAGATTTCAGTCCTTTTCCCCTACCCACTGCCCGATCATTTTCCCCTCTCCATCCCCCCATTCCTTTTCCCTCCCAAGAGCCTCCCTCCCTTCTTGTGGTTGCTCTCTTCTCCCTCCCAAGTGGGGTTGAAGCATCCTCACCTGGGCCATTCAGCTTTTTAACATTCTTGAGTTCTTTAAATTGTATCTTGGGTATTCTGTAGTCTTTTGACTAATATATACCTATTAGTGAGGAAATTACAAATGTATCATTTTGGGTCTGAGTTACCTCACTCAGGATGGTATTTTCTTTTTTTCCGTTTTTTAAAAATTTGTTTATTATATATTTTTTCCCTTTGGTTTTTTGAGACAGGGTTTCTCTGTATAGCCCTGTAGACCAGGCTGGCCTCGAACTCAGAAATCTGCCTGCCTCTGCCTCCCAAGTGCTAGGATTAAAGGCGTCTGCCACCATGCCCAGCTCTATTATATATTTTCTTAATTTACATTTTCAATGCTATCCTGAAAATTCTCTATGCCCCCCCCCCAGTCCTGTTCCCCTACCCTCCCACTCCCACTTCTTGATCCTGGTGTTCTCCTGTGCCTTCAATTCCGATGTTGTCATTGTTCTTAATAGCTGAATAGTATTCCATTGTATAAATTAACCACATTTTCTGTATCCATTCTTCTGTTGTGGGACATTTGCTTTGTTTCCAGCTTCTCGTTATCACAAATAAGTCCACTATTAATAGTGGAGTAAGTGCTCCTGTGGCCTGGTGGGGCATCTTTTGGATATATGTCTAAGAGTGGAATAGCTGGGTCTTCAGGTAGATCTATTTCCAATTTTCTGAGGAACCTCCAGATTGATTTCCATAGTGGTTGTATTATTTTGCAATCTCACCAGCAATGGAGGAGTATTCCTTTTTCTTCACATTCTCCCCAACATGTACAGTCACCTGTTTTTGTTTTTTTTTCTTTGTTTGTTTGTTTTGTTTTAATAATACATATAATTTAACTTTTTCCATCAGAGTAACATTAATTATTTTGCTTATCCTAAAGATTCATTGTATAAGCCATATACTAACTAGCACATAGTAAGAAGCCTTATGACTCTTGTGAAATACAGACTATTATACCTGTAGTAAGAATTGATGTCCTAGTAATGCTTTAGTTTGACTTTTTTGTCCCTCTGTCATTAGTAGTCTCAAAAAGTATAAGTGAATATATCAAAGTTAATTCACAAAACCAATACTTCCTGTCACATATAATTTTTCAGACCTATTTCAATTAAAAGTTTTTCTTTGAATTTCAATAAAAATTATTTTGCAGGTGAAAGCAAAGTATGGGAAAATACAAGAGATAATAAGCCACAGTACAGAAACATAATTTCAAGTGTTATTTTATACCAGTGAGAACTGCAGAGCAAGGAGCTGGGCTATTTCTCAAGTAAGATCCTGCTCTTATCAGACACCCCTCGTGGATCTAGAAGATGTATGGCTGGTTTTGGAAGTGGTTGAATACACTTTACCTATTCTTTTCTGCAGATTATTTATCACTTAAATAACACGGTGTGTGTTGATTTTGTTGCCGTAACTACATTTTTGATAAAAAATAGTTTATGTTCTGAAGTCTTAGATTACTGTGGCTTAACAAATTTTGGCTGTGTTTTTCTCTTATAGAGTATGCTCAGTGGCTTTGCCCTGATTATAGGTTTCGTTTTATGTGCATGATTGGCTTAGAATCCTGCTTAGATTACTAAGATTAGATTCTACTGTGTTAGAAGTGGGCTCATTTGGCTTATAGCCACTGCCAACACTAATTGATGAGTTTCATGATTCATGGCAAAGATTTCTTAATCCGTAATAGAAAGGTCTATAATTTTCTCTGAGACATTGGTTATGCCATATGATATAAATTATTCAGAAATGAAGTTTCTCTTAAAAGTAAGGGAAGAGAAAAATACACATTGTCAAATTTGATACGTTTCTATGCTTTGTATTTTCTCTTCATTCTAAATCTATCTTTCTTAGGATGTCAGTCCCTGACCCAGCAGTAAGACAAAACATGAAATCATTATCTGGAGGACATATGAGTGAATAATTAGGAGCAATAATAACATATTTGTTAGTGTTGATACACTGAAGTAAGGGTAACAGTGTTGGATTCTGATCTTTTGTTGACCTAGTGTAGTAGCTTTGAAAAATCCATACATTCTCTATCATTCTCATCACCTGGAGAATGGGAAAAGATGGACTTTGTATATCTCACTAGGTTAATTGGAAGATTAATTACATTAACATAAAGTATATTATTAATTTAAAATGTTAGCATATTTATTAATTACTACTAAAACATTCTTATTCATTGGATACTAATATAAAACATACAAATCTTCATGCAGTAAACCACATGAATACAGAGAAATACCTTCACAAGCCAGCATAGTGAAAATGTTTTCTAGGTAATGCTTTCACTTTTCCATATAGTGGATCTTGTTTGTTATACACAAATCAACACATTTTCATTACTCACAACCCATTATAAACACTTCTTTTTCTCTATTCTACATGCCCATGCTCAGTCTGGTAACTTTTAAAACTATAAATAATTCTTTGTTACATGGTTTCTTACAATAGTCCTCACTTAAAAATAAAACTACAAAATATAAAACTGACAATAAATTTATATCATTCCATATAAAATATTATGCTACATTTAGAACCATAGATTAAAAGCATTAACTTCCCTAGATTTCACAGCTTCTATTACTGGATTTCACAATGTTTATAACTGACTTTTTCTTTCTAGATGAGGCTTTTCTTATGAGTACAATCAACTAACTACACAAACAAATACCTAGTCAATAAGACCTCAAGTTAGACCTGACCAAGATTGGATTCATAATAGCATTCTAAAAATTTGAGTAGGATCCAATGTTACTTAACTGTTCAAAAAAACATCCTTGTACCTCTAGCCTTGTAATTCAGGATGCTGTTGTACATTGTTCCATTTCCAACTGCAGATTTATCTGCCTCTAGGTCCCAATATTTTCTTCATGATCTCTGAAGTATTGCCAATAGAGCATGATTGGGTATTAATTCTGATTACTTTATTGCTCCTCTGCCTAGCATCAGTAATTTAATAACTTCCAACCTATCAACCTACTTGACCAGTCAAAATCCTCATATGTAAGTAAACAAAAATATGATTCTCTAAGCAAATGTAATTCTTTCATGTATATACTTCACCATATTCCAACTTCTGGATGTGTTAATAAAAGTTTGCTTTCCTTTCTCATAGTGAGTTTGTCTTGTGCCATGTTCATATATTTATGAAACACGAAAGCTAAGCTCAAGCTCTGGCATTGCAGCTACAGGAAATATGGTCTTCTTCCAGATAGTCACATTCTTTTTCAATTTTCCATCTTTTTTGATTCTCATTGCCATTAATCCTTCCTATGGCTATTTGTAAGAGACAGATGACGAGTCAAATCTCATGTACTTCACAATTTTAAGCTAATTGATTTCCTTCCAGACTATTTATTAGCATGGTAAATTAACTTTGTTTGATGATTTGCTTTGCACCTCTCTCTTCTACAAGCACTCCTCTGTAAGACAGTAAGAGTTTGGATTTACCTGTTGTGTTGACCTTGATTTCCTCAGCATCAATAAAGGATCTGTTAGAGTGTAGTTACTCAAAGAATATCCAATCGACTATTAGATCAATATTTAATGTCAAGGTATTAGGCTAATTCAAATCATGAAGTCATAGATAATTATTAAAAAAATAATAGAGGAGAATTATTTTGATGCAATTCATAATTGATGCAATCAAAACTCAGAAAGTCACTTATATGTGTCCCAAAATGTGAATAAAATGTGTGAGGAGAGAAGAAAGTCACTGAAAGCCTATACCTATTTGAACCACTCTTCTTTCCTTCTTTCTTTCTTTCTTTCTTTCTTTCTTTCTTTCTTTCTTTCTTTCTTTCCTTCTTTCTTTTGATTTGAAGGTGAAACCTATTACTAATGAAAGAAGAAAAAAATGCTAAATATGACAAATATCAGAACAGTTAGCTTTTCATAAAAATGAAACCAGATATAAAAATTTTATACCAGCCTGGTACATCAAGTCTCTATGATTCTAGGTTCATACTTTTCCACTGAGGTCAAACAAGGAAGCTGAGCTAGAAGAACATAGCCCATGTACAGGTAAAAGCTTTAGGATAGACCTGGGTCCAATTGTTCAGTAACCACTAAAAGAGCAAACTGTACTTCTGCTACATATGTGCAGAGAGGTCTAGGTCCAGTCCGTGTATGTTCTTTGGTTGTGTGGTTCAGTCTCTAAGGGTGCTAGGGTTCCAGGTCAGTTGACCCTGTTGGTCTTCCTGTGGAGTTACCATTCCCTTGGAGGCCCCAATCTTTCCTCTATTCTTATATAATTGTCCCCAAGCTCCATTCACTTTTAGCTTTAGTCAGCTGCTGGGTGGAGCCTCTCAAAGGACAGCCACCCTAGACTCCTGTCTGTAAGCATTACAGAGTGTCATGAATAGTGTCAGAGATTGGTGCTTGCCCATGAGATGGATCTCAATTTGGGCTGATTATTGTTTCTTTATTCCCTCAGTCTTTGCTCCATCCCGAATCCCTGAATTTCTTGTAGATAGGATAAATATAGGGTTGAATGTTTTATGGGTGGTTTGGTGTCCATATCATTTCATTGGGGTTCCCTGCCTGGTTACAGGAGGAGGCCTCTTCAAGTTCCAAATCTCTAATGTTGTGTCACAGCTAAAGCTACCCCCACTGATTCTTGGGCACCTCCCTTTTCCCCAGGTCTCTCTCTTCCTGGAGATAACCCCTACCATCTCCACTCTAATCAGTTATAGATTTCCCTTAATTTTCATGGCTATCTGGCCATCCATCCTGTCCCTCCCCACATGTGATTCTTAAAACCCCATCTACCTTAGCATCCTCTCTCCCACTCAGTTCTGCCCCTCATATGCCTCTTATGGGTATTTTAATCCCCCTAACAATTGAGATTCATGCATCCTTCCTTGTGCCTTCCTTCCTGTTTACCTTCTTTAAGTAATTGGTATCACATGACTAATATCCACTTATAAGTGATACATGTCCTGTTGTGACTGGATTAACTTAACCAGGATATTTCCCAATCCCATCAGTTTGCCTACAAAATTTATGAAGCCTTTGTTGTTAGTTCCTGAATACTATCCCATTGTGTAGTTGTATCACATTATCTTTATCCATTTCTCAGTTGAGGGTTGTCTCTAGTTTCTGACTACTAGTGAATAAAGCTGCTATGAAGAGAGCTGAGTAAGTGTCTTTGTGAGTATAGCTGGATCGTCTGGTAGAGCTATTCCTAATTTTCTGAGAAACTGCCAAATTGATTTCTAAAGTGGCTATAAAAGTTTGCAATCCCACCGCCAATGGAGGACTCTTCCCCTTGCTCCACATTCTTGCCAATGGGTGCTATCACTTGAGATTTTGATATTAGTCATTCTGAGCAGTGTAAAATAAAATCACAAAATCGTTTTGATTTGCATTTTCCTGGTCACTAAGGACTATGAACCTTTCTTTAACTGGTTCTTGGGCATTTAAGATTCCTCTGTTGAGAATTCTGTTTAGCTCTGTGCGCCATTTTTAATGGGAGTTATTTGGGTTGTTATCTAACTTCTAGAGTTCTTTGTAAATTTTGGATATTAGCCCTCTGTCAGATGTAGGGTTAGTGAAGATTTTTTCCCTAACTGTAGGTTGCTGATTCGTCCTATTGGCAGGGTCCTTTGCCTTTCAGAAGATTTTCAATTTCATGAGGTCCTATTTATCAATGTTGATCTTAGAGACTGAGCCACTGGTGTTCTGTTTAGGACATTATCTCCTGTACTGATGCTTGAATTTGTCTTGAAATATTTTAATTTCTACATCTGTGGTGATTGAGAGTTTTGCTGAGTATAGTAGTCTAGGTTGGAATCTGTGTGTGTGTGTGTGTGTGTGTGTGTGTGTGTGTGTTTTAGATGTAACAGGATGTCTTTTCAGGCACAGATGAGAAATCTGTTGTAATTCTGAGAGTTTGCCTTTGTGTATTACCTGATCTGTTTCCCTTGTTACTTTTAATATTCTTTCTTATTTCTGTAGATTTTGTATCTTAGTTATTTTCCAGAAGGGGGATTTTCTTTTCTAGTCAAGTATAACTGGTGTTCTCTAAGCCTCTTGTATGTTTATAGGCATCTTTTTCATTAAGTTGGAATTTTTTTTCTTTTAAGATTTTATTGAAAATATTTTTGGGCCTTGGGCTTGGGTCTCTTCACTGTATTTCCCTTTATCCTTGTCATGTCTTTTCATGATATCCCAACTTTCTTGGTTGTTTTTTGTCAGGAATTTTCTTATATTTAATATTTTCTTTTTTTTTTTTTTTTTACTTTTATTAGATATTTTCTTCATTTACATTTCAAGTGTTATCCAGCTAGTTCCCTATATCCTCCCCCCTCCCGGCCCTGCTCCCCTACCCACCCACTCCCACCCCTTGGCCCCTGCGTTCCCCTNCCAGTAGAGGTATTGCAGGATCTTCTGGTAGTACTATGTCCAATTTTCTGAGGAACCGCCAGACTGATTTCCAGAGTGGTTGAACCAGCTTGCATTCCCACCAACAATGGAGGATTGTTCCCCTTTCTCCACATCCACGCCAGCAACTGTTGTCACCTGAATTTTTGATCTTGGCCATTCTTACAGGTGTGAGGTGGAAACTTCTATTGTATTATCTATGCTTGAGAGTCACCTGTATCTTGTTGGTGATGCTTGCATCTGATGTTCCTGTTATCTTTCCTAGGTATTCCATCTCCAGCTTTACCTCAGTTTGTGTTTTCTTTATTGCTTCTGTTTCTACTTTTAGGACTTGCACAATTTTATTTATTTCTTTCATCTGTTTAATTGTATTTTCCCGAATATCTTTAACAGAATTGTTTCCTTTAAAGAATACCACCTGTTTAATTGTATCCTCCTGTATTTCTTTAAGGTAGTTATTAATTTCCTCCTTAAAGGCCTCTATCACCTTAATAATATTGGATTTATGATCATTTTCTTGTCCTTCAGTTGATTTAGGATATCCAGATCTTTTTATAGGGTAGCTGTGCTCTGAAGTTGGCATATTACACTGACTTCTGTAGATTGTGTTATTTTGAGGGCCTTTAGCCATGTGGATAGCTTTGTTTCATTGATATCCCATTGTAGTAGGTATGTGGATGGGGGTTAACCTCGATGGTGTTGATGTGTCAGGCCTGTGATGCATATCCTTGGATTGCATGTTTCCAGAACTTCAGGTCTGTATGGTTCAGGAGTTGGAGATCAGATGAAGATGAACAGAGAAATGGTAGGAGAACAGAGGGGCCCCTGGGCTAACAGGCTGTTCACAGCAGCTGGGCTCAGAACAAAGGACTCAGCATTCCTAGAAGATGGGGTAGGGGAAGGAAAGCTTACCTATATGATTCAGGCTCAGCAGGTTGGCTGAGTGGGGAGGAGAGGTGACAGGAGAATCTCAATGATGTATTTTATCTTGAGAAAGGAACTAGTTTCAGAACATAAAACTGTAGTTTTTCAGTTATTTATTGGTATTTCTTATCAGTCTGAGTAAAATGTCCTTTATGTTAGCTGATCAGAACAATGCTAGCCTTACTTTGACCACACTACATTCTCTCTCTCTCTCTCTCTCTCTCTCTCTCTCTCTCTCTCTCTCTCTGTGTGTGTGTGTGTGTGTGTGTGTGTGTGTGTGTGTGTGTGCAAATGTGTCTATTTCTAGGACACAACCTGCATAGAATTACATACTAAGCAAGGATGCTACTATTAAAGTAATTCTCATGCAAGACACTAAAATGATGAGAATAGAAAGAGAAGTGACCACCAACAGAAGAATATAGGAGAACAATGATGCTTTGCGAAACAGTACATTACCCCTTACAGCTTTAGAAACACACTCCCTCATGATGCGTCATTATCTTCAAGACCAAGTGTGTGGCTTTGTTGCAGTGGGGCTATTGTATTCATTAGATGCTTGATACCACTGTGATTTGAAGGGGATGACAAAAATCATGCCTGCAAGCAACAATCTGTGGAAGAAACCACTATTTATATACTTACTTCAACTATTCAGAAAGAATAACTTCAGTTTTCATGAAGTATAATAGAAATTACATCTCTGTGTTATAAGCATGCTTGAATTTTATTCTTTTCTCATAATTGTCTATGACATTATCACTGTGCTACTATTGTCATTATCTCCTAACTTATTAGGACTTAAATAATCATTGCTGAACCTGTGTTGTGTATTATTTCTCACATTATACTTGTTAATATTAAGAGTGAAGGAGGGAATCCCAGCTAAATAATATATTTCCTCCATTCAAATATAAAAAAAAATGATATAGCTCTTCTTCCTTCTCTTTTTAAAATACACATACTTCTTGAAAGGGCAATTATTAAAGTAGTTTCCATAAAATATAGAAAAATAGCACAAGAAAGAAGATGCCCTTTGGGTCTAGTGCTGTAGTTTAGAGATTTGGCAATAAGTATCAGCAGGAACTATGCCTTTAAAATATTTGTATTAAGCTTTTGAGGATGTGATAACTTTTTTTGATCATATTCATTGCTATTCCACTACTCTTCGCAGATCCAACCCATGTCATTGCCTTCCTTCTTTGTGTCCTTATCACCCTTTTTAAACCCATTAAGTCATATTAGTATATGTATACAAACACACACAACCATGCACATACACACACACACACACACATATATATATACACATATTTACATATATACATATAGTACACACACACACACACACACACACACACACACACACACACACACATAACTTGGTTGAATTCCATTTACTGGAGCTTGGTAGATCTGTGGGGTGTCTCACCTTAAAGAAAATGCTTTCTCTAAACTGATAGCTTTTATTTACTAATAGCTTTTCAATTAGGGGCAGTGCTTCATTCTGACCTCTCTTCTCCTTGCTGGAATTTTGAATGGCTTGGGTTTGCAAAGATATTGTGTATGCTGTCAAACCTTTATGAGTTCAAATGTGCAACTGTAATATTTGGGGGAATAGAGCATTATCATGTACCATTCTTGATTCTTATAACCTTTCAAAATGACCCCTGAGACGTGGGGAGAGGGGTTGTGTGGTATAGACAACCCATCTGGGGCTGACCACTCTCTAGTCATTTATTTTCTGAACCTTGACCACTTGTTTGTCTCAGGGTAACAATCTCTGACTACAATAGGAAGAAAAGTAAAAAAAAAAAACAAAATCAACAAGAAAAATCAGCTTATTTGATGAGGTTAGAGATGCACTAATCTATGGGAACAAAGAAAAATCATGAAGTGTTCATTTAATGCTCTGTCATATGAGCAGAGTAAGAGATATAGATTCTGGCCTAAACCCTAGACCTTGCCTAGCCACACATTTTTGGAAAAATGTATGCCAGGTGTGGAGTGGGCTTTATGCACAATCAGAACATGTTTATAGGCAATGCCCTACTGTATCATTGGTCATAACTTGCCTGAAGATCTTTATTATAAGCTCTAGGGTCCACAGCTATGTGTGACTGAAGATTAATATTCTCCCCGTTAGCATGCATAGCACATTCCAGTACTAGAAAAGCTAGCCAGAAGGGACAGAATTGTCAGGTCACTTCCGACATTTATTTCCTCATTTTTTAACTCAAATATGTGATATTTGAGTAGTATCTCCAGTAACAGTTTGGTGTCATCGAGTTTTCAGGGAGTGGTCAAAAAGAGAAATCACAATACCCTCTATTATTTGAGGTTCTTTACCTATCATCAAAATCAATAAACATAGCCCCTTCCTGGGTTATTTCTCTATTATTCCATGGTGCCTATAAGAAGCTTTGTTTTCGGGCTCATAGTATGTCAACTTGATACCAATTAGAGTCACCAGAAAGAAGGGAACTTCACTTTAGACAATAACAACTCATCTAAGATACCTTGTTACAGATAACTCAGGTTCAGGTGTATATAATTTATTTATTTATTTTATTTTTTTTAGGAAACTTAACTTATTTAGTGGTAGTATTCAAATAACTATTGTCTGGGATTTGGTAGTATAGAGAAATATGCCAATACTAAGATGAATAAATAACTTGGTCTTAATATTCACTTGTGTTTCTCATGGTGATTTTAATGCCTCGCTGTTAAGCTAGAAAATAGTAATTAGACAAATATTAAAAATGTGTTAAATATTGTTATTTATAAACTGCTAACTTAAACCAAAAGATTAGAACCTATATAACCCAGAAGAGTCCTTCAACTGCCACCAGAATTCATGGGATAAATGTGATTTTGTGAGACAAACTTCTTCCAGTCAGCTTCCATTTTGTATGGTGAATTCTTTCATTAATCAGAATGACAATTCAAAGATGGGAAATACCAAAACTAATTCCTGCTGTCATGACATTGGCTTTTCAAAATAAAGTTTCTACTTCTTGATCTCTTTTGGATTTCTAAGCTAAGTGCTTGGATTTTTTTTCCTCTTCATATTTTTTTTTCCTATTCCACTATGAGAAAATAATGTAAAAATCAAACCCTTAATCCCAAGATAGGCCAAAAGCTCATTCATTTCTGTTTTCCTTTGGCCACGAGATTTCCCCACTCACTTTCAGAAATAAACAGCTTCAGAATGCAATCTTTATAGCTTTAATAGCTCATGGCATCCACAGCCACTCGGGCCCAAACCTCACTTGAAAAGCCTCCTTGTTCATAAACTTGAAGTTTATGGATACAGCCATTCAGTGATGTCAAGACTCTAGAGAACCTGCTTCCTCCCCTTGGCCCTGTATTTTTTTTTTTTTTTTCTTATTGTTAACTTGATGCATTTGAACCTGCTCATGTCCATATTCTGAACAAATAAACATATCTAAAATATATTCAATCTAGGATTAGCATATACACATCCTTATGGTATGACTACTGTATGGTTACTAAATGCGTTTCACCAGCCCTTATTTGCGTGTGTCATATTGTACTGCTTTTCCTTATTTTTGCTCTGAGAAAGGATTGGCATGTGGCACAGGCTACTGCATATGTACAGTCACCATGCCTCCGATTACGGAACACTGTGATTAAAAGTCTTGGATTAGTTGACTAACATGGCTTATTGTTTTCATGATATCTAGTATCACCTGGAGAAGAATCCCTAAACATGAGTGTGAGGCATTTTCTTGATGGTTTGAGAAGACCCACCTGAAATCTGACAGCACCACAGACTAGAGTGTGAGACTGAAGGAAATGGGCAAAGGGAACTGAGTCACAGCGTGCACTTCTGCCATTGTGAGTGTCAACTGCAAGCTTCTATCCTGTGGCTTCTCAAGCATAATGACCCTCCATATGCAAATCAAGACAGACTCGCTGTCCCTTACTCTGCCTGTTCCATGGTATTTATTTCAGGAAGGAGGGATGTTGTAATATCCAAAATAAAATCAAGACCACCCGTACCTTCCCCCTTCGAAAAGGACTTTCCAAACTCTACTAGCAGGCCAAGTACAGAGCCAGATAAGGAAGCTGGCTGACTAACAAATGTAAAAACATAGTTTTAGTGGTCAAAATGATTAAGCCTGCAGCTACCAAAACAATATTAGCTGTTCTCAGAAAAATACCATGACAAGATTAGCAACACTGAATTCTGAGGAAGACCACAAACCACGCTGACCTTGTCACTAGAATTCCCCTGATATTAATAGCTGTGACATCAATAGCTGTTCCATAAGTTCAAATCATAATAACCCACCATGGGGGCAAGCAAAGTGAGTCTTTAGGCCAAAGGGTTACTTAGTAACTACCCAAACCAACCAATGCCTGAAAGGGTTACTTGCTACACAAATGAGAACCCTGTTGCTCAAACCTGCCCCTTTCAAAGGTATAAAAATTGTGTTCTTTCTTTGTTTTGGGTCTCTCCTCTGGCCTGCGTGTTGAGAGGGGAGTCTCCAAAATGTTAGATCAATAAAAATCCTCATGCAGTTGCAGTGATAACAGCGGTCTCTGTGGTCTTTCTGAGTAAGGGTCTTTGACGAACTCCAACAATGTAACACATGCTCTAAGCTTAATTCGGTCATTTTCATTGTAGTGAAAGTACTTAATGGGTGAAACGAGGTAAAAGATGAATTCTCAAGTTTATTGGTTTTGGATGGTATTGCTTCTCTGGACAGTAGTTTTGTGTATAGTGGGTTGTGTGTGTGCGTGTACATGTGTGTGTTCAATGCATGTGAGCTTGAAGTTGCCAGTGTCCCAGCATGGGCAGGTGGAGACCAGAAGAAGGAATTGAGATATATTCCTCCATTACCTATACCTTACAGTTTTGTTACAGGACTGATTAGTGATCCGGAAGCCACTAATTCAGTTAGGCATACATTAAACACTTGATCTTGTTTATTTACTTCCAGTCATGGGATTACATGTATTCAGTCATGCCCAGCTTTGTATGGTGGGACCTAGGGATTTAGTCACAGGTGTGTTTATTCTTGCATACTAAATATTCTTACACACAGGGTCTCCCAAGCTTTGAAAATAATTATCTTTTACTGAAAAATATTAGAATAGAAATTAATGACACCATCTTATTAAAGAGCAATCATTTCTTTGATGATATTCACTAGCCACATAAAACTGTTGCAACTTGAAATGTTAGTATGCTTGATATTATTTGTTTTCTGCTATGGTAAATATCATGTGGGCCATACTACAGGTGTTCCTAATGGCCAGAGGAAAGCATTCGATCCTCCAGAACTGTGTAGTTATAGATGGCTGTGAGCTTTCAGATATAATGGGAATCAAACGTGGGTGCTCAACAAGTACTTAATGCATTCTTAACCTCTGAGCCATCTCTCCAGACCTAAATGTTGACAATCTTTACTTACATGTATTTCAGACGTACAAGGAACTGTGATGTATGACTTGCATAAGTTTTCTTGTCAGTACATATAAAGAACTCATTTTATATATTTTAGATTAAACTTGGTACATTTTATATTTAAACTAAAATTTTACTTCTTATAATATGACCATTAAAATTCAGATTATGCTAGTGTAGCTCACTTTTATCTCTCACAAATTGTGTTGGTCAGGATTGTCAGAACAATAAAATGTGGTATTTGGCAAGGGAAAGCTAATTATAATCCTTCTATTGTTTATGTCAAAAAGCAAATGACAGATATAAAACATCAAAATACTCACATTTGACATTCATATTTACACAGATAAAATTATAGACTGCCTTCTGTGCCTTTCCAAAATTTTAACCTCCAATTTTATCGTATGTTAAGTGGGAGATTTTGGACCATAATTTGGACTCAATGATGTCGTAGAAGTGACTTTCTATTCTGGTAGTGTCACTGACAGCAGAAACACCAAATGTCTCTGCCCATATCTGTGTGGGTACAGTGAAAACAGCACCATGTGATATTGAATGCAGGAAAAGTCTGACAATTATCCAGTGATTATTCATCTTGTTTGAGAACTTTTCATCAATTTCAGAACTGATCAAAATGGTGAAAAAGTATCATTTATTACTTCTTTGTATTTTTTTTAAGACGAAATAGTCTATTTTTCTGTACTATGTATATGTTTACATGAGTGTTTGTTTGTGTATGTGTGTGTGTGTGTGTGTGTGTTAAAGTGCACATTCATGTGTGTGTCTGTTGACTATAGAGGTTATAGAGTATCTTGCTTTATCACTGTACATCAAATTTATTTGAAATAAGGTTTCTAAATTTATCTAGTATTCATAGATCGGATTGGGCTTATGGGCCAATGAGTTTATTTTATAGTATATATTAATATAAATACCTATACAAATAGTACATTAATAAGTATATATATCCAATAATTGTAGAGAAGTATAATATGATGGTTGAATTTGGGAGTTTGCCCAGAGTAGGGATTGCTCAAATATCTGGAAAGACATAAATTCTTAGGATATCTATTCAGATATTCTCCCCCCAAAATATCAATACCATTTCTTTTTCTTTTTTTAAACAAATTTTATTAGATATCTTCTTCATTTACATTTCAAATGCTATACCGCAAGTCCCCTATACATGTCCCCTCCCCTGCTCAATACCATTTCAATAAGTGGACTAATACTTATTATGATTACCAGTTTTGTTATTTTCTAATCTTTTGATGCTTCAGTGTACTGCTTAGATTTGTCATTAATTTAACACAATTAGAGTCACTAGAACAGGGGTTTCTGTTTCTTGAGCTTAGACATGTGTCTGCCTTTAAATGTAGTCAATGTAGTTCCTACATCTAAGGTTCCCCCCCGCCCCCCTGGGACTTATCCAAAATATCTTGCAAGCCTCTGCCTTGCACTAATGGTTACCCTACTGTCTTCATTATTTCAGATGTTTGTTGTCAAATGAATTACACCATTTTAAATTGGTACTCAATTTCAAGTTTAAAAATATTAAGTACATTATATAATAAAATGGACATTCTTATAGTAAATACATCCATCTATCCATGTATATATCTATGCATGTATTTGTCTATCTATCTATCTGTCTATCTATCTATCTATCTCCATCTATTTTAGCATTATTTTCTATCTATAATCCTATGTTTTTCATTTCATAGAGGTACAATTTCTCAAAATAACAATAAGTACTCTAAGTGATTTTACTACAACAATAGATATATTTCTGTAGTAGACATTTTCCTCCAAAGGCTTGTATGTCAGAGTCTTGGTGTCAATTCTGTAGATTTTTTAATAGGCTATGGAAATACAGTTAAAGTTTGAGTTGATGTTTGATAAAATTTCCGTGGTATAGTTTAAACCTGAGATATGTAAAACCATATGACTAATTCAGGTACCATATATGTGGTTTCTAGTGAGATTGAAGGAGATGTTGTAACCCTGGTTTCTTCTATTTCTCTTTCACTTCCACCCTGTTTATAGTATTTAGCCTTAGAACTTAAATGGATAATGAACTGAAAATTCCAAAACTATGATGCCAAGTAACCTTTCTTCTTTATTATTCAACTGTTTTTGTACTATATGTTTTAGTAAATGAAATCTAGATTAAAACAAAACAAAAAACCTGTCCCTGAGTATTTGTATCCTCTTTGCTCTTGTCAGTCCTAAGAACATTGAAGATCTTCTTGAAGCTCTTCTGAAGTTCCAGAAGGGTGGAACCAAAAAGACTAAATATTATATAAGCAGATATTAATAATTTCTTTTCATATGTTTTGAAAAGAGAATATTAATTGTAATGTAGGCAAGAATATGTTTAGAATGATTAACAGCTTTGAATAAAATCTAAAGCATACTGCTTTTGAAAAACATCCATGTGATTTATCCACACCCCATGGCTACATTCCTCTGCCCTATAATGAGATAGACTGGAACGTAAAGTGGAAGAATTTCAAGGTGGCACAGCAACATGAAATAGAATAACTATGAACACCAAACTTACACTGCAATTGGAATCAAAGAAAGGTAGAGATACATTTGAAAGTATTCATTTTTAACTAACAGTGACCATATATAAAAGTTCAGTCAAGGGGTATTCATGTACTGCAGACTAAAACTACATTCAGAAAGCAATTGTTTTTCAATGGGACAAGATGTCCAGAATGTATTCATAGTCTTGGCATGCCACAGCACTTACAGGGGTCGAAACATAAAAGTACATATTTTTGTAGGTTTCCTTTCTTTCTTTTGAGAATAGAGGCCCCAGATCACCATGCTCATTTATTTGTTCAGATTATTTAGACATATATATATATATATATATATATATATATATATATATATATATAATTCCTCAGGAATATAATACAGTATGTTACAAGGTTTTACAAATAGGCATTTAGGAAGAGAGATAAAGACTTTAGACTTCACTGAGATTACAATGTAATGTCTAAAAGTCATGAATCTATACAGCAGTGCAAATATTCCTGTAGGAAGAAGCTTATAGACCTATAGAATTGAAGTCAAAATTGTACTTCTGCAGCTAAAGTGATGGCTTAGGAAGTAAGAAGATTCATTGCTTCCCGATTTGCTTCTCAAAAACAAAATGGTAGCTAACATTTTATAATTCCATTCCTAAGAATTCCAATAAATTCCTCTATCTTCTACATGCACTATATCCATACAGAAGAGACGACATGAATGAAGTATGCTTGTTAAATAAAATGAAGCAATTAGAGAAAGGCAGACAAGAAGAGAAGTCATATGGTTGGCAAGATGAGGAAAAAGAAGAAAAAGGCTTTCAGTATCCTGAGAATATACAAATATAATGTGTTTCAACAATGGAATGCACAGATTTGGTATTTCATGTGTAAAGGCATATTTGGGTTTTCTACCATCTACATTTGGCATTTTATTATTGTAATAGTGATGGGGATAGTTACAAATTTCTACTCATTTTCTATATATCAAGTATTTAATTAATATCTCTCTCTCTCTCTCTCTCTCTCTCTCTCTCTCTCTCTGGAGGTAGGATTTGTTTTGGCTTCTTGTTTGGAAGTCTAAAATCTATCATGTGGGAAGGCCATGGCAATAGGAGTGTCAAGTCATTGGTTGCACTGTATCTAGTCAGGAAATGGAAAGAGATGAATGCCAGTGTTCAGTCTGCCCCTGCCAACTGATGAGGTGGTACTGCCTACAAGCATGGTGAGACTTCTCAACTCAGACAAATGTCTCTGACAATACACACACACACACACACACACACACACACACACACACACACAAGTGTTTCCATAGTGTGTTTTCTCACTTCTAAACCAGTAAGGCTAACAATAAAGATTAACCATCACATGTCTCAAAAACAAGAACAAATTAACTTTAAATCACATTTGATTTGATCATGGGATTTGGGGCTCAGTTGAGTTTTTATGACCTCTTTGGTCATGACCATGACCAAAAGCATCTTGGGGATGGCAAAAGTTTATTTCATTTTACAGGTTATAGTCTATTATCCAGGGAAGCCAAGGCAAGATCTTGGAGGAAGAAACTGAAACAGAGACCACAGAGATGTAGAAACATAGCTTACCAGTTTGCTCCCTGGCTCATATTCAGTTTTCTTATACAAGTCATGCTTCACATGCCTAATTATGGTGCCCTGGGATGAGTTCTCCTACATCAAATAATAAGAAACAAAATACTACATGGACTTGGCCACAAACATCTGGTTAAAGTTATTCCACAGTTGAGGTTGATTCTTTCCACATGATTACTGGGGTTCATCTTTATGTCTAGTTGAAAAGAGTTGACTATCTCACCTCTTCTGTGGATTTCCTACTTTGAGAATTTGGCACCAAGGTAGAGACTGCCGGGTGTTCAGCATCAGCAGTGTGTTTCAAATTCTGTCTCTTCGTTTTTCCTCACATTGCTGAGTTTCCCGATGCTTTCAAGAACATTATGGTCTCGGTGCTTTCATGTTTTTCTGATGGCATTAGTTTTAGTGAACATACCATATAAAATCAGAGCTGAACAGCTGAGTTGAAAATTGGTTGTTTTAAATAAGTATACCCTTGGTGGAACTCTAGAAATACTTTAAAATTTAATTATTTTATTTATTTACATTCCAAATGTCGCCCCCTTCTAGGTCCTCCTCCCAGAGTTCTTCACACAAGTCCCTACAGGATTAGGTGCATCTTCTCTGATGTCCTAACACAGCAGTCCTCTGCTACATATGTGCCAGGGGCCACAGAACAGCCCATGTATGCTCTTTGGTTTGTGGCTTAGTCTCTAGGATATCTGAGAGGTCTGGGTTTGTTGATTCTGTTGTTTTTCCTATGGGGTGGCTATCTCCTTCAGCTTCTTCAGTCCTTGCCTTAAGTCTTCCATTGGGTTCCTAGACAACAGTCCAGTGGTTGGCTGTAAGTATCTGCATATGTTTCAGTCAGCTGATAGAGCTTCTCAGAGGACAGCCATACTAGGCTTCTTTCTGCAAGTACAACATGGCACCAATATTAGTGTCAGGGTTTGGTGCTTGCCCATGGAATGGGCCCCTAGTAGGGTGGACCTTTCTTTCAGTCTCTGCTCCATTTACTTTGCTTTGACTGTCAGAAATTAAAGTGAATTTGGATTCTTAACAATGCTAGAACTGTGAAGACCAAAGACTTCTGAAGGTGGATGGAAGGCATTTTGTTTTTCTGAGAACTGGATGAATCCATGTATTAGGAACAGAAAATTTTGTGTTGAATGAGCTTCTCCTACACCCATTATAGTAATGGCTTCCTTTTCCGAATAACAATATTGTGAAACATGTCTAAGTCATATTTTTAAGATGTGACTGTGATGATTTGAATGACACTATTGTAGAAGAATTTTCATCAAGCAACATAGCTGTTCTGATCACATCCAAAAACATTCTAGGTTTGTGTAATGCAGCTGGAATGGAAACACACCCTTAGTATACACCTTTAATACTATACAATGATGTCTAATTGAGAGTCAGACAAATGATAATTCAGAGAAAGATGTGACAGAATGAGTCAGAGATAAGATATGCCCAACTCTCAGAAAAGTTATTTAAGAGCAGTGCAGAGAGAGTCAGTTCATCAATTTAGAGTG
This sequence comes from Mus minutoides, assembly GCA_902729485.2. NCBI lineage: Eukaryota > Metazoa > Chordata > Mammalia > Rodentia > Muridae > Mus > Mus minutoides. Next base: position 110,598 of record LR750013.1, read on the forward strand.
GAGTTTAGTTCGTTCTCTTCAGTGCAGTGGAGTTGGGAGTTCAGTCAGTTGAGAGGCAGTTCAATGGACTTGAGTTCCTAGCAGTTCAATTCATGGAGTTCTGTGGCATTTTTTATCTGGACAGTTTTACAGAGACAGATTGCAGAAAGAACAAGCTAGACACAGGTGAAGACAAAAAGAGCCAGAGAATGAGAAAAAGCCTAAAGATTAAAAGAGACTGCCAGAGTTTGTTTAAGAATTAGATCATTTCAGTAAGAAACTGAGAGAACCCAGATTGTATCAGTCAGTTTGAAGAGTTTGAGCCTGAACAGTTAAGTCAGCCAACCAAAGTTCAGAAAGAACTATAAAGGATAGGCTTATTTAGCAGTTAGCTTCTAAGAAGAACAAAAGGTAATTTTACACACTATATTACTGAGGTTTATATAAAGTTGTGTCAAAACTTGGCAACTTTATGAAAAGTACATTTCCATTTACAGTTTTAATGATGTTTTTATTTCATTGATTATGAATGTTATTAATGAATCCTACAATTAGGTTAATTGAAAAAGATGATCTGTTATCTGTTATTGGATATGATGACATCATACAATTATTTCTAAAAGTTATATTCAATATGAGTGTCAAATCATTAATGAGCTCAGTGTTTTGTTGCACTTACTTGTATCTTTTTAGAGCAGTATTATGTTCTTGAAGGAGTTAATCCAAATTAAAATATTGAATAAAAATGAACTTGTTATGCTTATTTTCTTCAGTGATTAAAAATATCCACATATGATTTTATGAATTGTGGTAAAGTAATATTTGACTCTGAAAAGTAGCATATTAAAGTTTATTGAATTATAAATCTTTTATACATTTCTACTAATAGTCAATAAATGTTAATTTGTTATCTTTAACATGAAACCTCTTCTCTTTTGTATTTTGAATAAAAACAATGCACTACTCTTCAATTATTTTTTCATTAAACACAACCAGTAATCAGCTGGATTCCTATTTGCTTTTAGAGTAAAACACTGACAAACTCCTAGAACTTACAGTGCACCACAGGAAGGTTCATCAGTGATGCCACAGGGCATGCTTCTTTTGTTCAGGTTCCAGCAGAGACATGACTTATTTTTCCCTTTAAAGTTCTATCATGTGGAAAATGACACCAAGCAAAGAAACACAGTTCAGCCACTTCATGGGTACTAGAAATGGAAGCTTAGGGCAAGGCCAGGGGATTGTTAGGAAAAAGAGAAGAGCAATTCGGGTCAACAACTCTAATACTCAGTTAAGAATGGGAAGAATTAACTTATCACAATGTTGAAGCTCAGTGAAAAAAGGATAAAGAAGAAAATGTGGTATTTTTACATCAGTAATTGTTAAATATTTTCAATATTTATAGGTCAAGGGATGTATAGCTGATGTGAGGACATATTGTATTATGATTTAAGTTTGAAATAATATTCTTGCATGTTTCAGTGCTGGGGATGTATATAGTGGTGCTGGTTGGCAGGCAATGAAACCATTCATCATGTGATTTCTTGGTGCATATATGGATGTGTAGCATCAGGAAATTGTAGAATATTATCTGGCTCTGCTTCTGGTTTGCACTATGTGTTCTGATCTGCTGTTCTGTGAGCAATCTGCCTCATTCTCACACTCTCAACAGAGTAACAAGACCAAAGAGATAGACTATAATAGACTATAGTCCTTCACATCATGAGCCAAAATGAGTCCTTACATCCTTAAAAAGTTGCGGTTAGCCAGTCAGGGCATGGTGGTGCATGCCTGTAATCCCAGCAGTAGGGAGGCAGAGGTAGGTAGATTTCTGAGTTGGAGGCCAGCCTGGTCTACAAAGTGAGTTCCAGGACATCTAGGGCTATACAGAGAAACCCTGTCTCAAAAAACAAACAAACAAACAAACAAAACAACAACAAAAAAAGTTGCGGTTAGATACTATGTCCGCTGGCTGACCTTGAGACACATGCCATTGGCAAGTACCAATCCCTGACACTACTAATGATACTCTATTATGCTTGCATATGGGAGCATGTTGTCCTTTGAGAGGCTCCACCCAGCACCTGACTCAGACAGACACAGGTATGCATGGCTGAACAGTCAGTGAGTTTGGGGGACTCATATGGGAGAATAGGAGAAAGAATTGGGGCCCCTAAGGAACTTCTCAGGAGGACTAACAGAGTCAACTTACCTGTACCCCTGGGGATCTCAGAGATGGAACCACCACAGGTTAGGCCTTGGCCTCCTTGCACATATGTAGTAGATGTGCAGCTTGGTCTTTATATGGGTCCTGAATGACTAGAGCAGGGACCATCCTAAAAGCTGTTGCCTGTACGTGTGAAATGTTCTTCTAGCTGGATTGCCATCTATGGCCTAGGTGGGAGAGGATGTACCTAGCCTCTTGGATACTTGATGTGCCAGGGTTTGGGGTTAGTCAGGGGGATCCACCTTCTCAGAGATGAAGTGGAGGAAAGAGTTGTGGAAGGGGGTGACTGGTAGAAAGGCAGTGAGCATGATGTAAAGTGAATTAGCAAACTAATCATAATACAGAATGAATATAAAAATAAACAAGAAAGAAAACTAACACAGATAATTGGTGATGAAGATAGAAAAGGTGGCTGTGACGACCGAAGCTGCAGCCAGAGAACTCTTAGAATGCGACTGAAGAGTTAAAGGATGATTCTGGTAGGAGTTCAGTAGACTAGAATGAGAAATAAGGGCATTGTGTTCCAAGTTCTTGAAGTTTTCTAGATAAAACATGGATTCCATTTATAACTATAACTAAGGCCATTTGTATTACATTCCAGCAAGATATTTAATTCTACATTTCCAATTTATGAATATGTAAGTGAAGCTGAATTTAACACTAATAGTTTATTTAGTTGGCTTTAAGAAATTTCATGGGCATACACCATTAAGTCTAGGTCATGGTTATTAGTCATCAGGTGTAATCATCGCACTTAGAAATGAGGAAAAAAAATGGCAGAAAGATTTGTAAAATGTGAAGTTTTGTGAATAAAAAATTGTATCCCAAATAGTGCATGCAAATGTTTTCAAAAAAGTCACTGATAACTGTGAATGACATTAGCTTAATTAAGTAAAGTGTACAATGGGCCAATAAGAATGGCCCCTTAATATCGGGACTATACACATCCAAGTCTCATGGACACAATGATCCAACAAGACTCCCTTGATAAATATTTCCTCAGCTTCATTTAGCAGGCTGCTGCCATACTCCGTACTGTTGTGTATGTTGTTTGTTTGTTTATTTTGTTTTGTTTTACTTTTTAAAGTTTTCCATAATGAACTAACAGCAAAAAATGATGTAACCACCATGAAGTACTGGGTTCATAGTCATGTACATTGCGAGAGGTTTAAATTAATAGTGAGTTATACCAATATTCCAAAATGAAGCCAGTGAGGCCAAAGAGTATTTAAAAGCATCTACACCATCACTATTATGTTCACTACCCAAATCATAGCTGCCTCTGTGGTTTAATTTGATTATGTCAGAAGCTGAAGATTTCTATATGATCCTAGTTGGTAAAATATATACCATTCAGATAAGTCTGGGTGAAAATAAACTTTTTTATAATAAGTAGTGGAAATTGGACTTGAATAGTATGAGTTCCTTGAGAAAATAAAACAGAACAGTTTGTATTTTGATTCATTGATAAAATGGGCCATCTTTACTTTTAGAAATCTCTAGTGTTCTAGCTTGCTTTCTGTATATATGACCCAAAACGCCTTAAGGAGGATGTATTTATTAAAACATGAAACTCCCAGATAATAGTCCATAACTTGAGCAATTCAGGGTAAGAACATGGAAGTAGAAGCTAAACCAAAGACCATAGCAGAATGTTGCTTACTGGCTTGCCCTTCAGCCTATATGTTACACATCACAGAATCAACTGCCCAGGGGTGGCACTGCCCAACTAGTGTCAAGTTGACATATCTATAACTAACCAGCACAAATAAGGAGGTATAACACATTCAACAAAATAAGAAAAACTAATGTCATAAGTTTGTGAACACACAGTAATCCCAAAGAGGATTTTGAAATAAAAATGACTAAGATTAGTTTGTATTTTCTATTTAAAATCATTGAACATACTTATGGTTTAATCTCATGAAATTCGTTATTTACCTCTGATTTTTTTAACTGGGGTGATTGTTAATTTATCTTGTATAAAAATATATAAAACCTAAAATTATGAGAAGCAAGTGATATTTGTTAAAATAATATGTTTAAATTTTGCATATTAACATAAAATAAATATTAAAAAAATTCTTATCTGAATGGAAAAATACATTTTTATGTGGATGGAACAGCAGTTCTAATTTGTTGAAAATGTATTGTAAGTAACAGAACTGAACTTTATGATTTCTAGTTTTTTATTGCCTTACAAAATTATATTTCCATAACTTTGTAATGCAAATATATCATAACTTAAGACTGAAATAGGATCTCATTCTGTTTTTATTGTTTTCTCAAGTTGTTATCATTTTACCTGAACACATGATTCTTTTGTAAATGAGTATAGTTATATCACATCATTTAAAAATTTCTCTTTTCCTTTCCCTCTTTGTTACTCATGACTCTGCCTCTTTTCCTTGTTCTTTTTTCCGTTTTTCCCTTTTACTCAATATACTAAAGATTGATTGTTTTATTTTCTCTATATTTATTAGCCGGTATCTGTTTTCTACTATTTTAACCAAGATTAACTCTTTCTTAGTCTACCATATTCTCTATCATCGTAAGATATTTTCTGATTGTCTGGTATTTGAAAAAATATTTCCAATTGTAAGAAAAAAAAGGTTGATGCTATAATCATTTAATTAAAAAGAAAATATGTTCTGTTAAATACAAACATATTTTCAGTTAAAACAACATATTTTTGAGATTGCCTCTCTGCAGACCTTCTCTCTTCTCTGTGTTCCCACTTCAATCCCAACTGCTGCTCATGCATATCCATAGCACTGCTACAGAAAACCAGCTGCCACTTGCCTTCACCCTTCTCCACTCCTCCTATGGATCCCAAAGATCATTTTCTTCTTACCTGACTACCCCTAATTTTTGCTGTATCTCAGTCCCCAGATCACCCAGATACTCCCTTTTCAAACACAGACCACATATGCAGGAAGACCAGATAGAGTGGCCCTCAGTTCTCTCTCTTTTATTCCTCCTCCAGCCCACCCCAGCCAGGTTTCTTCAGGCTCATTTCATCTTCAGCCTCTCCAGACCTTCCAGAAATCATCACCTAGCACTATAATCAACTCAAATCCAGATGACAAGATGCCACCAAATTGAAAAAAAAAAAAAAATGATGACAATTATGGGGAGCAGGCATGGCCTATATGCCAAAGATGGTGCCTGGCTCTATGGCAAGCCCTATGACCTCTCTTGTTTATCCCAGTCTCAGCCATGTGCAATAAAAGCAGCAAGTGTAACTCACTGGAGAGATTAGCGTAACATCTCGAGATACCATTCTATCAGCCAATCCTACATGTTGCCTTGGATGTGTGTGTTTATGATTGGATGGTGTGAGGTGGCGTGAGTATAAATTGAGGGCAGCCCCAGATGAGGAGAGGCCAGAGACCAGAGTCCAGTGTAGCAAAGAGAGGCCAGAGTCCAGTGTAGCAGAGAGAGACCAGATGAGAGACCAGATGAGGAGACCTGACCAGTGTTAGAGAGCACCAGCCAGCATAAGAGAGTGCCAGCAGCATTAGGCCAGAGAGCAGCAGATGAGGAGAGCAGCACCAGTGTTAGAGAGCAGCCTAGGAGAGAGCAGAGTAGGAGAGAGGAGAGTGAGTGAGTGAACGGCTGCAGCTGTGTGAAACCTGAGAGAGAGAGAGAGAGAGAGAGAGAGAGAGAGAGAGAGAGAGAGGCAGAATAAAGCAGAAGCTGTGAAAGCAAGCTGCTCTGAAACTACCTTGGTGTCACGTGTCGTTTATTCCCACCATCTCTGCTGGTCAGAGATGTGTGGGCGTGTAACAACAATCAGTAACAGATAGAACATTATAACTCCACTAGAACCTAGATATTTTATTATGCAGGACAAAAATATTCCAACATATAACATATATGAACGCACAAGAAAAGCACCTTAAAACCACCTTTTATGAAGAAGATAGAAGTCTGTAAAGAAGAAAGGAATAAATCATGTTTAGAAAGAGAAATTCATTTTAAATCTTTTTTGTTTGTTTGTTTGTTTTTTTGAGACAGGGTTTCTCTGTGTAGTCCTTGCTGTCCTGGAACTCACTTTGTAGATCAGGCTGGCCTCAAACTCAGAAATCTGCCTGCCTCTGCCTCCTGAGTGCTAGGATTAAAGGCATGCGCCACCACACCCGGCTTGAGAAATTCATTTTTAAAAGCAAAGAACAGGATAATAAACAGTTAAAAGAAACAAATAAAGCTACACAAGACCTGAAAATGAATATATGAGCAATCAAGAACACAAAAACGAAGAGAATATTGGAAATGAAAAACTGAGGCATTCAAAAAGAATTCCTCAGTGGCAAACTGTACTAACAGAGTACAGGGCCTAGAAGAGAGAATCTCAGACATTGAATATGTAGTAAAATGAATGGATACATTCATCAACAATGTAAAATAAGAAACAAGTCACCTGGTGGTGGTGGTGGTGCAGGCCTTTAATCCCAGCACTTGGGAGGCAGAGGCAGGCAGACTTCTGAGTTTGAGGCCAGCCTGGTCTACAAAGTGAGTTCCAGGACAGCCAGGGCTACACAGAGAAACCCTGTCTTGAGAAAGCAAAGCAAAGCAAAGCAAAAAAAAAAGTCAACCAACCAACCAACCAAACAAACAAACAAAAAACCAAAGAAACAAGGGCTGCTATAAAATGTCCAGGAAATGTGGGACACTATTAAAAGACCAAGCCTAAAAATAATAGTAATATATTCGGAATATATGAAAGAGAATTCTAGCTCAAAGGCCCAAAAAAGTTTTTCAACAAAATCACAAAAGAAAAATTTCCTAATCAAGACAGAGATACTTATAAAGGTAAAGGAAGCATGAAGAACTTTAAACAGATTGGATTAGAAAAGAATCTCTCCTTACCATATAATAATCAAAACATAAACATATAGAACAAAGAAAGACTATTAAGACCTACAAGGGAAAAGACCAAGTATCATACAACGGCAGCCCCACTAAAATTGTACCTAATTTCTCAATGGAGACTGTAAAAGCAAGAAGGTACTGCAGACTCTTAAGAGACTACAGATTCCATCCCAGACTACTGCTGGAAGCCTCCCAGCCTGGAGCGGATAGTAACAGGGATAAAGATAAGGACTCTGGTGTGGTTTTAATGTCTGAGGGACTCCCAAAAATGTTCTAAGTCTCTAACTACACCTAAGGGCTGATAATAACTTCTAAAAAGTCCTAAAAAAATTCTTGCTCTTTCTAAAGGTAAAAGGCTCTTTGTTGATTTAGGTGATTAGCACCTGTAGCCTAACAGCACAGGATTAACTAATGTGGCCTTTGACCTAAATCAGCAGGAATTGCTCTTCTCAAACATACTGAGTGCTACTTAGAAGTCAGAGGAAGAAAAAGAGACACTTTGAATCGTGATTATAGCATTGATTACTAAGTTGTAAAAAGTTTCCTATTAAAGCTAAGGGGAAAGTGGAAAGATTGTAAGTGGGCAAAGGAAAAAAAAATCCTTTCTTCTTTTTCATCTGTTTGTTTTCAGTACTTATACATTTTTTTCAGAATACGAGATCACATGTTAAAAAGTTCATCATAAAAAAAATCAAATCATAAATTGAAATGCAAGTTTACAACAGTGTTTACATGCATACCCATTAGGAGTAATTTTCTGGTTAAATATCCATCACCTGCCAAAGCTCCACAGGTTCATAGAAGGTTGAAAACCATAACTAAGTAATTAGTGAAGTTTTATATAGATAAACCCAGTCAATATTTTATCTCTCAAACTAGAACCTATAAAAATTGTTAATTCCCTTTAACCTTTGGTTAATTGTTTTACACCTTCTTGGAATGTGCTTTGAGTAGGAGAAAGTCCAATTATTATCTAAGAGCAATTAACTGGTGACATATGGGAGACTGACAGAGTTCTCACTGAAGTTTTAATGATCATAAAGGGATCTAATAGCAGTACTACTATAAGAAAGCTTAATAATTACTGATATAATGTAAGGGATTCTTATAGGATCATCATTAAGACTTAGGAAGTCATCTATTTGCCTATATAGAAATTACAAGAAAGTACATCTTCATAGATCTGCAGAAATCTGCCCAAAAGGGGTGGGGTAATACATAGTGATTGTTATATATATTTAATAATAACAGTAAAGCATATTAATAGCAGGGATATTTCCTGAAGTGAATTCTCTTAGGCCTTGCACATAAGAGCAAATCTCTTACAGATTATTCTGAAACAGACCATCTCGGGATGGTCACCTGATAGTTATTAGCTTGCCCTAGTATGGCTCCTGACAGACAACTATATCCGGCAAACCCTTTTCCCATCCTACAGATGGGGAAAATACTGTATTCAAAGATAAAACCAAATTTAAATACCATCTCTTTATAAATCCAGCCTTATAGAAAATGATAGAAGATAAATTCCAAACAGTGGAAGTTTAATCACACTCATGAAAATATAGAATATAAATAATCTCATACTAAAAAGTCCAAAAGAAAAGATTCAAACACAAACACACACACACACACACACACACACACACACACACCATCATTGCCACTAACACTAGGATGCCACCAACACTAACAAAAAATAACAAAAATCAACAATAACTGGTCACTGATATATTTCAATTTCAGTGGTCTTAATTCCCAAATAAAAGGGCCCAGACTAACAGAACAGATACAAAACAATCCACCCTTCAGCTGCTTACAAGAAACACTTCAAACTCAAGGATAGACATTACATCAGGATAAAAGATTAAAAAAGAATGCATCAGATATTATGAACTTAAGTAAACTGGTATAGAAATTTTAATTGCTAACAAAATAGTCTTCAAATCAAATCAAAATATATGGACAAGCACAATTCCTACCCACCAAAGGGAAAAATCTGAAGCAGACCATCTCAGGATAATCAGCTGATAGTTATTAGCTTGCCATAGTATGGCTCCTGACAGACATATAAAAATTGTCAGGATGACATTTCAATTTTTCGTATTTCTGCCCCAAACACAGGGGTGCCCACTTTTGTTAAAGAATTTCTACTATAATTTAAATCACATACTGAAAGTCACACACTGTTATTGGCAGACTTCAAGACTATACTCTCACCAATGGACAGGTTATTCAGACAAAAACTAAACAGATAAATATTGGAGCTAACAAATATTATAAGCCAAATGTATATAATGCTTATTTCCATAACATTTCACACAAACACAAAATAATATAACTTATTCTTAGAATGTCAAGAAGCTATCTCCAAAATTGACCATATACTCAGACACAAAGCAAGTCTCAACAGACTCAAGAAATTTGAAAATATTCCCTGTATCCTATCAGATCACCAAAAATTAAAAAGCTGGATATCAACAACAAGAAAAACAACAGAAAACTTACTACTCTTGGACACTGAACCACTATCTACTCAATTAAGAATTGGTCCAGACAGAAATGAAGAAAAATTAATGATTTCCTAGGATTAAATTTTAAAAACTTATTTACACAAACTTACGGAACACAATAAATGTGGTGCTAAGAAGAAAACTCATGGCATTAAGTGTCTACATGTAGAAAAAAAATTGGTGATATCCTGTTTTGTCATGTTTGTTGTTCTTTTGCAAATGGAGGCCAAAGGGACCTGGGGACAGGGGACATCAGATGGAAGCTGGGAGGCCTGGAGAGACGGGAATCTGTGGTCTAAATGCATTGTATGAACGGAGAATATTTTAAATAAAAAATAACTTTATTATAATGTTAATATACTTTAAATTGTCATTTATTATGAGTTGTTGCATTGAAATATTATTTTGAAAGAAGAAAAAAACTTATGTTCTTTATATTTCATGACATAGCTCATCAGATTCTAGTATTTGAGTTATAAATCCTTGCTTTTTCTGATTATTTACTTTTCATCAGGTTCATTAATATTTTGTACATTTATATATTTCTTTATCCCACATATTTTTAATTTTACCAATATATATTAACATTTGCTTTATGTTTGCTCAGTTTTTCTTGGAACCTTTTCAGAAAATGCCCTAAACCTAGAAGTCAGAACTTTCTTCAGCTTAGATTTTTATCCTATTACCTTTATTTGACATTATTATTATTATTATTATGTTTATATTTTAATTTGCTCTCAGGTATAATATTTGATTCCTCCAAAATATACAATCAAGCTTTTCTTTGTATGTTGTGTTAAGATTATATAAACATGTAAATAAATATTAAAATAAAAATGAGGTCACATTTTTAGATTTAGGTTATTTTAATATTAGATTGAATATATTAAATAGTATATGAATTGTTCTTAAGTATAAAATGAAATCAAGTTGTCAATGTAGACCAGAAATCAAAGATATTCAAAATATTTTTGAGTATATTTTCTCTCCTGTTTTAAATAAACTTATATCCCAACTTCTTCAGAATTAGACAGTTTTTAAGCAACTTGTATTTTACTGTTATATGATTCCTCTGTGAAATATTCATTGAATTTTAGTTTCTTTATTCAAATTAAAATCCTTACACTGATGTGCCATATCACAGCTTATAAACCCTATACTTAATTAAGCTCAAATTAGTTACAGCATACCATATAGCTGGTTTTATATACCTGAGATGATTTTTGCCTTCAGGTAAAATTCTAACTCTATTCAAAATCTTTGTTTCATGACTGAAAGAGGAATAGTGGAAAATTTTTTAAAAGAAACTAGTGCTTTCAGTGTAAATTTTCAGATATATGAAAAAGTTCTAAATATGCACAAAACAAAGAGGTATATTGTTTAAATAAATGAGAAAATTACCCTTCGGGGGGATATACACCTGAAGAACAGAAAGCTAAACTATTGTGAAGGGCAAAACATGGTCCTGTTTATAGACAGCTACACTGGAAAAGAGACTATAGAGCTCGGGAGTTCATAACTACTAAGGGTCAGAACAGAAAATAGAGTCAATACTGAAGCAGTCAACCCATATTTTGTCCTTTTAATTTCTAACAATTTACTGCAGAATCTTCTTTGTGGTAACTTGCCAATTTTAAATTGAGTGTTTCTGGTAAGCAATTGCTTAATCAGTCAGAAACATTGTGTGGATTCAGCACCTGCAGGAGAAAAAAAAAAAATCTGTGTCTGGGGCCGGAAGGAGTAATTTTTAGAAGCCGTGGGACCTGAAAACTGGGACACAGTCAAAATTGCTTCACAATTTGTCTTGAAGAAAGTCAGAGAGAGGGAAGGCACTGTAAAATGCTTAAAAAATAGATTTAAACAAAGAAGAACTTAGTGATGAGAATGGGCTCATTTTTAGGAAGATTGAAAGCTACCTTAGAAAGAATATGAAAAGGTCACTTCTGTCTTTCTAATGATTCAAAGCTATCAAAGTAAAATCAGTTCAACAAACGGGAAATTTCTATTATCTGCTTTCTAAAAGTATATATTATTTTTCTCTAATCACATGGAAAATTAACTGTAAGGTTGTCAATTTCAATTGATGGAAAAGTGACTACTTTTGAGCTTTCCATGTTAATGTACATAGATGTTTAGAGTAAATAAGATAATGTCTGAAGCCCTTGAGCATTGGCATCGCCAGACCGATGCCAATTCAATAAAATGTCTTAAGGGTGGAGAGAGGGTTCACTAGGTAAGACAACTTGTCTTTCTTCCAGAGGACTGCCCAACACCTTCGTTTTGTTGGCTGACTGCCAATAACTCCTGTTCCAGGGTTTTTCTGGATACTTCCTGTCCTCCTTTAGCTTCCAAGAGCGCCTGCAAGAGGCAGGTAGATTTCTGAGTTCAAGGCTAGCCTGGTCTACAGAGTGAGTTCCAAGAGAGCCAGAGCTACACAGAGAAACCCTGTCTTGAAAGAAAACAAACAAAAACAAACAAAACAAACAAACAAACAAACCTTCCCTGGAACCTTCAATGAGTGAAATACAGTGGATATATTCTCTAGCACTGAAATCATCAGGAAAGTTTCATGTGCACCAACGCTTTTCCCATTAGTACTCTACATCCTTATCAACAGTGTTCACTGTAGCACTGAACACTCAAATACAAAATAATCACAGAAACAACTCACACTTTCTGAATCTTATTTTTTTGACTTGAACCATCTTAATAGCTATTTTGAAGTGCAGCTCTCTGTGGCCATTGGTTAGACTTGCCTGGATATGTTTGTTTTAATAATAGAAAGATCTATCATGGGAGTCCAGCTCAGGGCCAAGAAGTGGGAGTGGGCAGGTAGGGGAGCAGGGCGGGGGGAGGGTATAGGAAACTTTAGGGATAGCATTTGAAATGTAAATAAAGAAAATATCTAATAAAAAAGTAAGATCTATCATTTTAATTATAAAACTATAGAAACTGTAGTAGTATTTATCAATGTTAAAATACACATATAATCTTTTTTATTTATTTATTTTATTTATTTATTTTATTTATTTATTTATCTATTTATTTATTTATTTATTTTTTGAGACAGGGTTTCTCTGTATAGCCCTGGCTGTCCTGGAACTCACTTAGTAGACCAGGCTGGCCTCGAACTCAGAAATCTACCTGCCTCTGCTTCCTGAGTGCTGGGATTAAAGGCATGTGCTACCACACCCAGCTTACATATAATCATAAAATAAAATATTAATTTGTTTTAGTTTGATAGCATCTTTAAAAATGTATTGTGATTGCTTGTAAGAGGTTTAATTCTCTCTTTCTCTCTCCCTCTCTCTCTCTCCCCCCTCTTTCTTTCTCTCTCTGTGTGTTTGTGTATGTGTATATGAGTGTGTGTGTGTGTGTGTGTGTGTGTGTGTGTGTGTGTCTACATTCATACTATGCTTCAGGTTTGGATATCAAAGGTATCTATTCTGTTTTAAATGTAGATTCGTGGTATTAAACTCAGGTCATCTGACTTGGGGGGGAAAGTAAAACAATATTATCTGCTAAACCTTCTTGCTACTCTTGAATATTTAAAGAAATCTATCAATATTTGTATTAAAATTGAATAAAATATTCTTCAAATTGGAAAATAGTACTTGATAGTCCTGGTATATATGTGAAAATAAATATACTAAATATGCTGTAACATTTGTAATGAAATATAAAAAAGCCTCTGTTACAGAAAATATCATAGATCAAATTTTACACCTCATAGTGATTCTGAAATTTTTAACTTAACATGGTAATCATTGATTTTATTTTATTTATAATTTTCCATAAAACTTGAAGGTGTAAATATAACAACAAATATTGAATAACTCAATAATATTCTTATCAATAAGAGTGAGATGAAGTCTTTCTGTGCCCTAAACACAAACATGAATATGCACATCATTTTAGTGTTTATTTCAGGGCAAAAATATAAGACTCAAAGACACCAAGCAGAGAATCATTTGTACTATTTCCGAAGACACAGTGCTTTGAAGTAAGTATGCCTAGTAGAGACAATATTTCTAGCTGTCTGACATGGACCCACTTTCTGATATTTCTATGCAGTCAAGAATTAAAAGGATAGAATAGAAGTTTCACAGTAGATCTAAAGGCATGGAAATGATATTTGAGTAATGCTGTAAGTCTTCAGGAAGGTTGGACATGTCCTACATGTTTTATGGAGGGTGAGGAACCCTCTCCTTCGAATAATAAATTTAAAATTCTTCACCATGCAAATTGATCTATTCGAAGTAAATACAAGTTGACTCTGTTTAATGTAAGGATTTGTATTCTGAAAAAAACAAACATGACCTATGGCTACTTGCCAGATCAGAAAAGAGCCTTCATCCACTCTGCATATAAATTATTATTACTGTTTCTTAGCCTGTAATGCTTGTAAATGCTGCCCTTGCATATTGTCATTGAGTTGAAGATGGAAGAATTTTTTACAACCTAAAATTAGGACCAGGAAAACCAAATGCCTATTGCTATGAACCACAGATCAGCTATAGGAACAAACAGCTAATGTCTGTGCTATGTGCTCAGCTAGTCTCAGAAAGTAAAACCAAATGTGGAGTCATTTTCCTTGGCTTCATTATCTGTGATGGTAAATTCAGAGGGCTGGAGGCAGGAGGTAGAGAGGCGAGTTCTAAAGTAGCATACTATCCACATTGAATCTATCACATGCATGGAGGAAACCAGGCCATGTAAACTTAAGTCTAATTTTGTTATAAACTATTTTGTACATGACTGGTTTCTCTAAGAAGAATCCATTTATTATCTATCATCTATCTATCTATCTATCTATCTATCTATCTATCTATCTATCATTTATCTTTGTATGTATAACTCCTATATTGTATTTTGGAATGTGTTGCTTAGTTTTATTTCAGTGGTGATAATGTATTACAGAGTAAAACAAAGATTTGAGAACTTTGTGCCAAATAACAAAGGACTTTTCTTTTACTACTCTTTAAAGGAAATAAAAACAGCAGGAGAAGTTAACTTGCGTGGCTGAGAATATCAAACATGAAATATGAACTCTTTAGGATCTATTTGAAAGTTATAACTTAACAGTAGATATAAAGAGCTTTGAAATTTAAAAACAAAAAATCTTCAACCTTCCATCTTCTGCAATGTTTTCTGAGCCTGATTTATAAAGTTTGTGTTGTAATTAAGTCCTATAATTAGGCAATCACAGGAACTTTAGTAATGCATTTTTTTTTTCCTGGAGTGGATCTTTTTAGTAACTTCTGTTTACTAAAATATAAGCTACTTACCTGTCAGTATTAGAAAATTGTTTCAGATTAGAAACCATCATGATTTAGGATCATGTTACCAGGGATTCTGCCACTAGTTTCTTTGATTTCTCTATCCACAGGATTGGGTTATCAGAACATGAGTGATCTCCTACAGCTGGCCTTGAGTCCAATGAAATAGATGATCCTTTCCCACATGGTCCAGGTGCCACTATTACACTGCTGGAACTGGTGCCTGGTCTTTCACTGTGTTCATCTGCTTTACTACTGACTTGTAACTATTTGATTACTCCTCTTCCTTGACATCTTGTATAATAAGTTCAGTAATGGTAAGAGATATTCCTCATTGACAGTGTTTTAATTTCAGTTCTAGCTTACCTACTACACTATGTCTAAGTGTTTGGTGTCATCAGCAGTATTGTCTTGCCCTAAGATTTTGGGAACACAAACAAAGGTACTGAATAATATAGGTGGTACTATCTTGGGTCTTCCTGGTAAATATCATGAATAAAATTTTCCTTATCTGGCATTGTGGGTTTTTTGTTGTTGTTATTGTTGTTGTTGTTTTGTTGTTATGCTATAGCTTCTTAGGGAAGCATGTTTACTCCTCATAAATTCTTGTGTGTACATGCACACGCACTTATGTGTATTATGTGTGTGTTTGTGTTAACCTTATGAAATAATATTTCACCGTGAGTCTTTCACATATCCATATTGTGCTTTCTATTCTCCTCTCATTCTCTCAGTGTTAGCCTCTACCATCATTCATGTCTTCCCCATTTACACCTTTCCCTCTTTTTCTGCACCTGGTTCTTAGTCTCTTTTCTGAATTCCCTCCCCACTTAGATGACAAGGTCGCTTGCTACTTTCCTGGATGTTGTGGTTATTCCATATTTTGTTCTAAATGGTGATGATTCAATGCTAAAAATCCACAAATAAGAGAAAATATGCAATCTCTCTTTCGCTGCTACGAAATAAGTTATTGATATTGTCTCAATCCCGTGTACAAGAAATGGAGTTATATGGCAGGTAAGAATTTATAGTTTTCAACTTTTAAACACCATATTGTTCATATTGTTACTAAATTCAAGATTTAAGTAATTAAAATGTGAGTCCAGAAGAAATATGTTAGTAATTATAACACATAGTACACTTGAGGCCTCAGAAGATCTCATGGTATGGCCTATGTTTTGGTCATTGGATTTACTCAGAATTAGCTAATTCAATATTGTGACTCTTCTTCAACAAAGAGTTAAGGTTTTTCTAGGTTTGCACTGTGCAAGTTAGTGGGTGTGTGTAATTACGCAGCATATGGAAAAGTTGAATGCTTTCTTGAGTATGCTACTTTGAAGCCTTTGTAATACTACTCATTATTCTGTTTGACTTTAATTGAGTTCTTAGGTGGATATGTTAAAGATTAATGATGCATTTAGCCTAAATCAAGACTTACAAAGATGCGAGGATAAAAAGGAATGTAGAAACTTTAATAGCTAAAGATTTTCCCCTTTTCTTTCGGAGAGATCATATCCTGAGGATTTTATGGGAAAAAAAGAAGTAGTTATAGTCAATCTCCTGGTATATGTGTAACCATCCTATATCCATGCCATAAAGCTGGTATTATAAGTCTGAATCCAACCTGAAAATATGTAATGAGCGGGTGTGCAGTGAAAGCCATTATCTACCTCAATGCCATTGGTATAAATTGAACAGAACATGTATAAAATGTTTGGATTGTCTAACACAAAGTAAAAGTATAGCTTCTCAATGTGTATGACACATATTTACTGTTTTCCACAAAGAAGATTGATAAAAGTCCTAGGATAAATGCCTTGTGTAATGTGTGTGTGTGTGTGTGTGTGTGTGTGTGTGTGTGTGTGTGTATCTATGTCTGTGTGTGTATGTGTAAAACTCTTTGTAATAACACTAATTCCATCAGACAGTGCTACTAATAAAGTCACTCATTCAAATTATATACTTCAGTCTTTTAGAATAGTCATAGACTTTTGCAAATGTTATCATAATTTATCTCAGAATATTTTATCACTTCAAAATGAAATTATTCTTTTGTTAATATTTACTCTCTTTACTTCCAGGCCTAGATTCTGACAACTTCAATTATTTTCTATCTTTGCCATTGATAATTCATGTTAACTGTCAACTTAACAAAATCTAGATGTCCCAAGAAGGTAGCTTCCAAATACCCCTGCAAGGGATTTTCTTGATTGGGTTAACCTCTGGATATGCTTGAGAGGAATACTTCACATGAGATGAACCGAAGTGCAGAGACCCACCTTAGTTACAGGTCTAGACATCCAACTGACTGGAGTACTGTAATGAATATATATATATATATATTTATCGAGACAGGGTTTCTCTGTATAGCCCTGGCTGTCCTGGAACACACTTTGTAAACCAGGTTGCTCTTGAACTCAGAAATCCACCTGCCTCTGCCTCCCAAGTGTTGGGATTAAAGGCGTGCACCACCACGCCCAGCTCTTTTTTTAAATTTTTGACTGTTAATACTATGGAACCACCTGCCTCAATGTCTTGCTATTATGAATTCTGTACTGCACTATGACTTACCCGTTCCTGCTTGTCCAAATATACTTTTCTTTCTTTACATTGCTATTTTCAGAGTGTTCTGTAATTACAATAAACACCTTAAAAATAAAAGACAAAGTTTTATTTTCAGTATATTTCTCCAAGTAGTATCATGGAACACACAAATTTTGGACTGTTTAGGTCTCTCTCTCTCTCTCTCTCTCTCTCTCTCTCTCTCCCTTCCTTCCTTCCTTCCTTCCTTCCTTCCTTCCTTCCTTCCTTCCTTCCTTCCTTCCTTCCTTTTATTTTTTATTGTAAACTCCACATTTTATTTTCCTCCTGGTCCACCCTCTGACTGTTCCACATCCCATATGTTCTCCCTTCCCCTTCTCTCCATGAGGATGTCCTCACTCCCCTGGGTGAGGTAACTCAGATCCAAAGGACATGCAAGGTATGTACTCACTAATAAGTGAATATTAGCCAAAAGAAGTGCCAAATACCCAAGATACAGCCCGCAGAACTCAAGAAGGTCAACAAGCTGAAGTGTCCAAGTGAGGCTGTTTGTTTAGATTTCTTAAACATTACACCATTAAACAATACCCATGTTGGAACATGCCTTTGATGTCCTTCACCAATAATGTCTGACTAGACAGAATATATTTCATTAATTTCTCATTGGATGATCATTTAAATAATTTCTGCTTTTTCTGTATTAAGTATAGCTATGTATTAGCCTGTTAAGAGGAAGCAAAATCAAGAGAGCACATGTACCAGTGTTTTATAGTTAATTACTCTTGTAACATGAAGTTCTTATTTAAAAAGCAAATAAAAGTTGTAAAACACACAACTTTACCAAATTGCATTATGCTTAATTATTTCTTAGTTTCTTGGTATAGAATAAATCTCCGCTGACTGTGTCAGAAGAAAGTGGTGTCAGCCTTTTAGGTGGATCAATTGAATATTTATCCTCTTCAGTCTAGCCTAAATGGGAGATATCGGATGATGCTACAGAAATTGTCATAACTATATTTATTCATTTTGTTTACATTTCTTTGTTCTATTTTTGTTGGTTGTTTTTCGCTTTGTTCCATTTTGTTTTGTTTTGTTTTGTTTTAAGATGTGGTTTCAATGTATACTTTGAATGTCCTGAAGCTCATTATGTAGACAAACTCACAGAAATCTGCCTGCCTCTGCCCGCAAGTACTGTAAATTAAAGTATGTACTGTAAATTAAAGTATGTACTGTATCATGCAGCTGTTTTTCTGTTCTTTTCTTGAATCTTTTATAACTTTGGACTTATATTGGTCTTAGTAGATACTTAGTGTATGCTCAATAAATCTGAGATGGATCAAAAACTGATAGAAGAAAAATGCATATATGAGTAATGTATTATGGAAAGGAGAAATAATTTTAATTCAATTTTATCCTATTCTTGGTGACTTTTACTGGTTAGGCACAAGGAATGGCATGAAAATGGTACTATTTCCTTTAGAATTTCTGCTTGTTACTTATCTGCACTTTCAAATTTTGTAAGAAAATTGTCTTACTCAGGGTTTCTATTCCTGGACAAAACATCATGACCAAGAAGCAAGTTGTGGAGAAAAGGGTTTATTTGGCTTACACTTCCATACAGCTGTTCATCACCAAGGAAGTCAGGACTGAAACTCAAGCAGGTCAGGAAGCAGGAGCTGATGCTGAGGCCATGGAGGGATGTTCTTAGTAAAGAACATCCTTGCTTCCCCTGGCTTGCTCAGCCTGCTCTTTTATAGAACCCAAGACTGCCAGCCCAGAGATGATCCCAACCACAGGGGGCCTTTCCCCTTTGATCACTAATTGAGAAAACACCCAACAGCTGGATCTCATGGAGGTACTTCCCCAACTGAAGCTCCTTTCTCTGTGATAACCCAGATGTGTCAAGTTGACACAAAAACTAGCCAGTACAAAAATGAATCCTAAGAAATAATTATAATGACAATATTTTATAGTTTTAGTTTACTATGAGTTTATAATGTTTGGTAACAAGGACACATGTTCCACTATGTTCATAGCAGCCTTATTCATAAAAGACAGAAACTGGAAAGAACCCAGATGTCCCTCAACAGAGGAATGGATACAAAAAAATTGGTATATTTACACAATGGAGTACTACTCAGCTATTAAAAACAATAAATATATGAAATTCCTAGGCAAATGGATGAATCTGGAGGCCATCATCCTGAGTGAAGTAACCCATTCACAAAAGAACTCACATAACATGTACTCACTGATATGTGGATATTAGCCCAGAAACCTAGACTACCCAAGATACAATTTACTAAAC
>LR750013.1:130419-144745 GCA_902729485.2 Mus minutoides
GAAAGAGTTAAAGAGATCATTTGTGAAGCTGATTCCAAAGAATGGACCCAATGACTATGGCTGCCAGGGATCCATCCCACAATCAGCCACCAAACATAGACACTATAGCATATGCCAGCAAGATAGTGCTGAAAGAGCCTGGATATAGCCGTCTCGGGGGAAACTGTACCAATGCCTGGCAAACATGGAGGTGGAAGCTCACAGTCAGCTATTAGATGGAACACAGGGTTCCCAAGGAAGAAGGAGCTAGAGAAAGTACCCAAGGAGCTGAAGGGGTCTTCAACCCTATAGGTGGAAGAATAACCATGAACTAACTATTACCCCCTGAGCTCATGTCTCTAGCTGCATATATACAAGAGGATGGCCTAGTTGGCCATCAGTGGGAAGAGAGGCCTCTTGGTCATGCAGACTTTATATGCCCCAATACAGGGGAATGCCAGGGCCAAGAAGTGGGAGCTGGAGGGTATGGGATCAGGGCCGGGAGGGGGGAGGGTATAGGGAACTTTCTGGATAACACTTGAAATGTAAATGAAGAAAATATCTAATAAAAGTTGAAAAAAAATGTACTATAACTCTGTGTTTACATTTCCTTGGCAAAGCTTGTTTAGGCCAATCAAGCATCCTATCCCTAATTGCTTTGGAATGGTCCTGAAATTCATAGATTTTGAAAACAGTTTATCATACAATATATTCTGATAATTGTTTTCACTCCTTCAACTTATTTCAGATAATTTTCACCTACCCTTAAAAATGCAACATAATAATAATAATAATAATAATAATAATAATAATAATAATAATAAAGTGCTGTCTAAAATTTGTCCTAAATGAAGCAGAGCTTTAATCCTTAATGATTACTTGTTTACTTATATTTACTTGGAACCTAAAAGTTTCACTTCAACTAAGCCCCATTGTTAGGCTGATAAGAATGTATACCTTGTTCTAAAGCTATCTTTTGTTTACCAGATGTAATCATTATCTTGGAGGTTTGCTGCTGAATAAACTCATTCCCTGTACCTCTTTCTGAACTCTTGCTGGCTAGTTCAACTCAGCTATTTTCACTTGAACTCTTCTCTAAGTTGACTGATTCAAACTTGCTTCTCACTGAATTGCTCTTTTTGGCTTAAACTAAATATGGCACTCTGTTCTTAACTTCTGGCTCTTCCTCATTCTCTGGCTCCTTCTGTCTTCACCTGCAATATGTCTCTGCAAAAGTGTCCTGGTAAAACTGTATCTCTCTCTCTCTCTCTCTCTCTCTCTCTCTCTCTCTCTCTCTCTGTCTCTGTTACTCTCTTAAAACACTTCTCTTCCTGGCCTGTTCTCAGAGTTGAGCGTACCTTATTTCTGACCCATTCTGTTAAGTCTTTCTCTTATTCATCACTTTGTCCCTCGAGTAGACATTACTTTCAAACATATCTGCTTCCTTCTATAAACTACATTTTCTTCATTGTTTGGGATTAAAGGTGTGCACTAAGGATATTTCTTTATTGCAGTAAGAGGGATTAAAGATTTGTGACCTGTCTGGATTCTAGCTTGATCACAAAGACCTAGGTCTTTGGGTGTGATTTCTTGTCAGAGCCACCATGTTGCTGTATTAAAACTTCTCTATACCATATTATTTATATTTCTGTCACTATGACTACTGGGTTTTTCTTTTTCAAACACTTGTAAATGTAAGAGGGTGCTCCACAGCGCAGAATGACCACTGGTATTCTTTGATGGCTTCTCCCTCAGTAAGTTCAGCTTTCAAATCAGTAAGACTGACAAACCATGCTCTATAGCCTACAAGCTTGACTCTGTAGCTGTTTGATTGCTTGTTTTGCCCTTCATCAAAATAAGATTTTTTGTTAAACATTTGTTTTACTATTAGTATTTTTTGGCACATAATACATATGTGTGAGTATGGGAATTCAGGTATACTTTAGCATCCAAAAGTGACAGTGAGTGCCTGAAGGAGTGACTCAGTATTTATTAGCCCTCACTAATTTTCCACAAGATGGGACTGCAATTATCAGAACACAGATCTCTAAAACTCCAGGTCCAAGGGATATACAACCATCTTCTGGCCTCCAAAATTACCAAGCGTACATATTCGTGAATAGAAGAAAAACACTCATACACATAAATAAAAGTAACTATTTCTAAAAATATGTTTTTGAGTAAGTTAAGTGAAAATTTTGCCTTAACTCTTTCTTTTATTTAATTTACATGACTCATGTTTATTAATTCACATAACAAAATATAGATACAGCATATTGTTTTTCCTTAAGTGACTTATTATTCTTATTGCATTCCAGTGGTATCTTTACATACCTTTGAATTTTTGTAAGCTATAGATCTTGCTGTCATATCCTTGGTCAGGAAATTTGTAACTAAGCAATGATTGGCTCATCCTATAAAAGTTCTGAGAGACACAGAGACAGAAAAACAATTAATGCCTTTGGTCTTACGTGGTAAGCCTATTTTAATATAATTTATATTGATTTCAAGAAGAACTGTGTCCTTTAGATTTTTTATGCAGTGAAAAAGTAAAACAATATTTCTAAGCAGTGACAGCTTTTTAGCATATAGCTCATAGATTTTGTTTCTATTTTGAAACACCATGATCACAATATATGCTCCTAGACTTTGAAAATCTTCTATGCAGAAATATATTGGAGTAATGGTATAGAAGATTTGTATCTCACTGTACATACTTTGTTCTCCCAAGCTGTTAAGTGGTGCTGAAACTCCAGGCTTGTGCATTTTTCAAATAAATTGGCGGAGCGATTGCTGCAGTGGGATTTGACAGAACAACACATCCATTTCTTTTCTGATTCAAGCTGCATTGTTGTACTAAGTCTATTTCATTTTCTTGAACTCTTTTACTGAGTCAGTAAGATTATACACTCAATATAAATAACTAAAGATGATTTAGGACATTGAAAAGTACTGGAATAATGAGATTTCATACAAAAGAGTTTCCTTTTCTCAGAAAACAGATAAGCCTATGCTCAAAGCTGCATCAGAGGTCAAGAATGCCATTTTTGTAAACCAGTGTAATTTCTAACAGTTTTCTAAATGCTTATCCTTATACCCACAGATAAATGTAGCTCTCACCCCATATAAAAGAAGCCTCTTTTTATAACAGATGGAGGCTATTACAAAGATCAACAACTTGTGAAAATGCAAAGTATCAGTAATTGTAGGGAGTTCAACCCGAGTTGTTGCATCTACTAGACAGCTCCTAGCCTGAGACTCAGGGAATAAGTAAAGGGAAGGCAAAAAGATTCAAAACGCTTTGGGTCCAGAACACTTAATGCCAGATTGTTTCCATTGGATATGCTGTGGAAATTCCACAGAGGAAATCTCAGCATCATGGTTGCTGAGCAAAGCAAGCACAATGCCATCTCAGTTCAGTTGCCATTGTGGGGAGGGGAAATACCATGTGGTCTCACCACTAGATAAATTGGTGCTACTCATCAGTGGCTGCTTATAGTGGGAGAATAAGTTCTCTCTAGGGAGAAGCTGCCACACACTTGGTTCAATCTTTATTGGTCAGCGCTGGACACATATACATAAAAGCAATGCTAAACCTATGAATGTTGTACTCAAGAGTAATAATAATAATTAATGAAGAGATAATTAACTTGGGAGTGAGATGAAAGAGACAAGACACTTTGGAGGTGGAGGACAGGCAGTGGTTATGCAGATATAGTAACGTGTAAAGTTCTTGAGATGAAGCAATACATTTTGAAAATTTCAAAGAATAAAATAATTTTTAATAAAGCAATATAGGTGAATATGATGGATGTATGGACTTGTATTCAATCTTGAAGCACCCATGCAGAGACCATGGTGACCTTCCCTTTTCATTCAGTCTTAATCCTCAAATATTTAAAAAAAAGAAAACTTTAGGAATAAATTAGAAATGAAAATTTTGTCAAATTACCAAGAATTTAATAATACTCTTATAATTATTTTATTTATATGCAGTTTTATATGTTGGCCCATTCTAGTACCCTCTTCCATAGTTCTTCATCCCACCCACCCCCTTACCTCTGAGACGGTGCTCCCGGATGGCATCTCCTTTCCCTGGAGCCTAAGATCTCTACAGGTTTATGTGCATCATCCCCAACCGACACCAGACAAGGCATCCCTCTGCTACATATGTGCTGGGGGCCTCAGATCAGCTCCTGTATACTCTTTGGTTGGTGATTTCATCTCTGGGAACTGTCTGGATTCCTTGCTGGTCTTCCCTTGTCTTTGCTGGTCTTTATTTCATAAAGAGAAATGCATCAAAGAACTTTTGGTATTCTTCCTGATTCTTGCTGCTTCTGCTGACTCATGCTGATTTGGCACGGCCTTGCAGTTTCTGCTGGATCAAGCTGCTGCTACTGATTAGTGTTTGGTGTATTTCTTATTGTAGTCAACTGCCAGCATCCCGACAAAGAAGAGTGGAATCAAGAAATACTTCTATACAGGTGCACAAACACCCTTTCTCCTACCTTGGCTGGGAGAGAGGTGGAAACATTAAAAAACCCTACATAAAATAAGTTTAGAGAAAACTCTAAGCCTATGACTGACTCATCTTTTAACACACACCTTTTAAAGTTGCATATTATGTTGGAACTAGAGGTTCATTTACAATTGCTAACCTTTATCCCTGCATGTGCTTGGTGGAACAGGCTTTTGTGAAAGTATGATGTTTCTTCGCCCTCCCTTGTTCCAAAATAATGACATGGAGATCTTTATATACTTTGAAAAACCTCTCACACTATTGCTGGGCGGATACTGAGCTATTCTAACCTGACTATACTGGTCTGGCCTACTTCACAGCCTACAGGTCAGTCACATGGCCTGTTAACTGCCACCTTCATTTCACCCTGACATTCTTCTTCATCCCAGTTCAGACAGCAAATTTTCCATCCCACATGAGATGCTCTCAATCTGTACATGCTCAAATGTCCTGCCCTTTCCTCTCCTGCCCAACTTTAGGCTGAAGAGTTCTTTCCTAAAAAATCAGAACAATGCTTTACAAAATACCTAGTTAGGAAATGCTTCATAAAAATGACAATACCAAAGTCAGGATGGTAATAAGATCTCAAGGTACAGAAGTAGGGATTCAAATATACAATATACAAAAAAAAATACCTTTTTAATTTTTTTCCTGAAGTTTGATGACATAATATCCAATTAAGCCAAGTGTTGAAATAATACTCTGTTTAATTGAATATAATATTTTCACTTCAATCCCCCTTAGACAATATTACAGTTTAAAAATATCTTAGAAAGTGTGCAAAAAGTTTGTACTCATTTTCAATATTAAAGGATATGATGTAGTATACATATTTTCAAAAGTATATATAGTACTAAGACTCAGAAGTGTGATGAAAAATTCTGCTATGTAGGAACTCTATTTGTGATATTTAAATTTTGTTTCAATTTCTAATCTTCAGTATACTTTTCTAGAAATAGTAAGCTATAAACATAACTTTTATTTGCCAGGAGTTATAAACATAACTTTTATTTGCCCGAACTTATTGTGATCTCAGAGGCTTATTGCTTAATAAACTCACTCTTTCTAGTATTTTTTTTTTTTTTTTAATTCTGGCTGGCTCAAACTCCTCTTTAAGCTTGCTGATTCATTTTGGCTTCTCTGGCTTCTCACTTAATTGATATGCTTTTCCTCAAACTAATTCTGGCAAATTTCTATCCTTTTATCCTTTTGGCTGGCTCCTTTTTTCTGTTTTTTGTTTTTTTTTGGTTTTTTGTTTGTTTGTTTGTTTATTTGTTTTGTTTTGTTTTCTGGTTTTGTTGTTGTTTGTTTGTTTAGTAGAATGTAAGAACATTTATTTATTTATTTATTTATTTATTTATTTATTTATTATTTATTCACTTTCCATCCTAATAGAAGCCTCCCTTCTCCTCCAAGTACCCCCTTATATATATACTCCCCATTCCTACATCCTCTTCCCCTCTCATACTACACTACTAATACTCTCCCATCTCCCTTGCACATCAAATCACTGTAGTCCTTGGCTCATTCTCTCCCACTGAAGACAGACAAGATGACCCAGGTAGGGGAATGAGATCTGCAGGCAGGCAAGCCACAGTTTCAGAGAGAGACTGCTCCAGTTGTTTGAATATCTGAATGTAAACCAAGTTGCACATCTGTTACATATTTGTAGAGGGCCTAAGTCTAGTCCATGCTCACTGGTTGGTTGGTAATTCAGTCTCTTGTGGCCCCCAAGAGTCCAGGTTAGCTGACTCTGTTGGTCTTCCTGTGGATAGCCTGTCTTCTTCATGTCCATCAACTTTTCCATCAGACTCCTTGAACTCCATAGAGTGTATAGGAGTGGGTGTCTAAGCTCTTTCCATTAGCTGCTAGGTAGAGCCTCTCAGAGGACACTTATACTAGGCCTCTCTCTGTAAACATAACAAAGTATGATTAATAGTTTCAGGGATTGGTCCTTGCCCACAGGATGTGTTTTAATTTGGGGCAGTCATTGGTTATCCATTCTGTCATTATCTCCTTTTTGTCCCTGCTCCTGGCTCTTTTTTATTCTCTAGCTTCAACTGCTTCTGCAGATCTGCACTAAATTGTATGAAGTCACAAAAGAACTTCATTGAACAGTAAACTCTGCCCTGACTCCCAACTAACACTGTTCAAAACCGACAGACTAGCTCTACTATACTGAACTCAACTGACTGAACAGAAGTGGCTGACTAGAACTCTAGATCTGTGTGCCTGTCTCCTTTGTGCTGAGATTAAAGGCATATACTACAAGGCTTGGACCTTAACTTTTCTTTACCTGAAAGTTGCTCTATATCATGCTGGCCTTGAAGTCAGAGATCTGCATGCCTCAGTCTTCTGGAATAAGACTGTGTCTGATTACCAGCCAGAAGGTCTTGGAATGTGATTTTTGCCATGATAGTCATGTTGCCTCATTATGATTTTTTTATAGTAAACAAATTAGTACTTCCATTTTAGTCACAACTCAATAAACTGGTGATTTGGTGAATTAAACTAGGAACACTGAAATTAGTGAATTTACTTAAGATCACAGATCTGCAGTCAGGGAATCTGGTATCTGAATCAATTTGTTAATAGGCTAAACAGTTCTCAAACCATAAAACATCCATCTGGCTCTGTATTTAAATATGTAAATATTTAAAATAAATACATAGAATGTAGAGTTTTCATTTTAAAAAAATTTATGGGTATGACTTTTTTTTTTTTTTTCTAAGTGGGAAAGATAGAGAGCATTTGCAATCCTAGAACTGGAGTTAGATGTGGCTGTGAATCTCATGTGATTGCTGGAATTTCTCCTTTGTTCTTTGCAAAGACAGGGTGCTTCAGTAGCCACAGAACCATGACACAGCCATAGACTACCAAGTTGTTAAAATAATATCTACCGAACAAAAGTAATACTGGTCATTTGACGTCAATATCAATTAAGAAAAATCCAACCATGATGATAAAATGAAACCTTAAGGCAAATGAGGATCATTACACCATGCTGACGTTTGCTGAGAAAACTGAAGTAATGAATTGAAATAGCAGTGCAATAGCAGTGCCATAAAAATACAACTTAAAAGTACAAATCTGCTAGCATTAAAATATGTAAACTTAAAATATCATTAAGTCAAAGTGTCCCTGGCAAAATCTTAGAATTAGTCTAAGCAATCATTTGTCCTACTGCATTTAACCTGCAAGTCTAGATAACCCCAAAATATTTAATATGTAAGTTTCATAAAATATTTTTCATGTTTGTTTAATTACTTGCAATAATAAGATAATATTCCAACACATCTAGCATTCAATATTTTTATTGACCCATACCTAAATAATCAAATTATCAGTTTACACATTAAGGAAATATTGAGACACTATATACCACGTTCAACCTCAAAACTCCACATTCCACATTTTCATTATATTTTTCCTTTTGTGCTTTGTTTTGTTTTCCTTATGTATTTTTTACTTCAATGTGTATTTTTTCATAGTCCTCTCTCTTGCAAATCTCTCACATCAATCTCTTTCCTACCCAATCAACTCATGTCTTTGTCTTTTCTCTCTTTCTCTTTTCTTAATTATTTATATTTTTGTTATGTAAGACTTTAATGAATTTAGTATCCATGGAGACCCAAAACCAAACCCCACAGATAGATACAGAGGAACAATTGTATATGTATATGTATATGTATATGTATATGTATATGTATATGTATATGTATATACACACACACACACACACACACACACACACACATATATATATATATATATATATATATATATATTCATGTTAACAGGCTCACCATTTTTGGCTTTCACAGGATGACTTTGCCAGGTGCTATAGTTAGCAGACTCATTCTTGCACAAAGGTCCAGCCTGGGACACTTTTTTTTGGGGGGGGGGTAATGAATTTATTTTTTTCTTAACATCCCAATACCTGTCCCACAAAATTCCTCCTCCGTCTCCCATCCCTTTCTCTTCTGAGAGTGTGGGGGCCCTCTGAGTATCCCCTCACCCTGGTCCATGAAGTCTCTGCCAGGGTAGGTACATCCTCTTTCACTGAGGCCAGACAAGGCAACCCTGTTGGGGAGCAGATTCCACAGACAGGAAACAACTTTAGGGACAGTCCCTGATCCAGTTGTTGGGGGACCCAAATGGAGAGTGAGCTGCACATCTGCTACATGTATACCAGGGGCCTTGGTCCAGCCTGTGCGTGTTCTTTGGTTGGTGACTCAGTCGCTGAGAGCTCCCAAGCGTACAGGTTAGTTGACTCTGTTGGTCTTCCTGTCAAGTTCCTTCCTATCTCCTTCATGACCTTCAATTCTCCCCCCAACTCTTCCATAAGAGTTCCCAACTTCCCGTCCAATGTTTGGCTGTGGGTATCTGTTCTGTTTCAGTCAGCTGCTAGATTACACCAGACTCTGGTCTGTAAGTATAACATATTATCATTAATAGTGTCAGGGATGGAGGCTTGCCCATGGAATTGGTCTCAAGTTGGGCCAGTTATTTGTTACTCATTCCTTCAGACTTTGCAGTATCTTTGTCACTGCATTTCTTTTAGACAAGACAAATTCTAGGTTAAAAGTTTTGTGGACTGGTTGGTATCTTTTTCCTTCCAATGGGGTTCCTGCCTGGCTCTGCCTCCCGAGTGCTGGAATTAAAGGCGTGCGCCACCACGCCCAGCTTAAATGTCTTTAACTTATTGAATGGGCAATACATATCTGGCATATTTACATACTAATATATTACTCAGATATTACAAAAACAAACACTAAATACCTAGGTAAATGAAAGGAGCTGAAGCTTTCATTACAAATGAGTCATCCAAGGCCCAGAAGACACACTTCATGTTTAATTCTCATTTGTTAGTTTAGAATCTTCAGAAAACTATATTTCATTTGGGTTACATATAGATGTCAGAAAATTGTTGTCAGGCCATGGAACGTAAAGTGTTTTTCCAGGGACAAATGACAGTGAAACACAGCTCAAAAAGTAATAACAGAACAGAAGCACTTCACTGGGGTGGCAGATGAGCTTCAGAGGAGACAAGGAAATACAGTGATGGATACCTAACGCTAAGGGTATTTTGTAAAGGTTATATGTCAGCTTCTTTTATTTCCTAATATAAAAGAAGGGGAACCTTTGGAGATCACAGACATGCTCTGTCTTGCAACTTGAGGCCTAGCCCTGCTGTTGCTGCCACCATATTCCAGTAATTAATAAACTTTGGAAGAATATTCAACATACACCATAAAATATAAAGGACTTTTATATATTGTTTTTAAATTGGGGGTAAAAAATATATCTGGATATGATATTGGTACCAAATTACTTTTCATTTCTTTCCAACAATAAAATTTACTTAACACACTAAAAAAATGGCAATCTTTTTTTTTTTTTTTTTGCAATGTAGAATACAAAGTTTATTGGGATGTATACCTTCAAGCTTACAATCTCAGCAATTAAAAAATGGCAATCTTATTATTCAAAACTTCCTTAAGCTATTTAGACCAACAAGTAAAACTTAAAAAGGGAAAGAAACTATCAGTGTGCAAAATAATCAAGCCCCACGAATTAAAGAAGTTTTTGAAGAATCCAAAAAGTTTCTAATTTTACTTTAAACTCAGATTCTATTCAATGCATTCTACATTTACTAAACAAATATACCTTTTAAATCTTAATTTTGGGCATATATACAATCACTTATATATACATATAAGTGATTTTTAGAAAACATATTAATAAGCTACATCAACCACATATCTATCTAGTATTTGAACTTCAACTTTAGAGTACACTTAAGGAAGGTGAGGAAGAGTTCATGACTTGGTAAAACCTAGTACAAGGGAACGCCAGGGCCATTATGTGGGGGTGGGGGTGGGTAGGGGAGCAGGGCAGGGATGGGGGAGGGTATGGGGAAATTTCTGGATAACACTTGAAATGTGAATGAAGAAAATATCTAATAAAGAGAAAAAATATTTAAAAAAAAAAGAAGAGACATAAAAAAAAAAACTTTGTACATTGAGTAAAGGAGTACTTTCTTAAAGATCTAAGATCTGGTAAACTTAAAAAAGTTATGAGAATGTTGTTAAAACACCTCATGAGTCCTTGATGTATAACGATGAAAGCATAGGTTTGCAGAGACAAGGCCTCTGGTATCATTTAGTCTTATTTTCTACAGGTAATAATTATCAATTCTGTGGCTTTTGTAATTAAATTCAAAGACCACTGGGAGTCATATTCTACTTAATTAGAAGCAGGTGAAATGGAGCATAGGAAATGAGATCAGCTGGATCACCTAGCTGGACTGAGAAGACAGGAGGCTTAAAAGCCTCCCACTCCACTGTGGATGCCCTGTCCTCATTCCATATGCTCACAGAGCTGTCAAGAACTTCAGCAATAGTTGGTGCTCAAACTTAAATTTTGCTGTATATATCATTTTGGAAAGAATCAATGTTTCCACCAATTAAAAACATTGAAATAGTTCTGTAACTTGACTTGGCAAAAAGTAAATGAATTGAGAAACTGAAGAAAATTGAAGTTTTTATAGAATTAAATAGATGCTAGCAGTCCTTACTAAACCATTGTCAGGTATATTATTATTCTAATAATTATCATGAACTTACATAAGCCTTGATCGAGTTAAAAATTTATAAAGCAGCATATCACCTGCCACACACATGATATAGTGCTCTAAAATCTGCCAATGTTGTTATAACTAATGCCCAGAGTTATCATTTATGTGATAAGATGTTCATGAATATCACCAGATAAAATTGTGCTTGCATACTTCCAAGAAAAAAAATGATTCAAATATTCCAAATCTGTTGATTTGATTGCAGGAAACATGTTGTCAATAGAAATATTTACAGAGAAGCACAAATAAATCAAGTAGGTTCAGCAACATTGTACTTCTGTTGCTGCCAGCACAGCTGAAACAAACAGCTTTCTATAAGTAGAAGTCCAAGGAGAGAAGTCATCCTAAGGCACAAATGGATGTACTGTCTTAATTCATCTCATCAAGTTTACAGTTGGCCAGTCACTCTTTTCTTTCTATTCTTGTTTTCCTTTTATTCCTTGATTCTTGATACTGATTTTTTTTCCTGCCTTCTATTGATAGACAGCTCCCAGTTTACCTATCCAAAAATATTCTGGGGAATGGAAAAATCCCTATTCTACCAAATCCTATATTCATTGGTTTTATGGTTGATTAAACTCCCATTTTATGTCCACTGTTAAATCAAGCACAGGAGAAAAGTTGTTAAGAAATAGTGATGCACAAACCTTCTTGCTTATTTGACAGAACTCTCATGAAATTGAGCAGATAGTAATGAAATAGCAAACCATATAAATAATGGTACATTTAATAAAATGCATGAAAGTCTTTCCTCAGTAGTACAGAAATTTCCACTAATTTGGGTGTTACTAGACTCAAGATAAAAAAAAATGTTCATCTGTTACAAACTATCTAAAGTACTTCTCTATAAAAATATATTAAAAGAAAGAAAAATAAATAGGTAGTATGCGAACAAATTTATTAAAAGTTATTATAATAAAATATGATTAAAGCTTTACCTTTTACTTGTGGTTTGAAAAGAGAAAGGATCTTGTCAGGAATATCCCTCTAAATAGAGCAAAGGATCCAAAATAAAAATTAAAACATTTATTTTAGACTTGATAGAGGTCCGTTTTTGGATGACTCATCATAGCATCATGTGCAACTAAAGAAGTTTTAATGTATCATCCTCTGCTATTAGCAGAGGGCTCTGTGACTAATTATGAGAATGTTGTACTGGACTAAATAAGCTCAAATAAATTCCATAAAAATTAAAGTCTCCAGAGAACATTAGATGTCAGAGTATTCAGGACAGATCATCTGATAAATATGATGGGGGATAAGAATTACTGTGATATTTTCTTCATAACAAGGAAAAATCATGATATCTAATATAACAGGAAGAATCATGTTACCTAAATTCAATCTTGAGACACAAGTGTAGCTGGTCCTCAGACTCATTGGAAGATAAGTAAAATAATTTCAAGGTAGACTGTATATGAAGAATTTATACGCATTCAAGAGGGTGAATTAAAACCAATGAACAGGTACAATCATGGAACTGCTAAGCCTCTGTGGTTCTAATTAAACAGAAACTGTTCATTCTCTAATACCTGTCATGAGTATAATGCAAATTCATTTACAAAGAATAGCCAATCTTATCTGCAAAGGTATAAAGATCATTAAACTATGTGACTAAATAGAATTTATTCAATTTATGTAAGGTAGATTGAACATTTAAAAAGATTAAGGAATCTACCATTTTAAAAATTCATAGAAGAAAAATGTAATTATGGATAATAGTTAAATAAATTCAACTTTACTATTTATTCAAAAAAAGAAATATTTAGCAAGATACAGAAGAAAATTTTTGACTGGCACATAGACAATTTTAAAAACCTGATAATGTATGTTCTGGTAAGAAAACTAAGAGTCTATCTACAGAACATCCCAAACTGACAGCATGTTAGTGAAACTTTCGTCCTTCAAGTCTAATCATGATTGCCCCACCTCACTGCTGGTGCTACTAGATAATATAAGTGAATAAAAGTTACATATTAGAGAAGGAAGAAACCAGTTTGTAACAAAATGCATCCAATTGTCAAAAATGCCATTATGCCAAGTAATTGATTATGAACTGTATGAACTATTACTTTTGCTACATATGTGTTGGGGGCCTTGGACTAGCCCATGCATGCTCTTTGCTTGGTATCTTATTCTCTTGGAGCTCCCACAAGTCCAGATTATTTGAAACTATTGGATTTCCAATGTGATTCCCATCACCTTCAGTTCAGTTCCTTCAGTCCTTCCCCCAACTTTTCCTTAGGGGTCCCTGACCTCAGTCCAAAGGATGGGTATCACGATCTGCATCTGTCTCAGTGAGCTGCTGGTAGAGCAATGCTCTTGTCTGTACTCAACATAGCATCAGTAATAGTGTCAGGGTTTGGTGCCCGTCCATGAGATTTTTTTATTTTCTGGTAAATATATGACGTTTCCTTCAGTCTCTGCTCCATTTTTGTCCCTGCATTACTTTTAGACAGGAACAATTCTGAGTCAAAAAAATTTGAAGGTGGGTTGGCGACCAAATCCCTCCACTGGGGCCCTGTCTATCTAATGGAGATGGTTTCTTCAGGTTTCATCTTCCTACTGTTGAGCATTTCAGCTAAGGTCACCCTCATTTAGTCTTCAGTTGGAGAGCATGCTCCCAATACTGTAGAGTCTTGAAGTCCCAGGGAAGGGAGATGCCAAGGGTTGGTGGTGATGTTGGGTGGGGAGGAGATTGTCACAGAAGTGAAGGGGAGGGTGGGAGAGTGAAAGGGGTGAAGAATTCTGGGAGGGGGGCCCAGGATGGGAGCAACATTTGGAATGTAAATAAAATAATCAATTAAAAATAAAAATAAACAAATAAACTGAAAAAAGAACTAGTACTTTTAATAATTTTAAATTTCATCTATTCTTCAATACAAAAATAATAAGCATTTCAATCATTCAACTATGCCCTTGTAGTAATTTAAAATCATTTAACTGTACCCTTAAAGATACATTTAAGTAAATGTTTCAAAGACTCTATAGGAGCCTGGGTATATAATTTAATGGTAGGACAATTTCTGATCATGCATTGAGGCATTAGTTGCAATCCTCATAACTACAAAGAAAGTTTTAATATATATTTTAATGTATACTAAAATATCATGTAATCTACAAAAACATTATATTCAATATATTATATATTTATGCATATAGAAATATTATTTTGAATGTGATAAAAA
>LR750013.1:144845-188410 GCA_902729485.2 Mus minutoides
GGCTTTACAACCATCAAACATGCAAAGATGTGAGAGAGGAAACAATCAGTCAAACAAACAAACAAACAAAACCAAACAAACAAAACCCTCTAATCATGATGTAGTCTGGAGCAACGATAATTGACTCAATACTATTTTGTTAGTATTTGATTTATGCAATGGAGCCTACACTATAAGAACTAGTCCACATTTAGTCAGGCAACTGATCTTTTACAGAACAGCTAAAGTAATTTATTTGAGGGATCAAGGCTTTCAGACTGACCTGGGGGACCCTGGTG
The DNA here is from genome assembly GCA_902729485.2 of Mus minutoides. Taxonomy (NCBI): domain Eukaryota; kingdom Metazoa; phylum Chordata; class Mammalia; order Rodentia; family Muridae; genus Mus; species Mus minutoides. The sequence goes on from LR750013.1 coordinate 145,124, forward strand.
TGGGATCTAGGGTAAGTACTGGAGGAGCAGCGGTGGCTTGCAATCCCATAGGAAGGAAAATATTGGTTGGGCAAACCAACCAGTGCTCCTAGGGACTAGACCATCAAGCAAGGAGTGTACAGGGAGGGATCCATGGCACCAGATGCATATGTAGCAGAGGATGTCTTCCTCTCACATCAATGGGAGGCCCTTGGTTCTGTGGAGGTTTTATGCTCTTGCATAGCGGAATGCTGGAGAGGTGTGTCAGGAGTAGGTTGGTGGGTCAGGGAGCATCTTAATAGAAGCAAAGCAGAAGAGGGGGAGAGGGCAGATGGTTTGGGGGTTTGTGGAGGGATAACTGGGAGGGGTATATCATTTGAAATGTAAACAAATGGAATAATTAATGAAAAAATTAATAAAAAGGAGTCCCAATAAAATATCTTAACATTCAAAAAAAAAAAAAGAAATGTTGCCTCGAATAAGTAAACCTTCATATGGGAAAATGACCACCAATTCAACATAGTTACAAAACTACCACAATTGTACAATGAAAGATAATGGATATCTACATGACATAGGACTTGCTGATTAGTTGTGGTTACTTGCAAACAAACAAACAAACAAACAAACAAGCATGTGCCATGAAGAAAATGCTCAAATTTCAGATTTTAAAACTCTGACCAGTAATCATGTAAGGATGCAATTCAGTCTTTCAGTCTGAAACTTGCATGAGTGAATTTTGTACTTATATAAACTTAGTCAAAAGAGTAATAGGCAAGATATCTATGGATGTAATATTTTTATTATTTATTTGTTTGTTTGTTCACTTATTTATTTATTTTGCTTTTTGAGACAGGGTTTCTCTGTGTAGCCCTGGCTGACTTGGAACTCACTCTGTAGACCAGGCTGGCCTCAAACTTAGAAATCCACCTGCCTCTGCCTCCCAAGTGCTAGGAATAAAGGCGTGTGCCACCACTGCCTGGCTGGATGTAATATTGTTCTGGAGTAAGGTTACAGTCTCCAAAAGGTTATCAGCTAGGTTAACTTGTTAGCATTATCAATAGAGTTATCACTTAAATAGTAAATTATGGTTCTGTTATCATTAAAGACAACTAGCTTACTTTAATATTTTGGTCAGGTCTAGTGTTACCTTTCAACCCAAGTGATATCAGTTGTGATCATCATGACATGGAAATAATTAGCCTTTATATCAGTTAAAGCTTTTATAAGATTCTCATTTCTCATTGACTTCAATGAGGTACACTGAAAATCTTTTAATTCTTTGTTCTTATGCTTCAATATTGCACCTGCTCTCCAATAGACTTTTTTTTTTTTTCTGGTGTGCATTATCCACTATTGAATTTCAGCCTTCCTAGTCCTTAATCACTTTTAATATCAATTCCAGGTCAGTTGTTTTCTGTGACCTCCAACTGTGAAAATTAGCAATGGGCCATGATAATCAAAACAAGAAATTAAACCGAGCAGCAGGAGGATACTTTGCAATGCTGTGGTGAAAGGAGACCCAGCTGTAGGAAGTGCTGTCAGGCAATATGGGAGGACAGGAAATCTCTCGCTGGTTGAAATTTTCAATGCAGCATATGACAATAAAATGAAGGTTCTGTTCTGCCTCAAACATTATTAAAATAATCAAACAGGATGGTACAAACTTAGGAAAGTATTTGCAAAACATTTATTTGATACATGACTTGCATATAAAAATGTGCAAACATCTTTTAAGATGACAGGAGAATAAGTTAATTAAAAGCAGGTAAAATTATGAGCAAGCAAATTACAAACATATACAAATAATAAATAAGAATAAATGACTAATAAGTGAAACAATCATGTATCATGAGGAATCACAAATTTAAAGAAAGATGGGAAAACATGGACAGACAACTAAATTATAAGCCGAGGTGTGTGGGTTCATACTTTTAATTTCAATACACAGGAAGCAGAGGCAGGTGATCTCTGTGAGATTTAGGGCAGTAATATATACCTAGCCAGCAAGTTCCATGCCAACCAAGGCCATTGAATAAAAGCTTTCTCAAAACAAGTTACAAAAACTACCAAACTTACACACTAAGAGCTGTCAATAATAGTAAAGGAGATTTCTTCCATGTAGTTATCATAAGAATTCCTAATGTTTTACCCACTTGGAGCAATGATCTAGCACTGACTTAGAAAATTATGGTTATTTATACAGTTTAAATAAGTAATGAAATGATTGAATAACACAAAATTATCATATTGATGTCCATGCACGCTTTATGCCTGTTCCTATAAATTCAAAAATTTTACATAAATATTTCTGCAGGATCGTTAGGTGCCTTGCTTTGCTTTGCTCTCTCTGCTGAGAATCTCCAGAATAATGATACCTAACGAGCAACAGGGACACAAAGCATTCCTAATTCTGTCAATCAGGAAACATCACAGGTGTCTCTGCAGACATATGTGAACTAGGAGCTGGTAAGAAAATACTAAAATAATAATTCATATTTTGTAGTGATGGAGAGCAAGAAGAAACTCATGGGAAAGTGATATGAATGCTGGCAGGCTGGACGGGTCAATAACAAAGTTCCACATACTAAACAAACAAACAAAAAAGCTCAGGTGGCAGAATACACAAGGAAATATCAATTTTAATTCTGGGAAGTAAATACATACTCATAAGCATAAATTAACATAGACAAGTGCTTCAACATATGTGGGAAAACTGGTCAATTACTCATGCATGGAATTTCAAACAATTTGCATACCTTTTATACCACTAAAGATAAAACAGTAATTCAAACTCATTAATGTATGGCTTTTTTTTTTTTTTATCAGACATAAAGGTATGAGCAAAAGGGAACAAACACATGACGGCACACTGAACAATTCTGATGACACCCAGAAGATCAATTTCAAATTATCCTGATATTATCCATCATACATGAATGATACAATGAGTATTGTGGGAGGAGCAGCCATGGAGCAAAAGAAATGGAATATTCCGGAACAAGTGAGAAGGTATTAACGAGATATATATTACATATTATACTATGTTATAAATTACATGTTCATGTTATGTGTTTGCTAAATTTGTTGTATGTATACATTATATGTGTGGTATGCATATGCTATGCACACACACACACACACACACACACACACACACACACACACACATATACTTGATAATGATGAATGATCATTTTGATGTGTTCTTGGATTCAGTTAGCAAGAATTTTATTGACTATTTTTGCTTCGATATTCCTAAGCGAAATTGGTCTGAAGTTCTCTTTCTTTGTTGGATCTTTGTGTGGTTTAGGTATTACAGTAATTGTGGCTTCATAGAATGAATTGGGTGGAGTACATTTTGATTCTATTTTGTGGAATAGTTTGATGAATATTGTAATTAGGTCTTCTTTGAAGGTCTAATAGAACTCTGCACTAAACCCATCAAGTCCTGGGCTTTTTTTGTTTGGGAGAGTGTTAATGCCTGCTTCTATTTCCTTTGGGGATATGGGACTGTTTTAGATCATTTGTTTGATCTTGATTTAACTTTGGTACCTGGTATCTATCTAGAAAATTGTTCATTTCATACAGGCTTTCCAGTTTTGTTGAGTACAGGCTTTTGTAGTAGGATCTGATGAATTATTTATGGTTTCCTCAGATTCTGTTGTTAAATCTCCCTTTTCATTTCTGATTTTGTTAATTAGGATACTGTACCTGTGCCCTCTAGTTAGTCTGGCTAAGGGTTTATCTAGCTTGTTGATTTTTTCAAAGATCAGCTCCTGGTTTGGTTGATTCTTTGTATTGTTCTTTTTGTTTCCACATGGTTGATTTTAGTCCTGAGGTTGATTATTTCCTGCCCTCTACTCCTCTTGGGTGAATTTGCTTCCTTTTGTTCTAGAGCTTTTAGGTGTGCTATGAAGCTGCTACTCTATGCTCTCTCCTGTTTATTTTTGGAGGCACTCAGAGCTATGGGTTTTCCTCTTAGCACTACTTTCATTGTGTCCCATAAGTTTGGGTATGTTGTGGCTTCATTTTCAGTAAATTCTAAAAAGTCTTTATTTATTTTTTTCCTTGACCAAGTTATCATCGAGTAGAATGTTGTTTAACTTCTACATGTATGTGGGCTCTCTATTATTTGTGTTGTTATTGAAGATAAGCCTTAGTCCGTGGTGATCTGATAGGATGCATGGGATTATTTCAATATTTTTGTATGTTGAGGCCTGTTTTGGGACCGATTATGTGGTCAGTTTTGGAGAAGGTACCATGAGATGCTAAAAAGCAGATTTATCCTTTTGTTTTAGGATAAAATGTCCTATACATATCTGCTAAATCTATTTGTTTCATAACTTCTGTTAGCTTCACTGTGTCTCTGTTTAGTTTCTGTTTCCAGGATCTGTCTATTGATGAGAGTGGGGTGTTTGTTGAAGTATCCCACTCTTTTTGTGTGTGGTACAATGTGTGCTTTGAGTTTTACTAAAGTTTCCTTAATGAAGGTGGATGCTCTTGAATTTGGAGCATAGATGGTCAGAATTGAGGGTAAAACCTTGATAAATTTTACCTTTTATGAGTATGAAGAATCTCTCCTTGTCTCTTTTGATAACTTTAGGTTGAAAGTCGATTTATTCGATATTAGAATGGCTACTCCAGCTTTTTTTTTTTTTTGACCATTTGCTTGGAAAAATGTTTTCCAGCCTTTTACTCTGAAGTAGTGTCCGTCTTTGACCCTGAGGTGGCTTTCTTGTAAGCAGCAAAATGTTGGGTCCTGTTTACCTAGCCAGTCTGTTAGTCTATGGTTTTTTTGTTTGTTTGTTTGTTTTGTTTTGTTTTGTTTTTGTCTTGTTTTTTCTTTTTTTTTTATTTTATTTGGGAATTGAGTTCATTTATATTAAGAGATATTAAGGAAAAGTAATTGTTGCTTCCTGGTTTTTTTTTTTTTTTTTTTTTTTTTTTTTTTTTTTTTTTTTTTTTTTTTTTTTTTTTTTTTTTTTTTTTTTTTTTTTTTTTTTTTTTTTTTTTTTTGTTGTTGTTGTTGTTAGAGTTGGGATTCTGTTTGAAAATACATTCTAATCCTTTGTTCTATAATTATTGGTTGGCTCTAATACAATATACATCCCAATAACAGTTCCTCCTCCTTCTATTCCTACACGCTCATCATCCCCCCCCACTCCATCTTCCACCACCTCCATATTCACTCCCCTCCTTTTTCCTTTTCAGAGGAAAGATCTCAAATAGACACCTGCTAAACAGAACAAAACAAGATATAATAAAACAAGACAAAGGCCCTTATATCAAGGCTGGATGAGGCAACCAATATAAGGAAAAGTCTCAAGACCAGCCCCCCCCCAAAAAAAAAAAATCAGAGACACACTGGCTTCCAAAGTTAGGATCCTCACAAGAGCACCAAACTAAATCCATACCATATATACATACACCCAAGAAGGGTCCCTGCTTGCCCTTTCAGTTCCTGTGAGCTCATGTGAGCCCTGCTTCAGCTTTACAGTGGACCCATTTCTCCTTTTGTCCTCCTTCTCCTCTGTCTCTTACAGATTTTTTTCCTATCTTCTGAAGGATTCCCTGATCTAGGGGAAGAACATATGGAGCCCTCTGCTTTACACTCTGCATAATGTCTGGCAGGTAGCAGCCGCTCCCTTATGCTCTGAACAAAGCCTCTTTGATGTCAGCTGACCAAAGAGTAGAGCTAAGAGTATAGCAGAATATTATTAGGGATGGTTTAACTGTATTTTTCTTGCAGTTGTGTCTGGTTCTATCCTAGGTCTCTGTACTATTCAATATCCAGTTCCTAGCCACCCATACTGTGTATGTAAGTCATGTGCCCCTTTTTGTGGTAGAGACATCAAGTTAAATCAAATATCTCTCATCTTCTGTGCTACTATTGCTCCAAAACACATCTTGCAGGCAGGCCAGATTTTAGGTGGAGATTTTTGTTCCCTGGTTGGTTCAGGGTTGTTAGTTTTTATGAATTAATGTTTGGGTGGAAAGATTCTGCATCTATGCCACAGGAAGTCACTGTTCTATAACCAACTTAAGGTAACAACAACTTTGATGTGGTCAAATAAAAACTAAAAGCTTTAGCTTTAATTTAACGAATATAAGGTAGTTCAATTTTGTTCTATAATTATCAGTTGGCATTCCAATCTATACCAGAAACAAATAAATGATTTGTAAAATAGATATTTCATGGCTAAAGCACATAAAACCAATGAACATTTTTAAAAGACACAATTATGTATTTTCACAATTATGAGCTTCTGTGAAATGTTTTGAGAAGGTACATTTATGAAACATCATCATAACTGAGACAGAGATTTAAGCAAGCACCCATACCACTCTCCAATTTTTTGAAGTCATTTCTGTCTGCTTCTTCCAGACTCCCTTCATACAAGGGACACTCGGGGGGGGGGGGGGGGGTGTAAGAGAACACTGGTTTTGATTTCTGGAAATTCAGTGTAAATTAAATCACATAATATGATCCCTTGGCTGAAAGAAAGATAGTCTGTGTTTTTACTCTTTACCAGTATTTATAAATCCATTTATAGGCTGGGCTGGTGGCGCACACCTTCAATCCCAGCACTGGGAAGGCAGAGGTGGATTTCTGAGTTCAAGGCCAGCTTGGTCTACAAAGTGAGTTCCAGGACATCCAGGGCTATAAAGAGAATCCTGTCTCAAACACACACACACACACACACAAGAAATCCATTTATATTTTATATGCATACCATGCATACTATTATTATGCCATAGCTTAATTTTTTTTCTTAATTCATCAATAGGTATTTGAGTTCTCTCTAATTCAGCATGTTTATAATGGTCATATTAATATTTAAGTGCACATATTTGTTTAAACATTTACTTTCATTTGTTTTTTATTAAAAAAAAAAAAATCTGTGCCGGGCGTGGTGGTGCACGCCTTTAATCCCAGCACTCGGGAGGCAGAGGCAGCTGGATTTCTGAGTTCGAGGCCAGCCAGGTCTACAAAGTGAGTTCCAGGACAGCCAGGGCTACACAGAGAAACCCTGTCACAAAAAAAAAAAAAAAAAAAAAAAAAAAAAAAAAAAAATATCTGTAAGGTCAATGACTGGATCATGTGTAAATTATATGCTAAACTCCTGAAAAAAAGAGCAAACTGTTTTCAAACTTAAGAGTGTTTTTAATTTGTATCAATCATGTTTAAGAGAACTATTACTTCCAAAAGGTTCTAGTTTGGTGTCCTGAATATTGTTGAAGTTCTCCTGACTCTCTCTAGCTCCAGCTTCCAAATATCTTAAACTTCTTTTGAACTTGAGGGGCATCTGCATTCATATGCATCTATCCTTTGCCCATACTAATATTGAAAAACACAATATAGCATTTAAAAATTACTAGGTCCATCTAATAAAAAACAACAAAAATAAAACTAAATAAATAAATTGTTAGGTCAATAAAATCTTTGAAAAAATATATTTCCTGTAGAGCCTCATCCCTATATACACAATTGTAAAAAATACTCTGTATGTTAGTGAAACAGAGAAATATTTGGATGAAGAGATAGCTTTTGTTTAAAAGTATTTTTTGCTCTTGCAGGAATCTTACCATACACAGGTCAGGAACAAACATAAGTAACTAGTTTCTGAAGAGCTAGTGGCCTACTCTAACTCTTATGGACACTACAGGCACATGATGCACATATATACAAGCAGAGCAAAACATTTAGAAAGGAACATGGCACCAGCTCTACATGGTATAAGTACGTCCTTGGACTGTTGCCAGGAGAGTTACCAGTGACTCAGTAAAAAGAAATGGGATAGATAAAGAGAGCAAGATAGAGAGATAGATGATAGATAGATAGATAGATAGATAGGTAGATAGACAGACAGACAGAGGGATAGATAGGTAGATGATAGATTAAAGATATCTATATATATATATATATATAGATATATAGATATATAGATATAGATATATAGATATATAGATATATAGATATATAGATATTTGTGTGTCTCTGTCTATGTTAAATCAGTTTAGTCTACAGTCTTTTGAAATCCATTCAGTGTTGCTCATGTGTATGATGTTTAAGACAGTCCAATATTTTGGATTGGGCCTAGTTCTTGGAGAAGTTGATTCTTCCTTTTTGCTGCTATTAATATCCCATATTTCTCCATTTATGCTTTGGACCTTGTGATATTGACCCTGTCATATATAAAAGACTCTATCTCAAAAAAGAAACCCTTCCTCTGCTCTTAAGTGTTTCTTTCTCCTATTTGGTGTGTCTATTGAATCTTTAGTTTATAGGTTGCACTGAATGTGTATTATTTATGGATATATACATCATGGTATATGGCTGAACATATTTTGACTTCTTATGGATTTCTATGATGGTCTCTACTTCAAGCAAGAAGGTTCATTCATGGGTAAGATATACATATTTAGCTGTGGGTATAATGACAAATATTTACATTAAAGTCTGAAATTATATTGGTTCATGAAAGCAACAGTAATATATTTCCTTCTATGGGCCATAACATAACCAACCACAGTTTGTTGGTTAGGTTTACATTATCAAGCATAAATTCGGTTTCCTGTTTCTCTTCCCTCTGTTCCTACCAATACCTTCCCACTTCATACCCATCTGGATTGACTTCCTTGATTTCTCTCATTATGTATTCTTAATGAGGAAATCCTGAGTCCATCTAGACAGCTGTTGTTTAATCACAAGGGGTAAGTCTCACTATTTCACCCTTAGGCATGTCTTGCCAAACAGGTTACTGTGGTGGTTTATCGGATTCAAAAGCTGATAAGAGGATTGGTTTTATTTTCCCTTGGTAGACTGCATATAACTTTCTAGTACTAAAAGAACTAGTACCCAGTGAAGAGGATTCTAGGTAAGTTCCGGCTTTATTACTCCAAGCTCTGAGTCTATAGTGTGTGGTATTTCCCATAAAACAGTCTTGTATTTACATTTTTACAGGCAGCTGAGGTCAAGGGCAAGAGTATTTGCCATTTGGGGAGTCTCTTCAGCTCTCAGAAAGGAAATAATCAATAGAATGAAGCAAAACCCACAGAGTGGGAATGGGACTTTGCTGGCTCCACATCTGATAGATGAGGAATTTAGATATACTTGCTCAGCCTTATTTATTTCTACTCTAGTTAAAACCTGTAGGAATAGAAGCATTCTAAATTCCTTTCAGATAATGAATAGTTAGTGAATACATGCACCATTGAATTAAACTTATTTGAAAAGAAAAATGAAATAATGAGATTTCTTTATGAATGTACTTAAATGCTGTATCTCTGCCATTGTGCTTTTAATAGGATATAAAAGGTGGATGGCTTTCTTCATTGGCCAAGTGACTATATGAAAGTTAATCTTTATTGTTAATTTATGGTATTTATATCTTTCATAGAATCCAATCTCTGGGTAATTCTATAATGGTTTTCCTAGGATAGGATAATTGATCTCTGGTAACCTACCCTGAATATTGGTCACACCATTCCAAGGGCCAGTGTCTCCTATTTAATGAAAATGGAGAAAGTGCTCTGAAAACAGTTCAACACTGACTGCTTAATGGAGGTGGATAGAATATTACCAGTCACTTCATATGTTTCTCAGCATAGCCTCCTGGCTTGGAATACCAAACAGTGAACCAAAATAAACCCTGTCTTCTTTAAACTTCCTTTATCAAGTATTTGATGATGCAAAAATGAAAAGTAACAAGAGTTTTAAGTGATTTCTTTATTAAACCATTAAACTCTGACAAAAGCTAAGCTGGTACATTCCATTTTTATCCCCGTTTCTCTAAATCAAGAAACTTAAGCAACATTTCTTCAAAATTAGAGTTTGTATGGAGATACAGCATTTAATTTACATAAGAATTCACCAGCATATAAAGTATTACTGAGCCATTTTTAAAGAGTGTACTGTGTTGGATTAAAGTTCAGGCTTTCTACTTAGTGAGAAATTATTCTACCACTAAGCTACATCCCAGCCCTTCCATGCCTATTTTAAAATGTATGATATGAGGGCATGAAAGATTAAATAATGGACGATTTTTGGTGTGTAAAGATTCATCGTCACACTGACCTTTCAACGAAGTCACCTTTGAGTTTTGATGTAAGACGGGTGTGACTGTCTACGGAGTCCGTCCAAGTTTTAAGACTTACACACTTTTAAATTTCTTTCGTCTCCTGTGTAGTTCCTTCTCATTACTTACCTTCAAACCTTCACGGTAAACAAATTTAACAACTATGTAGAATGGAAATTGTTCCAGTTAAATAAATACTATATGAAGAGAGATGGGGTAATGAGGGACAGGTAACACCAGGAGCAATAGCCATGAGATTCCATATTTATATTGTCTGCACAATTCTAAATAGAATGATGGGCAACACTGCAGGAAATGCGAAGCTGCAAGGTCTCATTGGACAGGACATTTTCTGCTGCAGAAAGTAGATTATTTCGCCATATATGACCTCTACAAGCTCATTAAATATGTATTTTCCCTTTACAAGAAAGGAGAAGCAATGTTTTCTGCTGACTCAGTTGTGCAGGATTGTGCAGAGCATACTGTTCCTGCTTTAGCTGTACCATTCTGTTCTTATCAGAGGTTTTATGCTTTAGGGCTGAGAATATACCATCCTTCCCAATGTGTCAAAAGTAAACAAATTAACATTTGAAAGTGGAGAAGAAATCGTGTTATTTGAAATGTTTGTGGAATGAGTTCCCTGTATGCATGTTAAAAGGCAGAGTGGTTTCTCAGAATTTCTACTTGGTACCTGCTGTGTTACTTCTCTGAGAAACTTTAAGGTTGGATGGATGTCTTATACCCAGGCACTATCATCACTTTCCTTCAAGTTTCTGCTAGGCAAATTGTGCAATCCTTTTGGCATCGATGACAAAATAGAATTATGGAAGACTATAAAACAGAAACCAGTAATGATTGCACAGATAGCAACTAAGATGTCACTATCTTAGAAAAATAAAAGCATATTTGCTAGGATGAATGCAGTGAGACTGGATGTGGGAGACACAGTGTCACATTTGCAGAAGTAACAGTACTTTGTTGGATGGAGAATTCAAGGAATCGAAGGTTATGAGCCCATTGTAATGGTAATATTGCTCCTAATCAAATAATATATACATGTCATTATGGAGGTAAAGGTTCAAGATGAGGAACATTGTGATTAGACTATCATCTCAAACCAGAGAATAATTTTTATCCAATAATTGTTTATCCCCAATATGGAAGTCATATGCTCAAGACTGTTCTTATGGTTGCTGGTGCACCTTTGAGTATTATGCTGCCTTCATCATGTGCACTTGACCCTTAATTCTGAATTACTACAGAGCCAATGTACATATATTGTGCTGGACAGCCTATTTGTATAGACTCTCTAAAGAAGTGTGAAATTCTAAGCCTTCATGTCTAAGAACTTAGTAAAAGGGATATACTATGAGCAAACAAAAATGCATATATAGGTCTTAGAGCAATGATAGCATTGTATAATTTTATTAAAAATAATTAAAGTTATATGTGAAACCATATAGTTATAAACTCAGACTTCTTAATGTGACAAGTGATTTGAAATGAGTCTTAAAAAGAAATCATGTACTGTACTGAATAAATCAGAAAACCACTTTTTTAAGTTCATTATCAACATTTTATACACTTCTAAGATTTAAGTTTTTATACATACTTCAATAATATAATAGAGTTTATGTTTTACAAAATTTGTTATACAAATAAAGTTAAACATCACAATGGTTAAGAAAGTTGGTCATATACCAAGTTGATGTGTATGTCCTAATTGTATCAAATATGTATGGAATTTGAAAAGAGAAAGAATAATGAACACAGGAATTTAAATAAGGGAAAACTGATTTGAATATACAATTAAATATTCAATAGGAATATCTATTAAAGCAAAATAAGCATTTAGTAAAATTACAGTATAACTTAATACAATGATATTTTTCCACATAAGAGGCTTATTTTTTTCTAGTCAGACACTATAAGTTTGTTCCCCTATGATTATAAAAGAAACAATTAAATAAAAATGAATGTGTATATAATCCCAGCATAAAGCATGTAAAGTTCCCCATTCTATAAAGTCATTTTTTAATATCAGTAGAGAAAAAGTTAATCAGAATTAACAATGCCAAAAATATCAAGAACTTCGTAGATAGATATAGAAAATAGAGCAGAAGCTAATCCAAAGCCTTGGCATCTGGATACCCATTTTATGGCCCTAGTAAACTATTGAAAAACTGTCACAATATGAAGGAAAGTAAGTGTCTATTAAAATTACTTCCCTAGAGGATACTATAACATAGGATAATGCTATTCTGGTTTGCTATAATTATAGCCTTTTAACATAATGTTTCATCAAAACTTCAAACTTTGATTCATGTTGCTTGTTTGCAAGCAATAATGAAGAAATTTGAGAATGTTGAATATTCAAAAAATTTTATTGATTATGAAAATTAATTGTTTCTGTTCTCTAAGGACTAAGAATTAGTATTGTATATGATGGTCTGAGGGTGTGGTCCAGCATCCTTAGCATAGGCAAGGTCCAGTATTCTGTCATCAGTGTGAAAAATTTACAAGAGATTAAAAGGACAGGAAGACAAAAACTCTGAAAAGCACACATCCTTCTACATGTGTCAGTTACAATGGCTTTGTGTCGCCCAGAGATGTTCACTGTTACAAAATACTTGATATAAACAACTTATGGAAAGAATATTTTAGTGGGGTTCCAGTGTCAGAACTTTTGCTTTTGTTCCATGCTCATCTTACTCTTTGAGTTGGTTAAGTAGCAGATAAAAGCAACCCATGTAGGACAGCAATTACATCAAGATAAAAAGAGTGTCAGGCGACAAGACAACCCCTTCAAGACTTGTCTCCATTCACCCGTCACTGTCAGCTATGCCTAACTCAATCCTATTCAGCTATGAACTCAATGAGTCAATGCTCATGACCTGACTGCTTTTTATCAGCATTGCCATTAGTGAATTGAGTCTTTAACATAGGACTTTGAAAACAATGCTTACGATCCACATTCCAATTGTTGGCTAAAGTATCCATTGAGAGTGGAATGATTCACTTATTATAAATTACATCTATGAATTATTGAGCTATTTTGCTTTTTCTGTTTTTTAATATTCTATTATACAATAATAGATACTTTCATAAAAAGCAGTTTTTTATCATAGTTGATACAGGAACTGACAAAATAATGAAATGAGAATAATTTCTTAGGTGATATATCCCTGATATCCACAAATCAAGACTCAATAGTGACCTCGCTTACCTGGGTGCTGGGCAAATATGAAACACTCCTAATATTGTGAGTAGTTTGAATAATATACCACTTCAGTATATATATAATACTTGTGGTGTTTATGTTCCTATAAATAACTTTTTTAAGGACTACTTGGATTGGGTAAATGGACCTGCTAATTAGCAACCATTTGACACTGTCTTTCTTCCTTGGCTGCTTTTAGCAAAATGAGTCAAGCGGCCTGCCAAATAATGCTTATGCCAGAACCACCTGTCTGGAACACTCGGCGAGCACCATGAGAAAAATATAAGACAATTTCAGCTGACTGCCTCAGCTCCTGCAGACACAGTATCAGCTAGGGCAGTCTGAAACAGTTTGAACTGGGATTTTTTCCTATCACAAGCCACCAAGGTGTCTCTATGATTCTAGAAAGATTTACCCTTCAAGGAGAGTGCAGAACCTTCCCTGGTGGGATAAAAGGGTGATTTCTGTGAGTGATGCTTAGAAGCAAGGCTGTGATTGTTTCAGCACACAAGCTTCAATGTCTAAATCATGCTAAAATGCAAGGGCAAAATTTAGGCAAAGAACTCTGATAGAAAAGGGACGGGTGCGACTGGATCAAACATCCTTTCTCTGTCCAAGTAAGCGAACACCTTGGTCCTCCATCTTTGAAAAGCTTCTCCTGTTCTGTCTTCCTTGGTGTTGCATTATTGGACTCATGAAAAGATGTTTATCAAGCAGCCTTGTCTTATATGTAATCTGGTAAGACTGAGGAGAAACCAGAAAAATACAAGCGCAGAGAGAGCAAAGTGGGCCACTTATTACTGTGCATTTAGGTTGAGTCCTGAAAACTGCCTGAACTCAAACAAACACAGTGGAGGCAAAAGGAAACACAGAGCAGACAAGGGAGTCTAGGCTAGAATAAAGAAGCAGAAAGGTAGCAACAAAACCAGAAGACAAGAAAAACTCTGTCAGATCTTCAGGGATATAGAAAACATACAAGAAAAAACTGTAACACTGGATGCTGGTAAAAAGTGATTAGACGTGAGACTAATTCCTATTCCTTGGACCATAAAATATCCTCAGTTTATTCAGAAACATCAGAAGACAGTGAAATGATTTCTGATGTAGCACAGAGAGAGGTAACAGGATGGGAGAGTAACCTACTCATCAAGGAAACTTCTCTACTTATGGAAAAAGGCTCCATAACATCTCATTGGTGAGGTTTTAAAATCCTGTATGACAGGGGATTTCCTGTGTCTTCTTTGTTATTAATTTTCTTTGAGTTGTTTTGTTATATTTGTCTGATTCTTCTAATGGGGCTGGTTTATCATTAAAGCTTGAATATAATGTGGCTGAAGGTACATCTCAGCCATAGACTGTAGTCTAACAGATTTAATTTGCTGAAGATATTTCCCCAAAACTAACACACACATTAGTGAAAATTCTAGATAAATCTTTTAAAAAGTAGTGATTTCTGAATCATTTTGATTTCTTTAAAGTGTAGATAGAATTAAATTTTAAAATGTGTTACATTTAATAACTGACAAATATTTATTATATTAATGGTACATTGAGGTATTTGAGGCAATCAGGGGAAATGATCAAGGAGTTCTGACCCTGCAGTTTTAGAGAGACTCTGCCTGAACCTGATAAGTACAGAGGCAGATGCTCACAGTCAGCCATTACACTGAACAGGGAGTTCCCAATGGAGGAGTGAGAGAAAGGACTGAAGGAGCTGAAGGGATTTGCAACTCATAAGAAGAACAATATGAATCAACTAGAACCCCTAGAGCTCCCAGCGAGTAAACCACCAACCAAAGAGAACACATGGAGGTACCCATGGCTCCAGCTACATATGTAGCAGAGGATGGCCTTGTCAGGCTTCAATGGGAGGTGAAGTCCTTAGTCCTGTGAGGGCTTGATACCCCAGTGTAGGGCAATGCCAGGGCAGGGATGTGGGAGCGGGTGGATGGGTGGGGGAACACTTTCATAGAAGCAGGGGGAGGGGGAATGGGATAGGAGTTTCCAGAGGGGAAAATGGGAAAGGGGATAACATTTGAAATGTAAATAAAGAAAATTTCCAATAATAAAGCAAAAGAAAACTAGGGTAAAGTGAAGGATATTTGTTTAGTTAACAGGATAACAATTAACAACAACAATACTGATGATCAGAAAAGAAATAATGATATCACTCCCGTTAACAGATAATAAGTACAAAACTGAACTTCTTAGATAACATGTTAATATTCTACAGTTTGGAAGAAGGAGAGGCCAATCTACTAAAGGGGTTTTAAGCAAGATTCATGCACTAGAAGAGATTCCTTTGATGATAAAATCTTAGACCTCAGTGCCAATATGACTCTTAGTTCTTGGCAAAAAGATTATTAGAAAGAACTTGTTTTCTGTTCAATAGCACTGGTAGATTCTAGACAGTCATTTCAGAGGTCCTCTGCCAAATTACAATCCTCTGAGTGGTCAATCTGTCCATGTTCGCAACAAGTACAATAATAAAAGCACATAGTTAAGGATTTAGGACTTGTGTTGTTCTTTGTGTAGAAATTTATCCATTGACAATTTGCAGATCCTGTGCTTTTCTGTTTTTATATTTATGAGAATCATCAAGATCATTGAAATATAGCCTTATTAGCATTTCTGCTTTTGCTGTAAAAGTAATAATAAACTGGCTTTTAAGCAAGGGGAATTTATACCACCCCTTCATTTTATGATAAGATGAGAGAGGTGTTGGAAGTATGATTTACAGAATTGCTGTCGTCCGATGTATTCAGAGACTGAAATAAGCCACAACATTTTAACATTGACTCCTGCAAGTAGAAGCCAGAGATAATCAGTGTGATTTCTATTAGGGCCTCATGTAATTCAATGATTAAGAGACTGATCTTCAGTTAAAATAGTGCCAACCCAGTCTGAGCTCTAATGAGGGATTGTTGTGAAGAGATGAGAATAGTGGTGTTTTGACATTGCCTCCCATAATATAGTAGTAAATAACACAACATCAGTGTTTCCACCAAATGGTTATAAAGTTAAAGGAATCAATCAAAATTAAATTTTGAGTTATTTTGGCCAATACATATCACCACAGGCAATAACATATTGGAAGGGAAATACATATTTCAGCATTTAAAAATATGGACATGCCAAAAGAAATCAGAATACTTTGTAAGAAATCTGGTTATGTACGAGATTTTCATATGCTTTTTATGAGACTGCCTCCATCACATTAAACTAGACTCTGCTCCTGCATCATACGAAAAACAGATGAGGGACAACAACAAAAACTGATGATGATGATGATGATGATGATGATGATGATGATGAACATTTATGGACCATGAGAGACTTTTAGGTATTATGAGAAATATCCGGGAAGGTCGGAGCACTTCTCAGACAGGACTCAATGGAGACACAGAGACCCTGACTCATCCCTGACTCCTTATCTTTATCATCAGAAAAAGGATTTAACATTGTAAGCAGGAAAGTATTTTAATTACTTAATTGTCAGATACCAAGTCTTAGTCCTAATGTGAGTCACAAAAATGCATATGTCTAGGTTCCACAAGTATTGGTTTTTCACAGGAATGTGTAATGTAGACCATGCTGAGTACAAGACTGAGGATATTGGCCTCTTATGGTAGACATTTTCATAATTCTTACTAATTTTCATAACTTTTTTGTCCTTAATTTTGTATATAAGTAGAATAGATAAAAATATACATATACATATACATGCACACACATATATGTAATTTTGCTATAAATAAACATATATATATATATATATATATATATATACACACACACACACACACACACACACACACACACATACACACACACACACATTTTCTGACTAGACATGGACATTATCAACTTTATATGAACATCTTCTTGGTTTACTTTGTACATTAAGTTAATGGATTCAATCATTAAAATGGTCCTCAATGTTGGTCTAAGTGAAAGAAACCTGCGATTTTTTTTTAAATGTTTTTTGTTGTTGGTGTTGTTGTTGGTGTTGTTTTTAATACAAGACATAGGTTATTTGCAAACATAAAGATGAGTTATGTTGTATTTTGAAAGAATTTCATGTTAGTAAATCAGTAGCATGTATCAAATAGAGGGGTTCTAAGCTGATACTCAGACATAATATGGCAGTAAAATGATAGAATTGTTGCTAAAGTGCTTCCTGGAGTTGACTCCTTTATTTTCTCTAAGAGAAATATTTAAACACTCACCAGTACTTCCTTGTGCTGGTTTAATGTCAGTCTTTGAGATAGTATTCCTTTTTTTTTTTTTTTTTTTGACACTTTCATTTCCATTTTAAAACTCCATTCAATCATTATTATCCCGGCATGAGTAACATTTTTATGTATCTTCCTTAAGAATGTATGAGTTTTGTTTTTAATTGATTTTTGTGTCAACTCAATATAACTCACCTAGGAAATCTATACATTCTTTTTCCTGTTATGGGTTCTTATACTTTCTTGAAAAGCTAATTTGATTTATTTCCTTTCCCTTAATACCTAAAGATATGTCCTTCATCATCATAACACTCTCCTTTTCTTTTCAGATTATTTAACAACATTTTTCAGTGTAAAAGAAATCTATAATTAGGAATGGTAAAGATCTTTTCCCAATCTGTTGGTTGCCTTTTTGTTTTATTAACAGTGTCCTTTGCCTAACAGAAGCTTTGCAGTTTCATGAGGTTCCATTTGTCAATTCTTGATCTTACAGCACAAGCCATTGGTGTTCTTTTCAGGAATATTTTCCCTGTGCCCATATGGTTGAGGCTTTTCCCCACTTTATCTCTATAAGTTTCAGTGTCTCTGGATTTATGTGGAGTTCCTTGATCCACTTACACATGGAGGGGAAACTAGTAAAGGGGATAACATTTGAAATGTAAGTAAAGAAAATATCTAATTAAAAAAAAAAAAAACATTATGAGTACAATTTGACAATTTGAAATTTTTCCCTCTCCAATCTGGAAAATATCATTAAAGTTGCTGTAGAACATATCCTGAATTTTTTTTTCATTTAAATAAAATGAAAGTACATAAAGAAAACTTGAAAAAAAAAAAGAAATCTATACTTCTGCAAAATTATTACAATATATCAAAGACTGTTTATTGCTTTCTTTATTTGGAAAAATTGTTTATATTTACACAAAAATCTGTGTTCTTCCGCAATTGAAAGAAAATATGTGTGTCTTTTTTGTTTCATTATATTCAGTGTTCATATTTTAGGGATATGACATTTAATATTATAGGTTTTGTACATTTTTGTCCTAGTGAATTTGTTTTAATAAAATTGGCTTTTGTGAAATACAGAATTTTATATAGGATTTATTATTGTAATTTATATAAAACACAAACTCAGGTGATTAGAATACTCCAGAAATATCTGGTAATCATATCTGTGATATTTAATTCTTAATAATTAATGCTTTTTTCTATCAGAGTATGTCATTAAAATCGAATAATCGAATTTTATGCTATTCATTTTTAAATTGATTCTATGTTCTATGTTAATTACATTATGGTTGAGGTTAATATTTTTATTTTATTATAAATTTGATTATATATATATATATATATATATATATATATATATATATATATATATACCAAAAATGAGGAAAAAACAATACACTACACTTTTTGAAAATATTCTGGTAACTTGATACTATTCTAGTACTTATTCTTTTGGACACATATAGCCATATGCATTTAATATCTAGAAAAAATAATTATATCTGAAATATCTCTTGTTGTCTTGTTGTCTTTTTTGGTGACTGTTATTGTTATTCTCAAACAGTGCCTCCATGAGTTAGCATGAGACAAGATTATACTTGAACTTTTACGTCTTTCTCAGTTTTTAATCCTGGAATTACAGAAATGATCATGGCCTTTCTCAAATTATAATGGTTATTTTCTCAAATTATGAAGATGATAATCAGTTAATACCGTAGGCTACAAAAAAGTACAATGTGTTGACTATTTTTTTTTAATGTGGATATGTGAATCAATCTTGGATTCTTCTATTTATAATTAGCAGTGAATTTTAATGCTGAAATTAGCAATTATGTATTATTTTTGTAATTAAATAACTTATTTCAAATAATACAAGAGAACATTTAGTTAAATATAATTTAAACTTTCATTACGGAATGATAGTTTGTTAAAATAGTTTTTGAATTAACATAACATGTACATATTTGTCTACATTTATTTGTACATATATACAAGTGAATGGATATGCATGTATGTATGTACATTTGTGAGCTTAGTACAGTCAGTGTATTAGTTTTCTAAGGAAGAATTATGAGAGCAAAATATGTCCAGTAGTTTGTTAACACAAAATTATTTTCTGACGCCTGGCATGGTGGTACACGCCTTTAATCCCAGCACTTGGGAGGCAGAGGCAGGTGGATTTCTGAGTTCGAGGCCAGCCTGTTCTACAAAGTGAGTTCCAGGACAGCCAGGGCTATACAGAGAAACCCTGTCTCGAAAAACCAAATATATATATATACCCCTGTTCATTCTGGAGACTAAAAGTTTGAGGAATCTCTAGAAACTCTCAAGACCATTGAGAGGAGGGTCTCCTGTGTTTCCCCCTTTCTTTCTGCTGTGAGATAGTGCTCACCAGGGTTGTGTGGCTTGTGCTGCACTTATGCCATCTCAACTCCACTTTTATTTGATATTACTGTAGTTTCCTCATCTTCCCATGTCTAGCTTCTTATAGTTACTGGTTAGAGTAGTGGCTCTATGTGCTCTAGTCTAACCTCTGACATAAATGTGGTAAATTATTTTTGTGGTGCTTGCTCCTGTTTAGAGATAAGAACTTTGCTTGAGATAATGGGACTTCAAACATATTTTGTGCAGCAGGTGATTTTACATATGTTATTTCACATTGTGACATTACAATTAATTGTCCAATAGATTAAATAACTTGGTGAAGAAACATAAAGTTCATAGGACTGGGTAAATGGGATTTGACCTCAGCTGTATCTGGCTTTTTTATGATGCCACTTACTTAATAGAATATTTAATATAGACAAAATGAATTATAATCTGTTCTAATAACCAAGGACATGTAGCCATGTTAACTTTCACTTGAGCATTTTTACAATATTATATTTTATATTGAATTTTCATCATTGTGTTTAGCAGAACTTTGAACAGATTTATCTAAACAGTTTACCTACTTGAAAATAATTTGAAACTTCTTCATAGGAGTAAAACATAGCCCCCCCTCCCCCCTTCTGCTATCAGTCAGTAGTAGCTCGTGCTATAACATGTTATAGCTTCTTAAATAGACATGAGTTAAATATGATGAAATCTTAGGATAAAGAAAAAGAAATTTATGATTTTGGAAGTCAATACCTTAAAAATGTATCTTCTTTGGTATTAAATAGAAATCTATCCTCTTCTTCAATCAGGTTGCTAATGTGATATTTGATTCATAAAATTCTCAAAAACTGAATGCTGTAAGAGATGGAAGTTGCTTTAAAATGGGAATATCACATGGTCGTGAACAGTAGGTCATACAGGGTATAGACTCACACATAAAGCAAATGTCAGAACAGATTACCATATGCAGTGACAGGCTTACTTTACAAACTACATTCTTATAGTGCTCATATGAATAGGAACCTTTTTATATCAAAACTGGAGTACAAATCTCGGTGAGTGCAATTTTGAAAGAAGCCTCAAATACTGTAGCAACACCCTCTATGTTTTGAGAAAACAAAAACGTATGTTCTTCAATTGCTTGTTTGAATTAATTTGGACTAGTATTTTTAAGAAAAAAATATTATTTGAATATCTTTTAAAAATCACTAAAACTGAGCAATTAATAAACAAGTGATATCAGTAAATTGCTTCTGAAGACACATTATTTGGCTTTTAAATACAAGGAAAATAGATCAGTATTGTATGTCTGTTTAATTAACTGGAACTCATTTATTATTAAATGAAGAACCAATATATCTTTAAAGTTGTTCAATGTCCAGTAAAGTATTCTACTTAACAATCCTCTGCAAATGCTAATAACAAAGCAGTGACGACTTACTAATTAATGCCAGTTGCATTTTTCCAAGCCTAGTAATGCTGTGAGAATACCATATTTGGGTTACATGGTAGATGTGATCTTGGCCACATTTAAGTCGCTATCAATTTTCATATCCATTTAGAATAATTATCTGGCAGAACATTCATCATCAGTTCTAGGCCTACAGATTCATGAAGAGTTACAAACCATAAACGTGTGATTCATTATTCTTTAGGAATTTGAATCGAATACATATTAATATTAATTGCACTCCAAGAAGTGGAAAAGATAAATCGATTTAAGGAAAAATAGGAAAGAAGTTTTGTTTCTGTTAAAACATATAACGAATGTTGACCTGTTAGTACTAGTTTCATTGAGGAGGAATAAAAAGCATTTATTACTGGAATACTTTATGAGCAATTTCAAGCAATATAAAAATAAGTCTGATGAACTGAGAACAAATATTAATTGAGGCCTGAATTGAAAACAAACTTACTTTGAAGAATAAAAAAGAAAACACTTAGGTGGACCTAAATGTAATTATAATTTGGTTATTATTTTCTTTGCTAATAATTGTATTTTCTTTTCTCGAACAAATGAAATATTGGATGTGATGTATAGCGGGTTGGTTGAAACATCAAAGGATATATTTAATACAATTTAATTGAGCTAGTGTTTGCCTCCACTAGACTGACAGTGACATGACGATTAATAAGGGTTTTTTTTTTTTTAAATATTTGAGGCACTTGGCTAAGTTTTGAGATTCTTTATCATATTTTCAGTGTGGATGATGTGAAACTCTTTAACTTACTTTCTGTTTTCCTATGAGTCTGCATGAAGATCAAGTGTGGATGATGGTCTTCATTATCAGAACCACTGACATATCTGTATTCATGAGTATTTATTTTTCTGGCTAGCTGTGTCAAGCTTTGTCCTAATTTGTAAGGTACAGATTGGAAAGAATGTTTTGACTGATTTTGTACTTAGAGGTTTTAGCACACCCTTCTTTCATAAAATAAACTCAGATTATTTCAGAGATGTTCAAATAATAACAGGCAAAATAATCTGCATTCAGGACACTAGCGTCCTGGAGAGACATGGAGATCAAACTCTGCAATCTACATGGTGAAAAGGCAGAACTCAGTCCCAGGGGTGAGACACCTACACGTGCAGAAAGACTTCTGTTCTAGAGTTTGCAGATGTGCTGTCAAGCTACTAGTGTATGCTCTCTCCATTTTTTTTTTTTTTTTTTTGTAGGAACTCAGAGCTATGAGTTTACCTCTCAGGAATGCTTTCATTGTGTCCCATAAGTTTGGGTATGTTGTGGCTTCATTTTCATTAAACCCTAGAAAGTCTTTAATTTCTTTCTTTATTTCTTCCTTGACCAAGGTATCATTGAGTAGAATGTTGTTCAGTTTCCAAGTGAATGATGGTGTTCTGCTTCTTATGTTGTTATTGAAGAACAGCCTTAGACCATGGTGATCTGATAGGGTGCATGGGATAATTTCAATACTTTTGAATCTGTTGAGATCTGTTTTGTGGCCNTGCTGAGAAAAAGGTATATCCTTTTGTTTTAGGATGAAATATTCTGTAGATATCTGTTAAGTCCATTTGTTTCATAGCCTCTGTTAGTTTGACTGAGTCTTTGTTTAGTTTATGTTTCCAGGATCTGTCCATTGATGAGAGTGGGGTGTTGAAGTCTCCCACTATTATTGTGTGAGATGCAATGTGTGTTTTGAGCTTTACTAAAGTTTCTTTAATGAAAGCGGCTGCCCTTGCATTTGGAGCATAGATATTCAGGATTGAGAGTTCCTCTTGGAAGATTTTGCCTTTGATGAGTATGAAATGCCCCTCTTTGTCTTTTTTGATAATTTGGGGTTGAAAGTCTGTTTTATTTGATATTAGAATGGCTACCCCAGCTTTTTACCCCGGACCGTTTGCTTGGAAAATTGTTTTCCAACCGTTCACTCTGAGGTAGTGTCTGTCTTTTTTCCTGAGGTGTGTTTCTCGTAAGCAGCAAAACGTTGGGTCCAGTTTGTGCAGCCAGTCTGATAGTCTATGTCTTTTTATCGGGGAATTGAGTCCATTGATATTAAGAGATATTAAGGAACAGTAATTGTTGTTTCCTGTCATTTTTGTTTTTAGAGTTGGGTTTCTCTTCTTGTGGCTGTCTTCTTTTAGGTTTGTTGAAGGATTACTTTCTTGCTTTTTCTAGGGCATAGTTTCTGTTCCTCAAAAATCAAGAAACAAACTAAATGTGAAAGAAAGAATTGTGTTTCTATTTTGGTAAGAAAAATCCAATTAGGAAATGTTTCATCGAAGTTTCCTCCTTCAGTTTTCAATTCTGACATTTATTTATTTATTTATTTATTTATTTATTTATTTATTTACATCCCCCAAAAGCTACCGACTTGCAGTGCCCTCCTCACTGTGTCCCTCTTCCCAACTCCCCTCCCCTATGTGTCTGAGGACCTCCCCCTTGTATTCCCCAACATTTGTGCATTGACTATCTGCAAAATTTGGCCTTTACTCTAACCATTGAGGCACCTCTCCTCTACATATGTGCCTGCCCTTATGCTCATTGGCTGGGGGCTCAATCTCTGAGAGCTCCCATGGGTCCAGGTTAGCTGACAATGTTGGTTTCCGCGCCCTTCAGAGCCTTCAATCACTCCCCTCACTCTTAGGCATTGGTCTGTGACCTCCATCCAATATTTGCCTGTAGTATCTGCCTCTGTTTCTGTCAGCCACTTGGTAGATGCGTAGAGCCTCTCAAGTGTAACAGAATATCATTAATAGGGTCATAGACTGGTGTTGCCCATGGGATGGAGGAGACAGCCTCTTCAGGTCCTATGTCCTCATTGATGATTTCTTTCCTGTGCAAAATTTTAAACTTTAAATATTATGGGCTTTAATCACCCTTACCTATATAAAAGTAAGTCAAAATATTCCAAAGAATCTCATTTAAAAATTAAGCTAAAATTACTAGTGAATTACATTATGCTTTACATTACATTTAGCTGTTTCACTCCTCCCTCTTTTTCAAAGTTTTACAATGTCTATTACTAGAATAATGACTGGATACTCTGATATGAAAATGCCTGAAACTACAAAGGATTATTCTTAGTATGTATTATATTGACTACAAACTATCAAATAGTGTTTAATTAAACTCAAAATGAAATTGTTTGTAATTATGTAAAGTATTTGTAATACTCAAAAAAAGTAATACTCATTAGGGTTTTATTTTCCATTATTACAATTAACGTTGATTTCTAAATCTATTTGAAAGCCATTCATTTTAAATTAGAAAATAAGAAAAGGTTTTTGTTTATTTGTTTGTTTTTCTTTGAAAAATAAATTCATTGAGTCTACAGTGAACTTATCTTCAAGGATAAGAAACATAATAGAATTGATTTTTTCATACTTTCTTTTCTATCTTAATTTTTTTTCATAAGATCAACAATTAGTAATTGAGATTTCACGAAAATGAGAAGCTTCTGGATGGCAAGGAACATTATAATTAAGACATAACAGCAGCCTACAGAATAGGAAATTCTATTGTAACCAATTACAAATCAAATAGAGTGATAATACCAGTAGATAGATAGATGATAGATAGATAGATAGATAGATAGATAGATAGATAGATAGATGACTGATTTTAAGAAAACAACTTGACTTAAAATATGGGTACAGAGCTAAAAGGAGGATTTTCAAAATAAGAAAGATCAAATGGCTAAAACACTTGAAATTTTCTCTGTTCTTTGTCATCAGGGAAATGCAAATCAAAATTATTTTGAGATTTCATCTTACACTTGGAGATTACTTTTTACATTTAGAATTGTTAAGGTCAATAAAACAAGTGGGAACTCATACTCAGAAGGATTTGAAATAAGTGAAATGTTATCCATTACTGTTGGTAGTGCAAGCTTGTTCAGCCACTATAGAAATCATCATGAGGTTTGCTCACAAATATGGAAATCTATTTGCTTAAAGATTCAAATATAAATCCAAAGTACATTTTACCTGACAGCAGAGATACATACTCAAGCATATTCACCTCTGCTCTATTCATAATAGCCAGAAATTGGAAACAATTTAGATATCCCTCAATGGAAGACAGATTAAAGAAAAGGTGGTAAATTGATACAATGGGGTATTACTCTATTAAAACTATAGGTTGCACTCCTCAAACTTAAGGCAAGACTCATTGAACACAACACCAACAAATTATAGAACAAGAAGTTAACTGATGCCCGTACGTCATATCACATTCAATACAGAAAGCTACTCTGCTTGATAGCATTGTTGAAATGGAAAGACCCAGGCACCAACTCTTTGGTATCCTGCCTGCAAAATTTGCTATGGCAATGATGCCACAAATCTTGTGGAAGTTACCAAATTTCATGAGATGAACTCCATACTGAACACTGCTTGTTAGTCTAAGAATTGAGACTAGGTAGCATAGAGACTTAAAGAAAAAAATAAACATTATGGTCCCCCCACATAATATAAAACATCAATAAAATGACTCCCTAGTGACTTTATGCTAGACTCATAGATTGGAAGGTTTTTCAGAGTTCATAAGAGAAGCTTTCTGCTTTAGCAGTAAAAGACAAATATAGGACTCCACACACACACCCTGACCAGACATTATGCATAGAAAGGGATACTTTGGAACACTTAGCCCTGAATGTTATGTCTTCATGGAATCCTACCTCTCAGGGATCAGGAAATCCTGTGCAAGAGGAGGCAGAAAGAGTATATATCTATAGAAGATATCGGACACTGAGAAAACAGGGACCTCTTATAAATATCACTTCTATTTCCTAAAATGAAATGATGAGATTAGAACCATACACAGACTGTGTAATACATGACTTTGAGCACAGTGTGGTCCCTTTTCTGTTCTATCCTAAGGCCTAGACCTGGTCATTTCTAGCCTGCATACAATCTAATCTTTCAAGCTAAATGATCCAAAATGGCTTCCCAGCTTTGGACTGGATGGCTCTGGATGGCTTCATATTAACTATGACAGTCTGTTCTAAACTTCTGACAATTTACCATTCTCTTCCTCCTCTTCTGTTTCTTTCCTCCTCCTCACTTTTCCTCCTACAGGTCCTTTGGGTGCATATTATGGCTTCTAGTTTAGTGTTTTTATAAAACTTCTGAGAATGTGAATGAGTGAGTCTCTTAATTCTTAAGCCTTCTCATGCATTTTTTCTTTCTGGTTGTTTATTTTACCCAACTTCATTAAGTAATTTTTTTTGTTTTATCTTATTTAATTTAATTCTATTTAATTACTATCCCTTAGGAGTCTGGTTGTTATGAAAGAAAGTGGGTGGATCTGGATGTGAGATGAGAATTGAAAAAACTGGTGGGAATGGTGGGAAGGCAAACTATAATCTAAATATTACATGAAAAGAAGCATATTTTAAATAAAAGGGGAAACAGAAAATATGTTCTTAAACCATTCTCAAAAATGAACACCAATGTAAAGGAATAAGATAAAATGGCTCTGTTCCTGTCTCACAAAGCCAAACCAAAACAAACCTGTAAATACTGTACAGGTTACCTCTGACTGTCTTTTACTTTCTCTTTCCTAGTGTGTGGCTTTCTAACGAGTTGCTGATACAAATTCCTTTAATTATCAAAGTCTCATTGTCATTATGGTCCAATTATAGGCATGTTGAGTATTTTGTGAATATCATCTAAATGTTTTCTTTAGTTTTATAGCTTCTTTCTTTCTTTCTTTCTTTCTTTTTTTTTTTTTTTAATTTTCCCTTTTTCCCAGACTCTATCTAAGTGTATTGTAATTTTCAGTGACCTTGTTTTGGCTTTGAATATTTAGGAGTTTGTGTGAATTCCAAGTGAGACCATATAAAGAGCCAAAGGAGCTTTTCTTATCAAAGGATCAAGACATGATTTTTTTTTTTTTTCTGTTTGCATATACAGAATTTCCTATTGACTAAAAATAAGGTTCAGAGTACTATCCTCAGGAGTTGTGTTAGTTAGGGTTTCATTCCTGTTAAGAGACACCAGGACCAAGCCAACTCTTTTTGTTTTTGTTTTTGTTTTTGTTTTTGTTTTTGTTTGTTTGTTTTTGTTTTTGTTTTTCCAGACAGGGTTTCTCTGTATAGCCCTGGATGTCCTGGAACTTGCTTTGTAGACCAGGCTGGCCTCAAACTCAGAAATCTGCCTGCCTCTGCCTCTGCCTCCCTAGTGCTGGGATTAAAGGCTTGTGACACCACGCCCAACAATGCAGACTCTTATAAAGGCAAACATTTCAGAGGTTCAGTCCATTATCCTTACAGTAGGAAGCATGGCATACTACAGGCAAACTCGGTGTCAAGAGTTCTACATCTTCATATAAAGGTAACCAGGAGGAGACTGTTTTCTATAGGGAGCCAGGACGAGGCTCTATATTTCACTGACCTGATTTGAGCATATATAAAAGACTTCAGGGCCCCACCTTCACAGTGACACCTGCTACAACAGAGCCACATCTCCGCCAGTAAGCCCACACCTGTTAACAGTGCCACTTGTAATGGACCAAGCATATTTAATCTACCTCACAAGGTAAGATTAAATCTCAATTCTGTCTTTGCTTGGTATTTTGATAAAAATTTAAATTTTATATTTTCCTAATATTTCTATACTAAATTTTATATATGAAAACCCTATCTTAAGTAATAAAATCTAGAACATATCAATGGTTTAATCACTAACTTGTTTTATTCACAATTATGTGATTTTAAAGTTTTATTGATATAATAAAATACACACTGAAACTTCAATTAATTTTATTCATTGAAATATCATAAAATAATTGTATGGATTTTAAATTAAAAAAATGAGCAAAATAAAAACTATCTTCCAAAGACTCTTGATTCATTTTTCTTTAACTAGAAATCAAAAACAGCAAAACAAAATCATATTATTACAAGGCTTTACTAGAATATGGATTTATCTCCTTATTTAATTATTTCCCTGTAAATTTTTATCTGATAGAAATCCACAATAATCTCTTACTATGTGACAATTTAAAAAAATAGATTACAACATTTATACACACATTTTCCCATATCATTCAGACAAAGAATCCAATTCAGCAGAATATTAAAAACTGATGAACCAAGTGGATGCATAAAATAGCAATTAGAAAATAATCAGTTAATGAAGTAAAAGGACAGTGAGAAGTCATCCGTTGACAGAAACTAAGCACATCCTTTAATGAGAAGTGACACTGAAGAATAGAAATGCCAAAACAAACAGCAACTATGACAGGAAGGATATTGGATAGACTCATACAGCTAATTGGGTTTAAATGCTTGTGGGTACAGGATATGTTTTCCTGGCATATATTTAGAACTTCAGTAAGAACAACATATTTTTGAAATTAGCCTACTCCAGAGATGACCTTTACAAATATATATATATATATATATATATATATATATATATATATATATATATATATAATATTTCAAGTATATTATTCTAAAATATATCTGTGTGCTAACATAATTGGTTTTGTTGGTTATGAATACAGACAGTACATATGAACAAATATGTGCATGACTACTGGGAACATTCTTTCTTCCTCACATATTTGACAAAAGCATTTTGCCACCAGAAATGAGAAAACAGATAAGTTTGACAGAACAGAATGTGTTCTGATGCAAGGGAAATGAAGTAATTAATTCCCACTATCTCTCTTTACCTACAGGCTATTTCTGCTATTTTACACAGTGTATTATGGAGAATATTTCTTGATCAATCATTGCTTGTAACTTAACAATTAGCCCCATCTTTATGAACAACCTGTGTTAAAGCATGAAGATCAAAAACTTTAAAAGATAAACTAACATTTCTTCATGTTTATAATACTAAAGTGTAGTATATAGAAAATTACAGTATTTGCATAATTTCACTTTACTAACCACACAATGAATACCATCTATGCATCGTTCTTTCTTCAGCCAAGATAACCATAGGGTTTTATTTATTTATTTATTTATTTATTTATTGTCTTCATAGATTCTTTTGACAGGAAACTTTTTTTCCCAACTTTTATTAGATATTTTCTTCATTTACATTTCAAGTGTTATCTAGAAAGTTCCCTATACCCTCCCCCCTCCCAGCCCTGCTGCCCTACCCTCCAGCTCCCACTTCTTGGCCCTGGCATTCCCCTGTATTGGGGCATATAAAGTCTGCATGACCAAGGGGCCTCTCTTCCCAATGATGGCCAACTAGGCCATCCTCTTCTATATATGCAGCTAGAGATATGAGCTTAGGGGGTACTAGTTAGTTCATGGTTATTCTTCCACCTATAGGGTTGAAGACCCCTTCAGCTCCTTGGGTACTTTCTCTAGCTCCTTCCTTGGGAACCCTGTGTTCCATCTAATAGCTGACTGTGAGGTTCCACCTCCATGTTTGCCAGGCATTGGAATAGTTTCCCCCGAGACAGCTATATCCATATCTGGGCCCTTTCAGCACTATCTTGCTGACATATGCTATAGTGTCTATGATTGGTGGCTGATTGTGGGATGGATCCCTGGCAGCTGCAGTCATTGGGTCCATCCTTTGGATTCAGCTTCACACATGATCTCTGTAACTCTTTCAATGTGTGCTTTGTTCTTAATTCTAGGAAGGGGTGACGTGTCCACATTTTGATCTTCCTTGTTCTTGAGTTTCATGTGTTTAGTAAATTGTATGAACCCATCAGATCCAAAGACCCGATTATAGGTGTATAGTCACTCATGTACAATACACTCAAGAAAACACTAACCCAATGAAGTGAGTCCTACTACCGGAGGTGATCCATCCATTTGCCTAGGAATTTCATATATTTATTGTTTTTAATAGCTGAGTAGTATTCCATTGTGTAAATATACCAAATTTTTTGTATCCATTTCTCTGTTGAGGGACATCTGGGTTCTTTCCAGTTTCTGGCTATTATGAATAAGGCTGCTATGAACATAGTGGAACATGTCTCCTTATTACCAGATGGAATATCTTCTGGATATATGCCCAATAGAGGTATTGCAGGATCTTCTGGTAGTACTATGTCCAATTTTCTGAGGAACCGCCAGACTGATTTCCAGAGTGGTTGAACCAGCTTGCATTCCCACCAACAATGGAGGAGTGCTCCCCTTTCTCCACATCCATGCCAGCATCTGTTGTCACCTGAATTTTTTATCTTAGCCATTCTTACTGGTGTGAGGTGGAATCTCATGGTTGTTTTGATCTGCATTTCCCTGATGATTAAGGATGTTGAACATTTTTTCAAGTGTTTCTCAGCCATTTGGTATTCCTCAGTTGAGAATTCTTTCTTTAACTCTGTGCCCCACTTTTTAATGGGGATATTTGATTTTCTGGTGTCCACCTTCTTGAGTTCTTTTTTATATTGGATATCAGTCCCTTATCTGATTTAGGATTGGTAAAGATCCTTTCCCAATCTGTTGGTGGCCCTTTTGTCTTGTTAACAGTATCTTTTGTCTTACAGAAGCTTTGCAACTTTATGAGGTCCCATTTGTAAATTCTTGATGTTACAGCACAAGCCTTTGCTGTTTTGTTCAGGAATTTTTCCCCAGTGCCCATATCTTCGAGGCTTTACCCCACTTTCTCCTCTATAAGTTTCAGTGTCTCTGGTTTTATGTGGAGGTCCTTCAACCACTTAGACTTGACCCTAGTACAAGGAGATAAGAATGGATCAATTCCCAGTCTTCTACATGATAGCTGCCAGTTGTGCCAGCACCATTTGTTGAAAAGGCTGTCTTTTTTCCACTGGATAGTTTTAGCTCCCTTGTCAAAGNTCCTCTATAAGTTTCAGTGTCTCTGGTTTTATGTGGAGGTCCTTCAACCACTTAGACTTGACCTTAGTACAAGGAGATAAGAATGGATCAATTCCCAGTCTTCTACATGATAGCTGCCAGTTGTGCCAGCACCATTTGTTGAAAAGGCTGTCTTTTTTCCACTGGATAGTTTTAGCTCCCTTGTCAAAGATCAGGTGTCCATAGGTGTGTGGATTCATTTCTGGGTCTTCGATCCTATTCCATTGATCTACCTGTCTGTTGCTGTACCAGTACCCTGCAGTTTTTGTTATGATTGCTCTGTAGTACAGCTTGAGGTCAGGCATGGTGATTCCACCAGAGGTTCTTTTATTGTTGAGAAGAGTTTTTGCTAGTCTAGGTTTTTTGTTATTCCAGATGAACTTGCTAATTGTCTTTTCTAGATCCTTGAAGAATTGAGTTGGAATTTTGATGGGGATTGCATTGAATCTGGAGATAGCTTTTGGCACAATGGCCATTTTTACTATATTGATTCTGCCAGTCCATGAGCATGGAAATTTTCAAATTAAATTGACTTTCACTTATTATTCTGCATTTGAAATGTATTACTTTTCATTTAAGATAAGTTCTATCCAGTTATATATAGTATTCATTTTTTATAAATCTTATCAAGATTCAATTATTTGTTTGCCTTCATAAAATGTCCTCTTCATTTTCATTTTATATTATATTATATTATATTATAGCAATGATAAATAAAATGTCTATAGACATCTATATGTGGTCTTATTGATGAATACACACATACACACACACACACACACACACATATGTGTATATATATATATATATATATATATATATATATACACATATATGTGTGTGTATATATATATATATATATACACATATGTGTGTGTGTGTGTGTGTGTGTGTATGTGTATACACACATACATATTTTACAAGTACCAAAGAGATATATGAGATATATGCTATTCTGAACCTTATAATAAAGATGTATTGACTTTGGCAAGAATTTGGCAAACAATCTTCCCACCCAGTGGTAGTATATTTCTTCCTGAATCAATGAAACTCAGTGATTTTACTCCCATACAACTCATCAGAATGCTGTTACCATGCTTTAATTTTATTATTTATAGCTTTAGATTATTATCTTTTTAAATACAATTTCTAGTGACATGTTCAACAAACATTACTATGTTACCTGTTTATTTCCATTGCTATTTCTGTTTAGAAGAGGTATTTGTTCTTATGTCACTTTCAATTAGAAAATCTATTTTCTTAAGTCTTTTCAAGTCTCTTTTCTTCATATTAGGAGAAAGATTGTAAAATAGGCCAATATGCATGAGATGCTACATATGACATGTCTTCAGAAAATGATCACTTCAGTTCTCTGGTTCCTCTTCATGGCTGTGTCTGTGAGGAAGCACTCAGCTATATCTCAAGCATCATGGCATATTATATTAGTTAATTGCAAGCACATAAAATAAGATTGGGTTGGTAATCACTTATGACAAGTATACACTTATGATTCTTGACAAAATGCTTGAGATAATTTATACACACATACACACACACACACACACACACACACACACACACACACACACACACATATATATATATATATATATATATATATATATATAGAGAGAGAGAGAGAGAGAGAGAGAGAGAGAAAGAGATAGAGAGAGAGATATTCTCATAACTACAATGATAAGCCTATCTCCTATATGATGTTGAAGCTAATAATTTGAAATGGATGAAGTGAAAGGGTACACATGAGGGGCTAAAGGGAAGAACTGGAAATGAGAAGTGGAAAAATTTTAAATTTTAAAATATTTGTTACATACACAAAATACACATTTTCATAGAATAAGCACACTGATACAGAAGCGAATAAGAGTGCAACAAGAAAAAACATGTTAACAACAACAACAAAAAGACTGAATTTAAGCAAGAAAAAAAACATGATTGCTGCTATATATTCATAATCTAGGTCTAGTGGTGGCATCATGTTATTTGCAAGAGCCTTAGGTAGTCCCATCTCACTAGTTAAGACAACTGAATGAAGTACCAATAGCCTGTCTCTTAAGCTGCATCTTCTCCATTCTTGTACATTCCCTCAGCAGCTATCCCATGGCCTTGACATTTGCAATACTTTAGGGTATTCTGCTTAACTTATGTTTCAAACAATGGCCTCGCTGTCATCTTAGCAGCAAAGCCAGCTCTGGCTCACAAAGTCAGGCCTCATAGGCTTTCAGAACCCTTGCTGCAATGACCTGGAGGTTGAATTACTGACTATTATTAGTGGTTACACTGTAAAGTTCTAATAGAAGCTTGAGATGTAATCTTCTTTACATGTATCATAAATACAGCCATTTCTTTATACCTTGGAAGCTGAACCAAGGTGGAGAATAAACAAACTTGAATATTCTTAGTTCAGAGTCTCTTTTTAAGTGAAATTTTATTTCCACAGGTAAAGACTTTGATTGGTTAGAGGCTTCTTGTCATTCCTCCTGTTCCAGTGAAAAATATTGACTTATTTTTCACTTTAAAAATTATTGATTTGTAATATAAAAATATTTCTCTTTTCACTTTAATCTTTCTAAAACTTTTTATACTTCCTTCTTTACTCTTTTTCAAATCTATGGCCTCTTTTATCATTAATTGTTACTGCATTCCTATATGTATTTGTATATAATGTATCTATCTATCTATCTATCTATCTATCTATCTATCTATCTATCTGTGTGTGTGTGTGTGTGTGTGTGTGTATCTGTAGGTATAGGTATATCTATTTCTGCCTCTGTATGTCTCTCTATCCTGTCTCTGTATATCTCTCTATCTCTTTCTTTATATGTGTGTTCATAAATATAACCAGGTCCTGATAAATTCACATAATGTATGCTTGTTTTCAGGACTAAACACTGTATATTGGATAAGCAACTGGTGTGCTCTTTCTTAGAGAGGACAGTATCTGCATTCTTCAGCATCCTTTAGTTCCCTGCAGTTCTCTGAAAATAGTTTAATTCTCATGGACTTTTCCCTGTCCATTTTGGTATGTCTAATAACACTGTCCTTATGTTTTATTTTAAAGAATGGCGTTCTTTCCCAAATATTCAACTGCTTTCCTTACATCAGCCACAACTAAAAATTATATTCACCACACCTCTTCCCATTAAGCTTTACAAAATCTTTTAGCAATTCCCTTTCATTGTAGCTCTCAGAGTAGCAAGCAGTATCCATGGTATAGTTTGGATGCTTATGTTTTTTTGAAATTCACTATGTCAAGAAACTAAGTAAACTATTGTTGATAAAATTCAAACTTAGTGTTTGAAGAATATTGGTATAATGATATCAATATTTGTCTTAGTATATAAATGGACCTGCGGTCCATTTCATTAAAAATGTCCTTCTTCCCCAGTGATGACCAGAGAGAACTGTCTTTTCTGTCTGTTACTATTGTCAGTCTTATATTCTTTTTTCATACTATAATATCTCATCAAGTTTTGTCTATAGAAGTCTAGATCTTCTACAGTAGAAGAGAACAACAGAACAGAACACAACACAACACAACACAACACAACAACAGAACAGAACAGAAGAGCACAACAGAACAGAAGAGAACAACAGAACAGAACAACAGAACAGAACAGAAAAACAGAACAGAACAGAACAGCAAAACAGAACAGAACAGAACAGAACAACAGAACAGAAGAGAAAAACAGAACAGAACAACAAAACAGAACAGAACAACAGAAAAAATAGAAAAATAGAACAGAACAGAACAACAGAACAGAACAGAATAGAACGGAACAGAAGAGAACAGAACAGCCAGAAGTTTCATTGTTGTTGTTGTTGCTGCTGTTGTTATTGTTTTTTCATTTCCTTTAGGAAGTTATACTTTCTTTTAAAAAATTAATTTAATTTTTACATTCCATATTCCATTTCCTGCCTCCCCATCCACCCTTTGACTGCTATACATCCCACACCTTTTCCCCACCACCACTGTCTTCACGTGGATGCCCCCACCCCCATCACACCTAATCTCTAAACTCCCTGGGGACTCCAGTTTCTTGAGGGTTAGGTGCATCATCTCTGAATGAACACAGACCTGGAAGTCCTCTACTGTTTGTGTGCTGGGGGCCTCATATCACCTGGTATATATCACCTGTTTCGTGGTCCAGTGTTTGAGAGATCACAGGGGTCTAGATTAATTGAGACTACTGGTCCTTTTACAGGGTCATCCTTCTCCTCAGCTTCTTTCAGCCCTCCCTAAGTGAACAACAGGGGTCAGCGCTTCTGTCCATTGGTTGGATGTAAATATCAGCATCTGACTCTTTTAGCTTCTTGTTGGGTCTTTTGGAGGGCAGTCATGATAGGTCCGTTTTTGTGAGCACTCCATAGCCTCAGCTCTAAGATCTCATAGTATCAAATATTGGGACCTCCCCTTGAGCTGGATTCCATTTTGGACATGTCGCTGGACCTTTTTTTCCTCGGGCTCAACTCCATTTCCATACTTGTAATTCTTTCAGACAGGAACAATTATGGGTCAGAGTTGTTACTGTGGGATGGCAATCCTATCCCTCTCTTGATAGCATCTTTCTGCTGGAGGTGGCCTCTACAAGTTCCCTCTGCCTGTTTACATTCTTTCTGCTGAGTTCAAAGTCTTCAAAGTCCCTTTCAGAAGTGATGAAATATTCCAAGCATGATTTACAGTGATGGTTATATAGCTCTGTAAATACAAATGTGTACTGGTATATACACTTAAGTAAGTGAGGTAGAGGGGTCATGAAAGGTTGTTGCAGTGAAGCTCTCAAGTAGAAAATATCATAGTCTCAAATCACAAACAAATCACTAGTATTTAAGATGATATTTCAGTTTCCAAAATGAGTGATTAATAGAGAGAAACCATAAATCAGACTTTTCTCCTCCTCTTCATATATATATATATATATATATATATATATATATATATATATACTATATAAGTGTGAGTTTTACATTTGAACTTAATTCTAAAATATTTTATTCACTGCTAATTAATTATAAAACATGCTATAAACACTTTAATTATGATCAATTAACACTTTTGTTATGATTTTTGGTGGATTAGTAAATTCTAACTTCCTTCTAGTAATGTAGGAAATATTGATGTGTCAGGGAGGACAGGACAGGTGTTAACACACAGAGTAGGGTTCCACTCTTCACAAAAGAATGAGAAGTAGGAATGGGAGGGAAATACAAAATATAGTAACTCAGACCTAAAGGGACACACATTGTAGGTACTCACTAATAAGTGGATATTAGCCAAAAATATACTGAGTACCCAGCATACAATCGTTAGATCTCAAGAAGGTTAAAAGCCAAAGGGGCCAAGTAAGGATGTTTCAATCCCACTTGAGAGGGTGAAAAAAAAAAACAATCATAAGGGACAGAGGGAGGGAAGTTCCTGGATGTGAGAGGGGACAGGGAGGGGAAAAGGGGAACATGATCAGGTTTTAGTGGTTGGGTATAAACAGGAGTAAAGCCCTGAGGGCCAGCAGAAAGAATGGAAACAGGTAAATTTCTGAGGTAGGAGTTTGGGAGACTGTCTAGAAAGTTTCAGAGACCTGGGAGATGAGAGACTCTTAGTACTCAAAGGCAGGGGCCTACATGAAATGCCCTACAGTTGGGAGATGAAACTTGTAGAGTCTACCTCCAGTATAAAGACAGGAAATCAAATAAAGGGATGGGTTTAAAATCCCACAGTCAAAAACTCTGACCCAGAATTGTTCCTCTCTTAAATCACTGCAGGGACCAAAATCAAGAAGAGCCTGAGAGAAAGGAGGTCCATTGACAGGCCCAAATTTGCTAGATCAAGGAGATGCCCAAATGTCTAACACTATTACTGATATTATGATGTACATACAGACAGGAGCCTAGCATGACTGCCCTCCAAGAGGCCCAACAAGCAAATGAAAAAGTCAGATGCAGATACTTACACCCAAGTAATGGACAGAAGCTGGGAACCCCTGTGGTGGAACTAGGAAAAAGCTGGAAGAAGCTGAGGAGGAGGGTAACCTCATAAGAAGACCAGCTTTCTCAACTATCCTGGACTCCCGATATCTCTCACCAACCCAACAGCATTCACCAGCTGATATGAGGCCCCTGCATACATAGATAGCAGAGGAGTGCACAGTCTGCCCCCAGTGAGAGAAGATGTACCTAATCCTTGAGAGTCTTTAGTCCTCAGGGAGTGGGGAGTTCAGGTGAGGTAGGGGAGGGGTGGGGACATCCTCTAGGTGTTGGGGAGAAGGTATGGGATGTGTAACAATCAGGAGGCAGACTGGGAGGGGGATAAGGACTGGAATCTAAAAAAAAAGAAAAGATTAAAGAATACTAAAAGAAAAAAAAAATTGAGCAGCAGAAAATTCTTAGCAGAAGAATTTTGAATTGCCAAGAAGCACTTAAAGAAATGTTCAAAGTTCTTAGTCATCAGGAAATACAAATCAAAACAATTCTGAGGTTTCATCTTATACCCATCAGAATAGCTAAAAAAAAAAATAAAAAAAAGTAAAAGAAATCCTCAAGAGGTAGTATATGCTGGCAAGTATGTAAAGCAAGGGAAACAGACCTCTATTGCTGATGGGAAAAAAAAAATCAAGTACAACCACTTTAGAAAAACAGCATGAGAAAGAAATTAGGGAAACAACACCCTTCACAATAGTCACAAATAATATAAAATACCTTGGTGTGACTTTAACGAAGGAAGGGAAAGATCTGTATGACAAGAACTTCAAGTCTCTGAAGAAAGAAATTGAAGAAGATCTCAGAAGATGGAAAGATCTCCCATGCTCATGGATTGGCAGGATTAATATAGTCAAAATGGCTATCTTGCTGAAAGCAATCTACAGATTCAACCCAATCCCCATCAAAATTCCAACTCTTCACTGAGATAGAAAGGGCAATTTGCAAATTCATCTGGAATAACAAAAAAACTAGGATAGCAAAAACTATCCTCAACAATAAAAGATCCTCTGGAGGAATCACCGTGCCTGACCTCAAGCTGTACTACAGAGCAATTGTGATAAAAACTGCATGGTACTGGTATAACAACAGACAGGTAGACCAATGGAATAGAATTGAAGACCCAGAAATGAACCCATACATCTTGGGTCATCTTATCTTCGACAAGGGAGCTAAAAATATCCAGTGGAAAAAAGACAGCATTTTCAATAAATGGTGCTGGCACAACTGGTGGTTAACATGCAGAAGAATGCAAATTGATCCATTCTTTTCTCCTTGCACAAAGCTCAAGTCTAAGTGGATCAAAGACCTCCACATTAAACCAGAGACACTGAAATTCATAGGGGAGAAACTGGGGAAAACCCTTGAAGATTTGGGCACAGGTGTAAAATTCCTCAACAGAACACCAATGGCCTGTGCTATAAGATTACAAATCGACAAATGGAACCTTATAAAATTGCAAAGCTTCTGTAAAGCAAAAGATACTGTCAATAAGACAAAAGGCCACCAACGGATTGGGAAAGAATTATTACCGATCCTAAATCTGATAGGAGGCTAATATCCAATATTTACAAAGAGCTCAAGAAGCTGAACACCAGAAATTCAAATAACCCCATAAAAAATGGGGTACAGAGCTAAACAAAGAATTCTCAACGGAACAATGCCAAAGGGCTGAGAAGCACCTTAAAAAATGTTCGAAATCCTTAATCATCAGAGAAATGCAAATCAAAACAACCCTGAGATTCCACCTCACACCAGTCAGAATGGTCAAGATCAAAAATTC
The DNA here is from genome assembly GCA_902729485.2 of Mus minutoides. Taxonomy (NCBI): domain Eukaryota; kingdom Metazoa; phylum Chordata; class Mammalia; order Rodentia; family Muridae; genus Mus; species Mus minutoides. The sequence continues at coordinate 184,058 of LR750013.1, forward strand.
AGGTGACAGCATATGCTGGCGAGGATGTGGAGAAAGAGGAACACTCCTTCATTGCTGGTGGGATTGCAAGCTGGTACAACCACTCTGGAAATCAGTCTGGCGGTTTCTCAGAAAACTGGACATAGTACTACCGGAAGATCCAGCAATACCTCTACTGGGCATATACCCAGAAGATATTCCAACTGGTAACAAGGACACATGCTCCACTATGTTCATAGCAGCCTTATTTATAATAGCCAGAGGCTGGAAAGAACCCAGATGTCCTTCAACAGAGGAATGGATACAGAAAATGTGGTACATTTACACAATGGAATACTACTCAGCTATTAAAAACAATGAATTTATGAAATTCTTGAGTAAATGGATGTATCTGGAAGATATCATCCTGAGTGAGGTAACTCAATCACAAAATAAATCACTTAACATGCACTCACTGATAAGCGGTTATTAGCCCCAAAACCTAGAACACCCAAAATACAATCTCCAAAACACAAGAAAATCAAGAAAGACCAATGCGTGGATACTTCATTCCTCCCTATAATAGGGATTAAAATACGCATGGAAGGAGGTGCAGAGACAAAGTTTGGAGCTAAACGAAAGGATGGACCATCTAGAGAATGCCCCACCAGGGCGGTCCATCACATAATCAGCCACCAAATGCAGACACTATTGCACACACCATCAGGATAATGCTGAATGGACCCTGATATATCTGTCTCCTGGCAGGCTTTGACAGTCCCTGACCAATACAGATGTGGATGCTCACAACCATCTATAGGGCAGAACACTGGGTCCCCAATGTAGGAGCTAGAGAGTACCCAAGAGCTGTAGGGGTCTGTGACCCTATAGATGGAACAACAATATGAACTAATCAGAACCCCCAGAGCTCATGTCTCTAGCTGCATATGTATTAGAAGATGGCCTAGTTGGCCATTATTTGGGAGGAACGGCCCCTGGTCTAGCAATGTTTATATGCCCCAGTACAGGGGAATGCCAGGGTCAAATAGTGGGAGGGGGAGGAGAGGGGAGCAGGGCGGGGGGTGGGTATCAGGGACTTTTGGGATAATACTTGAAATGTAAATGAAGAATTTCTCAAATAAAAATAAAAAAAATTTAAAAAAATCAATTTTGTATTTTCTCAGGAAACTGGGAATAGTTCTACCTCAAGACCCAGCCATACCACTCCTGGAGATATACACAAAAGATGCTCCAAAATCTTACAAAGACACTAGCTAAACTGTGTTCATAGCAGCGTAGTAATTCATAACAGCAAAAAAAAAAAACTAGAAACAACCTAGATGTACTTCATTTGAAGAATGGATAAAGAAAATGTGGCACATCCACACAATGGAATGCTATTCAGCTATTAAAAACAAAGACTTCATGAATTTTGCAAGCAAATGGATGGGACTTGAGAATATCATCCTTAGTGAGGTCACCCAGCCCCAAAAGTACATGCGGTGCAACTACTCATTTGTAAGTGAATATTAGCCATAAAATACAGGTACCTCTTACACTCCAAGCACACACATTAAGCAAAACATTAATGAATTTCCATGTGAGGAAGCTTGGATCTCACTCAGAAGGGGGAATAAAATAGTCATCAGATGTAGGTGGACTGAGGGATCTGGGAGGGAAAGGGGGTTGGGAAGGGTATCAGGGGTTCAGGATCCTATGTGAAGGATGGCATTAGAGATAGGTATAAAGCCATGGAAATTATGGAAGTGACCAGTAGGGAGGGCAGGGAGCTGAATTAGTAAAAATAAACATGTTAATTAATTTAATTTACTTTTTAAAAGGAAAAAAGAAAAGAATAGCACAGGAAGAAAGCAAATGAGTGAGTTGGGAGTCCGGTGAAAGGCAGTTCAGTGGAGTTGAGGTGTGACACTTCATTTGATGGCAGTTTAATCTGTGGAGTTCAGAGCAGTTTAAGTGGAGCAGTTTTACAGAGACGGGTCACAGAAAGAGCCTAAGCATGAGAAGAAGTCAGATTAGAAGCCAGTTTGAATCAGTCTGTGTGGAGAGGATTTTCAGCAGAAGAGCTGAGCTGAACCAGCCAGCTATTGCTTAGAAATAACTAGAAAGTGTGAACATTTTCAGGAGTAAACTTCTGAGATAACAATTATACCAGGCAAGTAAAATCTACTTTTACACTCAGTATTGGAAACAAAGCTAACTACTCAGTGTTTTTGAAGTTATGGTCTTGGAGAAAACTGCACTTCCATCACTTTACTAAACAATCTCAATCCCAACCACAACCCATAAACATTGCTCCTCAACCACAATGATAAATTGTGAGGCAATGGGCTATGCACAGACCTCCTGGTCTCCAGTGGAGCTGAGGTCTTGAACCCTGGTGGAACCCAATGGGTGGTAATTTCCACCTACATGGGACAGAAGGCATTTGATCATGTATCCTGGACCCCCAACTCCTGTCAAAGTTACTGCTCCCAGAGACCCCACAAGAGAGGCCTGTGACTAGCAGTCAAGTAGAAAATGTCCCAGGCTTCTAGCATGCTGGCTAGACTCCTCCTCACAGTTACCTAGCAACAGCAAGATAAGCAGCCCAATATAAGAGCAGCTGCTTGTCCCCTCCTAGCTTTCTTAAGCTTTAAGCTTTCTTACTCTCTAGCCTTTCTCTCTCTCTCTCTCTCTTCCCCTTTTCTTTCCTCTCCTCTAGGCCATGGCTGGTCTCTCTCTCTCTCTCCTTCTTATTCTCTCCTTTCCCTGCCTTTCTACAATAAAGCTCTAAAACCATAGACTGACTGTGATAAAAAAAAAAAAAAAAGGCCCGCTGTGCTTGAAAGATGGGATAGGCTCTATTCTAACTAGCCATGCCTAACCTCCTGACAGAAGGCCTTCCTGCCCTGCAACCATGAACTGGACTAAGGACTCTCACCTGTGTGGGAATGACCCAGCACAGCCCTCTTTCCCTGCCCTCTTCTCTTATCTCCCAGGGCCCCTATTCTGTTCTCAGCTCATCCCCTGTATCCAGCATGTGGGTATGCCAGAGGCTAAAAATCTGTTACCTGGGGCTGCCCTTTGTCCACCCCCCACCGTGTGGGGTCAGTGGCCTAACACAGCCAGATGCCCACCCTCGGCCATGTGGAAAGCATTTACCTTCCCAGTTCACCAGAACTCTGGCAGGATGCTGGATCTCTCCCACTCCCCTCTTCCCCAACACCCACAGCCCCGAAACAAGTGTGATCTTATCCAAATATCAAGAAAGTATCTCTTTGAAAGAGGATGATCACGCACATAGAAACATCAAAACAAAACCCACAAAAACAAAAACAAAACAAACAAACAAACAAACAAACAGTAAAATGCTGAATTGTAAACTCCTGTCCAAATGGAAAAGTCTTCAACATACTCCTGAATGCTCAGGGAATATTGGAGGAGAGGGCCAGAAGACTGTCAGAGCCAGAAGGTAAGGGGGCTTACTAAGAGAATGTGGGCACTTCTTATCTTAGAAGCTACACTCATAAATTTTCATCAATGGCTCCCAAACATGAGCTCCACAAAGAGGACCCCAAAGGGACATGCCAATCTGCATCAGGAGCTTCAACAGGACACAAAGACCTACAGGCCACTGTGAAGAATTGTGAGTCAGAGAGGTGGTCTCCCATAGGAAAAGCACACCAATTGTCTGTCCCATCAAAACACACATAAGATTCCATTAAGAGTCAGTAGATTATATTTAAGAACATATATGCAATAAGACGTTAAGGGAGAAGGTGCCATGAATTTAAAGGAGAGCATGGAGGGGTGCATGGGAGGTTTAGAGACAACAAATGGAAAGGGGAAATGTAATTATATTATAATCCTAAATCCTTTTAAGTTAAAAAAAGGAAAATAAATCCTTACTGATGTTTTTGATTGTCTTCGTTGTTGGTTTTTAATTTTTTTTTTAATTTATATTTTTACACTCCTTATTCCATACCTCCCATCCACCCACCAACTGCTCCACATCTCATAACACCTAACAACCCAACTCTTATCCAGGAGTATGTCTCCACCCGCAACCCCACCTGACCTCTAACCTCCTTGGTGCCTCCAGTCTCTTGAGGGTTAGGTGCATCATCTCTGAATGAACACAGACTTGGAAGTCCTCTACTGTATGTGTATTGGAGGCCTCATATCAGGTGATGTACGCTGTCTGTTTGGTGATCCAGTGTTTGAGGGAACTTGTGCCTCACCACTCAGTTATCCCCACTGCACTGGGGCTTCAAACCTCCACAGGACCAAGGACCTCCCCTCCCACTGATGTCACATAACACCATCCTCAGCTTAGGTTGTCCTGATTGGAACACCCTCCTTACTTCCAAACTGTATGTATCTGCCTTCAGTTGT
>LR750013.1:299020-336520 GCA_902729485.2 Mus minutoides
TATAACTTACCATTCATCTATCCATTTCTATTATTACAGAGTTTTATAGTGACTCTCTAGAGGTATCTGTAAAGATAATTTAAATCCTCCTCTTTTTTCTGTTTTCTTTTCTTAACTATGGGTCTGTGTTTTACATTCTTTTGCTTTAAAAACAAAAGTGTCAACCAAAACGTGACAGAACTGACCACAGTTTCTGTGATGTGAGCTTATCCATAGGATCAGCATGCAGCAGGAAGTATCAGCAGTGGGATGCTTTGAGACACTCCATTTTTCCTTTCTTTAGTTCATTGAGAAAACTTCTTTATAGAAAGATCTCAGAGGTACTTTTTGTAACATCTACTTGGACTTTTCAAATCACTCTGATTGTAATATAGTCTTTAATTCTGAAGGGAGAATCAATGGACTGAAACATATCTAATTTTCCCAAAATAGCTTCTGCCTCCTGCACTAAAAATAATCTTACTGAACAATAGATCAGTACTAATGATATGAACAATAGATCAGAACTAATGATATGAACACTTTAGGAATACGGGTGATACTATAGAAGAAGGTGTATATATATATATATATATATATATATATATATATATATATATATATATATGAAAAGAGTTCTACAATGACAAAGGAATCAGATGTTTCATGAGTCACAAATATCATATTTTACTAAAATTCTCTAATGCTGTAGGAATTGTTGCACTCATTTAAAAAACTAATATCCTTTAAACATGTTTTGATATATTATTGGTGCTGTTTTGACAGATGATACACTTGTCTTATCCACTGCATCTACTAAATAAGATTTAACGTTATGATTTATTTCCTGTTTGCTAAGAGTATAATTATCATTTAACTTAGTAATCAGAGCACGAAGGTACAAAACCCACATTATCTACCTGTCATGAAAGTATACCTTGATTACTTTATATAACAGAGCTGTATTCTTCCACAGTATTATTGTTGAAGCACAATAAGCTCCACCTATATAAGCGCAGTTTTGTCTCCCTACCAAGGATCATCAGACCATAAGATCATATTTTGTTAACTGTTGAAAGTCTCTCCTAGAAGAAGGAGGTAAGGAAAGTCACTGGACACTCACTTGAGAATCAAGCCGTATGTGTGCAGTTCTTCCCTACTTGCATTGGGGTCTAGAGGTCTCAGGGAATGGCTATGATTTATATGCTGTTGAAGACAAGAGGAAAAGGATTCATTCTCTGTATGTATTGATAATCCATTATCCATGCTATGTGAATATGTGCCAGTAGGATTTTCAGGATAATCCATAATTCTTCCAGTAACCCCTTGCCCATACTGTGTAAGTAAGCACAAAGTACTCATTTGATTCCAGTTGGAACTGATGTGAAATTATATTTTATTATTGTTACCTTAGGGACAGGTAATAGATATTGTTCTCATCTCCTCTAAGGAAACAGTCTTTGCAACACACACTGGAGTGCTACCACTGTGACTGTTCCTTTCCTTGCCTACCAAAAGATGTGTTTGTATTTCACCATAAATATAAAAAAAAAAAATGATATCATGGTGAAATTTGTTATTTTGTGTACATTACATCCTAAATAAAATAGCCTATCATGTCTCATTTCGAATTATCTGTATGTGGGCAGGTAATTCAAAATTTTTTTGTTTGCCATCAATTAATTAATTAATTAATTAATTAGCAATGAGTCAAACTGTCTAGGTCCTCAGATTTCTACTTCATTCAGCTGCCAAATGCTGGTGGTTGACTCAGTGAGAGGACTGAATTTCTGTAAGTAGGACAGATCCTTGAGGAGCTAACAGCTGGGAAGGATTTGCTGACTATGTTCTCTACAGCTGAGTAGAAAGTACTTCCTGGAAGGTGGTGACTTCTGCCTCTCTGCATTATGTTTACATGCAGGCTGTGAGGCCATGACTTCCCAGTTCTTTCTAGCGTCTTCTATACTCAGCACCGACTTTAAAATGAATTCAGTATAATACGTTCATAAGAGTATGAGTCATGAATTTCTCCAACCCACTTTTCACGTGAATTATCTGTGTCCCAGGACCTCAAATTTGCTTTAAAATATGAAAGTAAAATTTTACCATGTGATAATTCAGTATCCAAAAAGAATCACATGCAACTAAAATGTAGATTTACTTCAACTGTGCTAATTGTTATTTCTTTTCAACTCTTAGTGTGTTTCTTCAAAGATTTTATTGGTTATTTTATATATTTACATTTCAAATATAATCCTCCTTCCCGGTTTCCTTTTCAAAGAACCCCATCCCACCCCTACCCCTGCTTCTATAAGGGTACTCCTCTACCCACTCACCCACTCCTACCCCACCATCTTAGCATTCCCCTTGGTTGGAACATTAAGCCTTCACAGGACCAAGGGCTTCCCCTCCCATTGATGTCAGATAAGGCCATCCTCTGCTACATGTGCATCTGGACCCATGGGTCCCTCCATGGGTACTTTTTGGCTGGTTGTTTAGTCCTTGGGACCTCTTGGGGGGAGATCTGGTTACTTGATATTAATTTTCTTCCTATGGGGTTGTAAATACCTACAGCTTCTTCAGTCCTTCCCCGAACTCCTCCATTGAGGTCCCTGTGCTCAGTCTGATGGTTGGCTGCAGGCATCTGCATCTGTATTGGTAAGGCTCTGGCACAGCCTCTCAGGAGACAGCTATATCAATCTCCTTTCAGCAAATACATCTTGGCATTAGCAAAAGTGTCTGGGTTTGGTGGCAGCATATGGGATAAATTCTCAGGTGGGGCAGTGTTTGGATGTCTTTTCCTTCTGTTTTTCCTCCACTGTTTGTCCTTTTGTTTCCTTTAGACAGGAGCAATTCTCGGTTAAAATTTTGAGAAGGATGGCTTGCCCCATCCTGCAACTGAAGGATTTAAATGTAACAGAGAGGAAAACCATAACCAGAGTATACTGTATAAAAGTGTAAATTTTTTCACTTAAGAGAAAAGGCATTTCTTAATAGAAAAATAAAATTAATGCACTTTAAAATGATTAGGTCATACAAGATACTTTCTGTAGAACCATATTAATGTAATAAAATTATGATTTTGTGTAAACAGCTAATCTCCTTGAGGTAAATACTGCTAACTGACTAACCTCAAACAAAAATTTCAGAGTATGTTCTTATAATTCTGCCATTCTTTCGGCTTCCATTTTGAAATTACATATTGAAAGAATTACTATTTTAAAGAGATATATGCAATTATATCTTGTCTTGAGATTTATTATTGTTTGAAAATAGCATTTATGTGTGTGTATGTGTGTGTGTGTGTGTGTGTGTGTGTGTATGTGTGTGTGTGTGTGTGTGTGTGTGTGTGTGTGTGTGTGTTTGCATGCACGCACTTATGCATGTACATTAGGACCATCTCCTGGAGCATGGTAGCCATTCAGTGGCTACCTTCTTCAAGATAATTTACTGTCCTATACCCTCAGTTGTCACATGACATCATCTTCTTAACAAAAGGCAAATTTTCAGGAGCCCTTGTCACATGACATGATCTTCTTAACAAAGGGTAAATTTTCAGGAGCTTGTCTCCTGTCGATGCTGGAATTTTAGACTGCTTTAGTTGGTTGGTCTTGTGCATATGCTCACATATCCTGTGAGTTTATGTGTACAATAGCACTGTCAAATCTAGCAAATGTTTTTCATAATACATATCCAGGGTCTCTGTCTTTCACATTACTTCTTCTTCTGCCATGATAAGTAAGATTTGGAAAAAAAAAAAAAAAAGGCATGTAGTAGGCATATCCTATTTGTGACTGAACAGTCTACAATCTCTTATTCTCTATATGTTATTTAGTTCTGTATCTCTATGTAAGTCATCATATAATACCAAAAGAAATGTATCTGATGAGGAATTACATATGTACTTCTCTATTGGTAAGATATGTTTATATACAGCACCCAGTGGTCAGAATTTAGGTCCTCGGTAGCTTTTTGCCCTTGGACACCAACCCTTGACAAGTAAAAAGGAGTTATTCAGAATAGCATATGAACTAGCTTCCAACTTTTGCACACGTCAACCTCTATTTAAAATGACCAAACGCCCTTTTACAGAAGTACGAACATCCTTCGTGTCGTTAACAACATCATAGAATCCTTCAATGACAACAAGGAACATGTCCAGGAAGAAAGATAAGCTTTCTGTTTACAGCTTAAGGTCAGTAGGGATTATGGAAAATGAACCATGGAAAGACAATGAGGTGAACAAATACCTTAATGATCTACAAAGCCCAGAGGACATACCATGTGGGGCCAGTGCTCGGGAATGTTCTTAGGCATAAATGTTGTTCTCACCTTCAAGTGCATTTTCCTAACTTTTTTTTTTTTTCCTGGAAAGGATTGTTTATGATTGTTCATACTGCTCTCTCCCTGTCCAGCCACTGAGAACATTTTTTTCTCTTATATTTCAGTAATTTGTCCTCAGTTCCTCTTTCTTGTTCACGTTTTACTTGGTATGTAGGTGAGACCAAAGACTGAATAAGATGAGGTGTCCCCCTGACATCTGTAAGGTGCCTGAAAACTAGTTGCCCTGCCCTGAATCACATTGTAATTTCCCACAGGCCTTAGCAGGATGGTCTATACTCTAGACAGCTTCTTCTTCACCATCATAGTAGAATTGGCATTCATTTTTTCTTCTGTCAGTTACCTGTCATTCATTGACGTTAACCTCTCTGCATAGGTTAAAAGCTCAAGGAAAGGAATCTTTACCTTGAGTTCAATAAAGTCATGATTGTACCTGTTGGTGGAAGTCTTTCTCCCTTTGGAAGTAGTTAACAGATGGTCCATATTGGTACAAAACATTGTTTTGGGTTTTGTTGTTGTTGTTGTTGTTGTTGTTGTTGTTTTGTTTGGTTTGGTTTGGTTTTTTTTTGTTTGTTTGTTTGTTTTATTTTTTCTGTAAGTGGAAGAGTAGACTTCCTGAGCAGGGTTATCTGATTATGGTCAGAGGGAATGACATCTATCAGGCACAGGTCAGAGGGGTCAGATATGCTCAGACTGAGCAAAGTTTATTGCAAACTTTTTATACCCTCACTAAAAACAGAATATACTGTAAGGAGCCAGGAATAATACAATTGTAGATGAAAGGATAGAGTTCCCATGGATTATAACCAGATAAAAAACTAACAAGTCACTCTCAAGACAGGTACACTAGGCAGATTTCATGATTTCTGCAGTTTATATTTCCAGATTCCCTCTGTTTTCATGTGAATTACCAGTTTTCTTGTGGTTTCTCCATTCTAATATTTAAATAAAGACCCTCAATATGATTTCCCATAGCCAAGCAAAGATGACTGTTATTTGGCCTTGATTTTTCCTGTCTCGTCCTTCTGCAAGCTAGCTTATCCTTGATCTCAGAGCAATGGCATAAGGACAAATGGAACGCATGTGCCTTGTCACAGTCATTAATGTAATAAATCTGCTAAGGATGGGTCAAAGCACATTACCTGAAAAATAACTGTGCAAAGAGACTGATGGAGAATTGTCTAAGGGAATATTAGTAAATTTTCTTGCTGTTATGAAAAGATACTTGATGAAAGCAGCAGCAGGAAGAAGGTCATTATCTTGGTTTATGGATATGAGAAGATGTGCCCAGTGTTACTGCAATTTGATGTGCCAAGGCTAGTTGATATCCAGAGAAAGCATCCCCTTTTCTGAAGAGAAAGAGAGGATGAATGGATGGTATGAAGCTAAGGAGAGGTGGTTGAGAAGGACTTATAGGAGAGGAGCAAGAGGAACCTGTAATCTGATGTAAACTAAATAAATTAATTAATTTGTATTTAAAAAGAGTACATTGTGCATTGTAGTGAGAAGATTCAGCAGGATGTATAGTGTCAGGAGCATGCAGCTGTAACTCTTTATGTCTGAGCTCATCAGGACACATTATAATTAGTTCGACAGCAGAACAAACATNTATATATATATATATATATATATATATATATATATATATATATATATATATATATCATCTATATATAGATGTGGGGGGTGGGTGTGTATACACATAGTTAGTTCCCATCTACTTTTCTATATATGAGTGTATTAGTTTCATCATTTTCCAATAGAATAAATAAATCATGTAATTCAGGTATTGAAAGTTTGTTTTGGTTTACTCTCTCTTGGGATATAGCTCAAGATGGTTTGAAGGTATGTGAACAACTGTGCGAAGTGGCTGAATTCAGCAGGCAGAAGATAAATTCTGATTCTCAGATGGATTTTTCTTCTTCTCTTTTTATTAAGGCAGAGACCATAGGCCATAAACCAATGGTTTTCCATATTCAGTTCAAGCGCATTGGAAATGCCTTCATAGACTTCCTAGATTTTTTTCTCCCAAAGGCTTTCAAATCCATTTAGTCTGAGAATAAATTTTCATGATCACAGTGACAAACGATGCTTCTTAACTTTTGGGACAACCATATTTTGTTAGAGCCCATTACTTTGCACCTAGTCTATAAATTTTGGTATTTTTCTCAAAAAGAAAGTAGCATTTAATCCATATCGAAAAGTCCCCTAATCCACCTTTGTCCAATAGTTTTTGAAATTGTAAGTGTTAATTTTTATTGACTCAGACAATCTAAAACTTTGAAAGCTTGTAAAAAGAAACAACATACAATTTACTATGTATGTCCAACTCATGTAATATGTAAAATGAATAGACATTCCCATTCTAAAGGGGAGAATGGCTTTAATGTAACCATTTGACCCAGATCATATCAGAATATAGAAAGGTAAAAATGATGGCCACAATTAATGTCTTTCAAGTATCTTAGTCCAATTTTAAGCCTGAGATGTTTTATTATTGTCAATAACTGCTCACATTCTCCTTTTTCACCCAAATGCCCATTTTCATTTTCATATTATCTTGATGGTTCATTATGGAACTCACTGAGAATACACTACACACCAACCATGGGTTTCATGCTGTCCTGGAAACTTCTCCCATCAAAATACTTAATCGCTCATATCTGAATGCAGTGTTATTCAAATTTCTAAGAAACAGACAGAATTAATCCACAATTTAACACAATACCTCTATTCTACTTCCCACAGCAGTGTTTCTCTATTCTGAAGACAATTTTATACTTCTCAGTTTCCATCAGCTATATGGTCTTTCAAATTTCTTCCCACATCTTGAAATTCTTCATTTACCACAGGTTCAAATGGATAAGAACAACGGAGTCAAGACTCCTATAGTAAAAATGTCACTAATTAGTGCCAATTTTATGTTTACTATTCCTGATACTCTGCATCAATACCTAACCAAAACAAACAAAAAAAACCCCAAACAAAACATGAGAGAAGAATATTATTAGGGTTGATATTTGATGAAGAAACAGTCTCTCACAAAAGTGGAAGTCATGAAAGAAAGGCTAAAAAGTGACAATGTGCTCTACTATGTTCTACTATGTTATTTATAATAGCCAGAAAGAAGCTGGAAACAACCCAGTTGTCCCTCAGTAGAGGAATGGATACAGAGAATGTGATACATTTACATAATAGAATACTAGTCAGCTATTAAAAACAATGACTTAATGAAATTCTCAGACAAATGAATGGAACTTGAAAATATCATCCTAAGTGAGGTAACTCAGGCACAAATGAAGAAACATGCTATATACTCACAGATAAGTGGATATTAGCCCAAAAGTTCAGAAACACCCAAAACTCAATTCACTGACCATATGAAGCCTATGAAGAAGACTAACTAAAGTCTGGATATCTCAAGGCTACTTAGAAGGGTGAACAAAATATTCACAGAAGGATTTATGGAGCAGAGACTGAAGAAAAGGCCATCCAGAGACTTTTCCACCTGGGGATCCATCCCTTATACAGCCACCAAACCAGGATGCTATTGTGGATTCCAGAAGTGCTTGCTTGGAAGACTGATATGGCTGTCTCTTGAGAGGCTCTGCAGAGGCAGAAGTTCACAACCAATCATTGGATTGAACTCAGGGATCCTCAATGGAGGAGTTGGAGAAAGAACTGAAGGAGCTAAGGGGTTTGCAGCCCCATGGAAGGAACAATCGTGTCAACAGGCTAGACCACCCAAGCTGCTGGAGACTGTACCCCCAGCCAAAGAGTACACATGAAGGTATACATGACTCAGGACACATACGTGGCAGAGGATGGCCTTGGTGAACATCAGTAGTTTGAGAGGTCCTTGGGTCTGAGGGTGTTCTACTCCCCAGAGTAGGGCAATGTCAGGACTGAAGATGGGAGTAGATGGCTTCGTGGGGCAGCACCCTTGTAAAGGAAGGCAAGGCGGAGGGGGATGGGATAGGAGGTTTATGAAGGGGAATTCTGGAAAGGGGAAAACATTGGACATGTAAATAAAGAAAATATCCAATAAAAAAGTGGAGATATATATATATATATATATATATATATATATATATATATATATATATATATATATATATATTGCCAAGAAGACTAGGGAATGGTGACTGTGGTTCTTAGAATGGAGAATTCAGAATCCTCTTTCTACCTTTAATAGAATTTGAGACCACAGACCATGAGACCATACTGCCCATATTCTGAGAGTATCTTCTCTACTCAGTTACAACTCTGTACACATGCCCTCATTAATACACCAGATGATGTGTCTTCTGCTTCATTCCAAGTCCAGTCAAGTTGGAAATAAGAATAAAACCATTCCAATCTCTTATCAGACATTCATTTGAGTTTCACTTTGTTTCTTAAATATTTTGGCTATTTCTATTTTAATGTTTATCAATGTTTATGTGCATTTTTTACATTTGGGCTAGATACTACTCCACACACAAACATATGAGCACTGTTTTACTTATGTATGTATATATATATATATATATATATATATATATATATATATATATCTGGAAAAAATCAATGAAACTTTAGGACTTTGTGCTATTATAACTAAAGTAAACTGAGTATAATATAGAAATAAAGGCACTCACTGTCTGTTATCTCACCTTCCCTATGGATTGAGGTTGACAGTTTATAAACGGAAAATACTTTTGCAATTAGCCAATCATAAAATGTCAAAATCTTCAAATAACAATTTATATACAAGAATTATATTTCCTATACAGGAATGATCATATACATATTGTACTGGTCTTGGGAATCTTATAAATAAAACAAAACTATGTAAACTCTTAGTTTAGTTTATATTACTACAGGTATAAGATAGCCATTGACCCTGTAGTGACTTCTCTGACACAAAATGAGTACTCCTCATTTCCTACCCATTCTTCACTTAATTACTAAAGGTAGTAAAGGCTTTGCAATCTTAACAATTCAATTCTATAAGAATACTGACTCTAGATGCCATCTATCAATAAAGTCTCCAAAACAACCAGCACTTCATTCTGGGCTAATATTAATTTGATAATTTTTGCAATAAAATTTCAGATGATAGATTATTAGATATATTTATTAAACTTCTGAAAATCCTAAGGGTGATGATGTTTTACTAGAAAAGTTGGAAATGAATTAAGAGATGAAAGTATTTTGTCCAGAGGTTTCTAAGCCCAGAGGCCTGGAATTGGGCACTTATTCCCACATCAAGATTTCAATCATGAAAGATGATTTTTAAAATCATTAATTCCTGTAGATTGAATTCAATCTCTAGCCACTAATAAATCACTATTTATTTGGTAGCTGTGTTGGAATTGCTAACTATATATGGTTACTCTTCTTAGGAAGCATGCATCATTTGGGAGTTATTGTTCTCTTTTGGTAAGAAGAGGAATCTATCATTAATTAGTGTACCAGCAACACAGAAGCAATTCAAATACTATATAAATTATTTCAAGTATATACCATATTTTAAGCATAAAGCTTCTATTATCTCTCTGCCTCTACTTGTATACCTCTTCCTTTATCCTATCATATTGATTCCCTTAAACAGTTTCACCAATGTTTCATATATATATATATATATATATATATATATATATATATATATATATATTGGAGCTAATGTTGGCAAAGCACTGATTTTACTGATTGAGCCCTGGACATAATCAAGTGTGATGACAGTTTCAGAAATTGTATACATCAGTTTTACATCTAGCCCTTATAAGACTTATTCTCATTCTTGCTTAGTTTTCTTGGTATTTATTCAGCAAGTCCAAGACAAATATTTGATAATATCATTTATTGTCACTATTTTGTAGCCAAAAAGGTAATAGTCAGAGAATGGTGTAATGTGATAAAATGTCATGAATCTGGCTTATATTGGCTCTCGGGAGCGAAGGAGAAGATTTGCCTTGCCACTCTGTACAATGGATTCAATGTTGGTAGCTAATTGTTATCTTTCATAGGAAATACTTTACCTGATGTTTAATCTTTGGAGTCAGCAGCACTCTTGTACCACTGAATCAGAAAAAAAAAAAAAGAACAATTCACACTTGCTTTATCTTATAACAAATGTGTGTTGTGTATAATGCATGTGCGTAGTTTTTACTTTAATTTATGGAAGTAAATTTATTTATATTTTAGAAGCTATATATACTGCAATAAAGCTGCATGTATATGGGTAAGAAATTAAGGGCATAGTGAATCATTCTAAAGCTATGTTTTAATGGTGAAAGTAAAAGTCTACACTCTCATATAACTTCCTATGTTCATGAGTTGAAAAGTAAATGGGCCTACTTCATTTAAGCAAAAATGGAATTATAGAGAAAAAAAAAAAACTCTTATAGTTCTCTGTATGAACTATTAAATAGTTTCTTACAATGTATCTTGGTTAATTTAACAACCACTCTTCTCCTAACTCTTCCCCCAATCCTCCTCCCTCACTGAACTATTTCCCTTACAGAACTATTTCCCTTAAAGACAGTCTTCCAGCATCTGTCTTAGATGGTAACCTCCTTACCCTTTATATTTTTTCTCTCTTTTTTCCCCGAGTATTCTATGATTTTAAGTGTAGTTGTTGTATTATAAATTTATATTTTGTGTGTGGGCTCCTTTCTTGTCAGTTGATCATTCTCTTTGACTAGATTTGTCTTTCTGTAACTATCTCTCTGCATTGGAAAATGAGCAACTTTGATGGGTGAGAGTTATCTTACTCACATATAAATATGTTCTTGTATAAGGACAAGCATCTAGAACACAATGAGAAATTATGCTGGATTAGGAAACTAGAAGTATCAGGTTCCTGCTGTGTTGCTTTTCTTCCTATATCTCAGGATAATCTCTCACACCCATTTTTCTCATTACCCCTTGATAGCAACTGTGTCCTATGATCCTCTTATCTGATTTCTTTGTCTCCCTCACTATTCCTTTCCTTTATGGTTTTTTTTAACGTTTTAGTAATTACTGCAGATACCAGCATCTGAAAACCTAGATCTAGCATCCACAAATAAGAGAAAACATGTGGCATTTATCTTTCTGGGTCTGACTGTTAGGTCACTCAGTTGTTTTATCAAAAAAAGAAACTAAAATTTAGATAAAGATGTTTACAATATATATTTAAAATTAAACAACTTGCTAATGATAGATACTTATTGTCATTATAGTAGAAAACTGAATAAAATTAATATAATAGCAACTTGCTTATGTTTGCACGGTATATGTGGGCATTAAAATGCAGAGTTGAATATCAAGCTTTATATTGTGAGTGATATTGATTAATCTAAATTTTTGTCTCTCTCGTACATTATATTCTTCATCACTTGCCTATGGGCTACACACATGTATACGTTTTCATTCTTCTGTTTTAATAATCAATTCCTCAATGAAATTAAGATATGGGAGGCCAGAACTTTGTACCAATTTCTGCCCAGGAAACCAATGAAAGAATCAGATTACAACTTTTATTTTCTGGCTGTTTCAATCATCAGGAGCCCTGTTTTTTTCCTGGCTATGCCAACTTCTATTACATTTGATACAGAGGAAAACAATTCAGTGGCTTTGAGATGAACATCACAAAACAGTTGGCTGAGATTTAAAGGGTAAGGCCAATTCATAAGCCATTTTACACACACACATGTCCCTTTCTCTCAGACTCTTAAAGCAGACTAGATTGTTTACCTTCTAGAAAAGGGAAAAAACACACATTTTGACAGATACTTTGGTGAACATGAAAATCCCTAATGCAGAGTCACTGGCTTCTTTGTGTGTTCCAAAATAACCTAAATTATTAAATGAAAATGTATGAGTGTTCTTCAGAGCCATTAATGAATCAAAATATTCTTTTCTTATAAACCCCTTGTTTCTATCTTTACAATATGGAAAGTTCCGTTTATTCTGACTGTGATTTTCAAAAATGAAGAATTTCTCTCTTGTTTTTATGGAAAAAAATGTGTTAAGCACAAGGATTTTTCAATTATCTTATGTTTTATAGACTTCACTGTATTGAATCTAAAACACTCATAGACTACAATCAACCAGACACAAAGTCTATACATCTCAATGATATTTACATGAAGCATTCAGGAGCTTTCAAGTTTTAAATAGTATGGTATATACTTTCTTATAATGTACATTTGTATGTACTTATCCAACACACACTCATACATTAATAAAAATTCATGACAGAGTTTAAACTACAAAAACTATTATTGGTTATTTTATTTATTTACATTTCAAACATTATCATCCTTCCCAATTTCCCCTTCACAATCCTCCTACTTCCTCTCCCCACCATGCCTTTATGCTACTGTCCACCCACTCCTTCCTATATTTTTAATCTCTTTCATAAAACGTGTCTAAACTTTTGATCTAGTATTCTAAGAAAATTATTCTCTTTGTTCTGAAGGCATGGTTCAGCAGTTACTACTCTGAACTATGTATGCTAAATATAGTGTTTCATATATTGTGTTTTGAGGAAATATATAGTATTCGTATAGGATTTACAATAATTTCCAAGTTATATAACTGGTAGATTCATTTATATTTTCCTTGACAGTTGTTGATACTTGTAGCAGTACCCAATTAAAATATTCAGATTGCTCCCAGCTGTGGCAGGAATCAGGAATCCTTGCTACCTACCTTAGTGTTGTGGGTGCCTGAATAAAAGACAAAAATAGAGCCTTTCTATTTTGTGATGCTAAAAACAGCTCAGTGGCTGAGCTAATTCCTAACCTTCATGTGGCTGATCTTCCTCCATCCAATATTCCCAAGTTACTACTTACTAAAATCTAAATTCCAACTTTGGTGCTGTAGACCCAGTCAGGGGACCATCTTTGTGCCATTCTTCCCTTGCTCCTACATGGCAGCAATTCTCTCTGTCACTCATATTCTCAGGTGTGGTTCCACCTGTCCTCCAACTTCTCCTGGCATGGTGGTCAGATCTCTTCTTCCTCTCCTTATCTTTGTTCCTAGCAGAGGAATGCTGAATGTCCCACCTATGTCTGCCCTTGTCAGCTATTGGCTGTTTAACCAACTTTATTTACCAATCAAAGTCAACCAGAGGCAGAATTCCCTCTGTGTCTTATGTGAAGACATGCAGATTCTCATGCAACTTTGGGCACCCAAATTAACATAATACAAGAAGCATTAGACCAAACCTACAACAAATACACATACAAAATTTAAAACAAAAGAAACAAAGATGTTGTGGAGATGAGTCAGTGAGTAAGGGTTCTATGTTGGAAGCATGAGGAAACACATTCAAATCTTCAGATCGCATGTTAAAATTCCCATAGTGCTGTGCATGTATAGAGGACAATCACAAAAGAATATTTCTAATCCTGCAGGCAAAAATACATGAACCTTTGCCTTTAAAAAAATGTTTAACTGAAAATTGCTTTAAAATAAGTACATGAGAGCAATATAAATAATCTGGAATTCTGTTTCTGAAAACAAAAGGAAAGAATATCCAGAGCCCCACGGGGGTGGGGGGGATCCATCCCATAAACAACCATCAAACCCTGACACTACTGCATATGCCAGAAAGATTTTGCCCACAGGATCCTGACATAGCTCTTGCTTGTGAGGCTATGCCTATGCATGGCAAATATGGAAGTGGATTCTCACAGTCATCTATTGGATGGAACACAGGGCCCCTAATGAAGGAGCTAGAGAAAGTACCCAAGTAGCTAAAGGGGTCTGCATCCCTATAGGAGGAAAACAATATGAACTAACCAGTACCCTTCAGTTGTATATTTAGCAGAGGATGGCCTAGTTGGCCATCAATGGGAGGAGAGGACCCTGCTCTTGCAAAGATCATAAGCCTAAGTACAGAGGAATGCTAGGGCCAGGAAGCAGGAGTGGGTGGGTTGGTGGCACAGGGTGGGGTAGGGTATAGGGGACTTTAGGGCTAGCATTTGAAATGTAAATGAAGAAAATATCTAATAAAATAATGCCTTAAATAAAAAAGCCTACAAGTAAATTTAGTTAGACAGCTCCCACAGTGGAGGGATTCAGAGAACATCCCACCTTCAAGAAATTGGACCCTGATATAGCTGTCTCCTGTGAGGCTATGCCAGTGCCTGACAAATACAGAAGAGGATGCTCACAGTCATCTATTGGATAGAACACAGGGTCCCCAATGTTGGAGCTAGAGAAAGTACCCAAGGAGCTGAAGGGATCTGCAACCCTATAGGTGGAACAACAATATGAACTAACCAGTACCCACAGAGCTCATGTCTCTAGCTGCATATGTAGCAGAAGATGGCCTATTTGGCCATCATTGGGAAGAGAGGCCCCTTGGTCTTGCAAATTTTATATGCTCCAGTAGAGGGGAACATCATGGCCAAGAAGTGGGAGTGGGTGGGTAGGGGAGCAAGGTGGGGGCAGGGTATAGGGAACTTTTGGGATAGCATTTGAAATATAAATAAAGAAAATATCTAATAAAACAAAAAAGAAAAAAAAAAGATAGAAATTTGACCCTAAAATTGTTCCTAAAAGCCTGATCAGTGACTGGGTTAACTTGGGATTCATGCTATGGGCAGGTACCAAAGCGTAATAAGATTAGTGATGCTGTCCTGTGCTGTCAGAAACGAGCTTGGCATGTCTGTCCTCTGATAGGCTCTACCAGCAGCTTATAGATGCAGTAATGTACAACCAACCATTGAACTGATGTCAGAGACACCTATGGAAGACTTAGTGGAAGGATTGAAGAAACTAAAGGGGATGACATCCATATAGGAAGATCAAGAGTGTCAATCAAGACTCCAGGGAATCTTGTATAACTATAATCTTTTGTCACTTCTCTCTTGTGGAAGTTTCTACCTCATCTCACATAAACTAAAACTATCATCTTCGAAAGTGAGTAGATAAATGTTTTGGATACTGGGCTGCAATAAAGATACTTCTCAATCAATGTGGATGGAGATTCTGTAGATAAATGTACATGTGCAATGTTAATGATGGTCTGGAGACCTGCAATCTTTGCCTCCAGTTCATTTGACAAATTAATGAATAGTTCAGTATCAATACTGAGGGGGAGCAGGCTATTTTTGGTTTTTGAATTACAACCTCAATAATTATCTCTGACCCTACTTAAACAGTTATAGAAAAAACTTTTTTGCAGAAATCATACCCCACAATGACATTTTTTCTTAAATTGAGATACATTGGCACAAATTCAATGTCTGAAAGTTTGCCTGAAAATTCACTCAAAGAAAGACAGAAGAAAACATACAGGCAGAGACAGAAAGACAAAATGAATCAAATAGCAATAGATTACTGATATTGTTTTTATACTACATTATCATTTTTTCTGAAAATGTATTAAAAATGTAAGCATCACAAAAGACACATGAAAACAATAGTTTCATATGTGAAGATCTACTATTAAATTATTTCAATGTAAAGCACACATTAGACTATTTATATTGTAATCTCTGATAATAGCCTTTATTATCTATGATCTAGTATGCTGAAAAAAATAATCCTTCCCAATTGACACTCAAATTACTACAGTTTTAAATGTTTCATTATTTAGTGTAAAATATATTTTGGTTGATGAATCACATTTATGGCTATCAAGCATAATACTATTATTAAATATATAGTGAAATATAATAGTATATAATCTGCATGCATATGAAGTAAATAACTTGCACATTCATATGAAGTAACACCCAGATTAGAATGGTCGCAGTTGTAATTATATGAGGGGTGGGGCTGAAAACCTAGAAGGATGGTTTCTGGGACATAAGAGGCTGAAGAAGATGTAAAGAGCCCAGCTGGGTCTCCGGGTTATCAGGCCTCAGGCCACAATTTTCTAAGTAAAACAGGTGTTCTCACATGAGATGGTACCACAGAGGATGATAGCTTTCCTCTGTTCTTAAAAATGGAATATAGGTATCCATAAAATGAATCCTGAGTGCGTAGCAGAATTATTAGTGTATGCAATGAAAATGGAGCACTTATTTTTAACTATTAATTATCTAGACAAGAGTGAGCCTGTAACTGATTTAGGTGCTGCTTCTGTACAAATAATATAATTGGATATTTGTACTGTTGCTTTGTAGATGTACCCTGGTTTTATATTGGAGCTATCAGTAAACCAGTTGTAGAGTCATACTGGTCCCTTCCTTACTGGGACATGACTCTATGGGATCAATCTCTTTGGGAAATGCTTATGTTTAATCAACTCAACATATTCACTGGTCCCAAGGGACTTCCTATGAGTCTTGTTAGGTTGACTACTTTAAAAACCTCCTTGGCAATGAAAAACTAGTCCCTTACAGTGCAGTTCATGTCCATCTCCATGACTTCAGACTTCCCCAATTCACAGCCAAGGCGTTCAAGTCTCTAAACATGTCAGAGGTTATCATAATATCAATACAATGAGACAAAGTGACTACCTTATGACCATTTCAGAATACTAATTTCTGAGTCACTAAAACATGCCAAACATGTGGGGTTTCAGCTTTCCCCAGGGCAAAAGAGTAAATGTCCATTCAAAAATTTCCCAGGAAAATTAACTTGTTTGAATTATCTGAGGTACTAATTATCTGATGGATAAAAGCGCATTCAGAAGGTACAGTGTACAGTGATAGAGGATCAAAGGTAGAGACAATTATCATCAGGTGCGTAGTAGACCACAGGAAGGCATGCGTCGTTTATTTAGTGTTTGATAATACAGGCATTATTCAAGTCAAGGGCAGCTTCTGTGCTAGAAGCATGGAGAAGTTACAGAGCTATGAGTCATCTATATTACAGTGATTATTTTAAAGTGAGAAATACCTCAACCAATTTCTTCATGCCCCCAAGGAAATTGGTATTTCTGGACATGAACAGCCCTTTTTGTTATTGGCAGCATTTGTTGGAAGGATGATATGGTTTTCTCTCTCCATTTGCTTTATGGCCGTTACTCACAGATGGAGCTTACTGGTAGATGTATGAAGGGTTGCCAACCACTGCAAATGTTCAACCTGAGGAAATATTCAGCTACAGGGAAGAAATACACAAGAAGTTTTGAGAGGCACAGAACTGTTTATATTTGGACAGCTCTGCCAGAACCCGCTGTGCTGCAACCAGCAGAAACAACACTGCAGAAGCATCCTGCAAGCTGTGAACCATTGTTCCAGTACAGGATGCTCATCCCTCTTGAGGTTCCAATATGTTAGCAGTAGTTTCACCTATTGTGATCGGCCCTCTACTCTGCTTGGCTCCCCGTATCCCTTTCCTGTAAGATGATATCCCTGATGTAGGGAGAACTGTGTCCTCGAGTCTTAAAAGTTGGTCACTGTGGAAGAATGTAAGAGAGGAGCACTTTGTTGACCACAGATGCCTCTACTCTCATCAGCTCTTCTGCCTATCTTTTCTCAAGTCACTGGTCAGGCAAGCAAAACAGGGGAAAGGATTAAATGAAAATTTTGTGAAACTTCATTTGTGTGGCCTTGGTGGAGCTCATCCTGTTAATCACTCATCTAAGTACCCAACTTTTCCTCTGTAGCATACAGTTCACACACTTGAAACTCTGTTCAGCTAGGACATTGAGAGATTTTTCTCGCAAGACAGTAGCTCTTTACCCAGAATTCTGTGCTACAATTATGTCCTACTAACCACTAACTGCAAATGAGTTGACTTCTAAGCCCTGTTCTGTTCCTTCCCATCAAAACGTATCGCTTTTCGACTTTAGTTTACGTACCCGGTATCTGTCTATTTTATATTGTCTAAACATCAATACATATAAATATATAATATAATAAGGACTTATAGATTACAAACAGTACTAACCCAGTGATAAATTTCTAATTTAAGTAAGAGAAGTGAGTAAAAAATTCACTAATAAATGAGCCACATACACTTGCACAGAATATGTTTCACCACTCTAAAAGGAAATAATTGGATACAGTGATAACATGCTGGGTTAAGTAGAGTCTAAATTCTACAGAGCAAATAGATGCTAGAGGGCTATAATGCTCTGGTATTTCAGCTTTGCTGCCTATAGCTTATGTCTCGCTTTGGGGCTGGTTCTATATCCTGTGTACAAATGCTCTTGGCAGGTATGCCACGGCTCTAATATTACCTAGATATTGTGGTCTCCAGTACAACCTAGATTTACTGTAGACCTCTCCATTAATGATTTCTTGGGGGCTCTTTCCCTCTTGGGGAATTCATAGAAACTCCCCCTGCCATGTATTGCCTGATTTCAGTTTGTCTCTAATACCATACAGGAAGATTCCAAGACACCTATTCTTTCTTTATATTAAAGCCAGGACTACATGGTTTGTGGTGCCATATTTGGCTACTGGTTTGGGAGAAAACAAACAAACAAACAAACAAACAGAAAAAAAAAAAACTCAAACTCTTAAAACATTTTCACTTCAGATTAATAACAGGAAATGCTTTATGTTCTGTATCTCTTGGTGAGATATATTTCTTTCCTTGAAGGAATCTTACCTTTATTTCAATGTAGACTTGTTCTCTATTTAATGCCAGTGATGTTAATAATAGCAGTGCTCCAAATACCATGAACAACTGGCAACTAACTGTTCCAGTTCCAGAGGATACAGGAAACGCCATCATCAGTCACTGGTGAATATTTCAGCAACTTAACATTTCAGTAAATTTTGTGATCCTGAGTTACATTTATTAGAGATCTTATGCTCCTGTTTTGCTTTTCCATTTACCTTTCCTATTCTGTATGTGCGAATATTGAGTTCTTCGTCTCTCTCTCTCTCCGCTTTCTGTGATGGTCCACTCCTCCCTACTCCTCTTTCCCTAAAAATTACTTTTAGTATCATATTATGATCCATTTATTTTAACCATAACCATATGGATGACCACTGCATTGGAGCAAGGTTTTGATGTCTGGTAGGAGTTATTAATGGAAATAAAACAGAGACTACATCTTACCCTATACCACTCTATCAATGGAAAATAACTGAAAAATGAGTGGTTGTGTAGTTGGGACCCTAGAATGCTTCCTCTAGCTATATCTGACCAGTAAAGGGCTCAATTTTTCCTTAGATCCAGTGAAGTCTTCACAGCTTTGAGTTCAGGTGTTGTCATGGATAAAGCTTGCCAAGGAAATATTTCTGCAGATTTCTCTCTTATCTTTCAGACCTAACATTCTTTCTATGTTCTCATCTACAGTTTTTCTTGGGACTTAGAAAGAATGGGAACATATTCTGTGTGGATCTGAGCATTCATTCAACACTTAACTGTCAACACTTGAACAAGTCACAAGTTCTGAATTCACAAACATGCGCTTGAAGAAATAGCTTCTCTGAAAACATCTGAGTGTAGCATTTGTCTGTCAGTTTTCTTGCTTCTTTTTCTTTAAAAGTAAGGCAATTTAAAGTTTCCTTTTATGCATGCAAATGAGCCTCACTAATACAGAGCTAATCTGAGCTACATAGAACATTAAAATGGAAAATGATGCTTAATCAGACAAATTACCAATGCATTGAATTTATTTATCCTGTAAATTAAATAATTGACCCCACTCCCTTGTCCTCTCAACCAGTACTAGCATATAGTCACTCTGAATTGCATTTGTTATCTTCCCCACATTTTTATAAAATTAATCTTCAGCTTATGCATTTCACTAACATTATATCCACACTCTCAAGTGTACCATGTTTCTTGTGCTATTTATTTATTGCCTTTAAGACCTAAGCATTGGTTGTCTTTTTAGTTGTGTATACATATGCATTGTCATTATGAATGTTTAGTTAAATAAGCAATCAATCACTCATGAAAGCCAGCTTGAAAAAGCAAAAATATTGAAAAGAAAGTGAATGTTATATGTATGGACCCAAGACAACCTCACAACAGAATAGATTATCATATGTGAAAACTACTTATATGTCACCTCCTTCATCCCTCATCTCATCTTTCTGTGTATTTCTCCCTCTCTCATGCTCCTATTCTCAAAATTTTGAGGCCCTCAGGCTAAAATTCAACATATGGCTCAGTTACTACAAAGAGCATAGACTAGTATCACAGAATTTAGACAATGAAACTGTAAGTTTGTTAATATAGAGTTTCTGTGAGTCATGGATCTCCTCAGACTTACCAGGTTCTTGTGTATCAGTTCATTCTTCAGGCAGCAATTGTGGAATGATATATGTCTACCATACATACATAATTCAATATTGATATACATCTTAGGACTCCTCCAAACAAGCTCCTATATGCAAATGTTGCTAAGATATATTCAGCTGTGTTGAACTGGGGGAAAGGTAGGCTTAGTTTGTTTGTTTGTTTGTTTGTTTGTTTGTTTGTTTTACTTAGCAGTTTCAGGTTTTTTAGTAACTTGGTATGATAAGGCAACTTATTACAACTAATTCATAAAAAAAGACTGTCTGATAATATAGTCTTATTTATACTTTGTTTCCTTTTTCCTGTGTTTAACAGGATAGAAACACACTGTCATTGAACATTAATCCATAGAGAAGAATGTTATCATTTGTTCTAGCTTATATAGGGAATCATAGTTATACAAGCATGTGATGAACATGAGATAAAAACTGTTAAATGTGCTGGGAGAATATCTTCACAATAGCAACAGTGCTGTTTTAGACTATTTGGGTTAACATTTGTTTGTTCCTTTATTCATTTATTAAACAGTCACTCATCGATTTACACTTATAGATGGGCTACACTATTGAATTTAGAGAAATTGGTTGTGGATATTAAAAGCAACCTGATTGGATTATAGCATCCATCTCAATCCTTTGCTGATGTGTTTATGCATGCATGCCAGATAACCAGAGAGGTCAGAGGAGATCATTGGATTCCCAGGAACAGAAGTTGCAGATGATTGTGAGCTAGCATGTGTGTGCTGAGAATCAAACCGAAGAGTATCTGTAAGAATAACAAAGAAGACAGCATTTTCAACAAATGGTACTGGCACAACTGGCGGTTATCATGTAGAAGAATGGGAATTGATCTATTCTTCTTGTACTAAAGTCAAGTGTAAATGGTTTAAGGAACTCCACATAAAACCAGAAACACTGAAAATTATAGAGGAGAAAGTGGGGGAAAGCCTGGAAGATATGGACACTGGGGAAAAATTCCTGAATAGAACAGCAATGGATTTCCAATGACATCTTATGCATATTAATATTTTATGGTATATATTTTAGAACAATATAATTTATACCATGCTTTCTCAAAACAATACAGCATTTTTCTTAACTTTGATGTATACTTGATCCAATATAATATACAGACAGATTTAAATCTAATGGTAATTGTAAAGGTTTTTTCTCCAAACCCTTGCAATAATAATTAAAGATATGGATATATAAAATAGATAAATAGATAATGTAATTACATATATGCTTATTTACCTAGTTTTGCATGTTAAAGTTACTAAACAAGTATATATATTTCCTGATTATTTTTGTTTTATTACCAAATACGTCAAATATTGGAATTGAGACATTACTTGTCATAATTTTACAGGTTAAATGGAGTGAGTTCATTCCACTTTCCATGGTTTCAACATTCTCATTACAAGATAGCAATGATGGACCAAAAACTTTAAGCTAATTGACCCCTTACAGACAAAGTTTGTAAGTAAGTTATATTGTATTTTTTTCACAATCTCACATAACCTAATACCTTACTAACCCAAAAGTTCAAGTTTTATTAATCTGCAAATTATGCTTATAGTGAATGTCAATTTATGATGACAAAATATAACTTGAGAACTGGTGTTTTTATTTGTAATCCTGGAGGGATTTCAAATTTTATTATAGACCTCACAAAAGTATCTAAAATAATAAAAAAAAAAAATCATTGATTTTGTTTCTATTTTGCTTCTAAAAATTTTTAATACTAAAATTTTTGAATCATATAAACAATACTATGGTTTCATTATTTAACCCTTTACTCACAGCTATTTCTTTAAAGAATATATAGCTCCTTATCCTAGCCAATTGTCTACTATCATTATTCTTAACAATTAATAATTATATCTTTTATTATTGCTATTTCTTATTCTTTTTTTTTTTTTTTTTTTTTTTTTTTTTTTTTTTTTTTTTTTTTTTTTTTTTTTTTTTTTTTTTTTTTTTTTTTTTTTGTTTTTGTTTTTCAAGACAGGGCTTCTCTGTGTAGCCTTGGCTGTCCTGGAACTCACTCTGTAGACCAGGCTGTCCTCTAACTCAGAAATCTGCCTGCCTCTGCCTCTCAAGTGCTGGGATTAAAGGCATGAGCCACCATGCCTATTTCTTATTCTTAAAATTATATTATTTATGATTAAATGAAGCAGATGAATGAATGTGAACAATGATGAGCTAAATTCCAATCTCAGGAACTATAAATTAGGCTAGTAATATGTTTAATATTGAAGCCAGTCATGATTTTTTTTAATAAATCTAATTAGAATAAGTCATATTGCTTAAGTTAACTGGACTTATGTTCACTTAAGGAACATAAGTGTCAGTCTCTCAGCTGGCCCACAGTTTTGTTTGTCTTGTGGAGACATAATTGCTTCATATTATTTACATAAACATAGTTTCCTGAGAGGAAAACAAATAATGATGAATTCACAGTTAAAAAATAAAGATAAATGGATATAAATAGGCATGATACAAATTGCCAGTTCTATGTTAAACATTTGTAAATCACAAATAAGCATCATATCTCCTATGTTAATAACCTATTCTCCTTTTAGCCACCAAATAGCTTTTTTAAGTTCAGTAATTGAAACCTTCAAGTCCTAAAATAAGTTTTAATCAGGAATTTATATATATATATATATATATATATATTTAGATGTAGCATGCACACATTTATAAAATGCTATTTGATGTTTTACTACACGGATGTATTCTGTTATTTATAATTGCCTTTTGTCAGGCATATAGCTTTCATTAATTTCGATTTTATTACCTCTTTTTTTTTTTTTTTTTTTCAGTTGATATTCTTTCTGTCTCCCTTTCCATCTGTTGGCCACGTTTCTGGAAGACGCTTCAAAGCCCTTTATTGGTGCTTGCGCATGTCACGGGACTCAAGTTGGGCCAGTTATTAGTTGCACATTCTCTCCATCCTTGCTCCATCTTTGTCTCTGCATTTCTTTCAGACAGGACACATTTTGGGTCAAAGGCGTTCTGGGTGCGTTGGTATCCTTATCCCTTACTAGGGGTCTGGCTAAAGGATGTGTTCACTTCAGGTTCCCTATCTCCGCTGTTATGCATCTTGGCTACCTTGACAGGACTCAGTGGGAAAGAATGCATGGTCTTACCCTGCAAAGACTTCATAGACCAGGGTCAGGGGATACTCAGAGTGGGAAGCACAATTAAAGAGAAGAGAAGGAGAGGAAGGAGGGGGAAGGGACCCTGTGAGGAGGAGAACTAGGTGTACAGATTGGGATATAAAGTTTTTTCAAACATAAATAAAGATAGAAAAAAGAGATTTGAAAGAAAAAAAAAACTTTTAAAAATCTTGTATTGCTGCAACGATAATCAGATCAATGTGTACATGTTACAGTGATGTCTCTGGGACCTACTGTAGACATTTAATAGTAGCAGACCTTATATGAATATAGTTTTTAATTTTATTTTTTTTTCTATTAATGATAATGCCATGGCTGATTAAATTTAGGTCCATTTTGAATTGATTTCTGTAATGGATGGGAGAGGTTCCAATTTCATTTTTTTATATGTATTTATTCAAATATCCCACTACAATCCACTAAAAACTAATTTTTCCCACTGTATATTCATATATTGGTGACAAATCAATTGACTTTGTATAGATTTGTCTGGCTGCCTGTAATATTGGTCCATATGTTATTGTTGAAAATAGAAACCAAAATTACTAGGCAGCCATGGCATTATCATTAATAGAAAAAAAAAACTATATTCATTTCAATATTTTTTCAAAATTTAAGAAATAAAATTCCTTTAACTTAACCTTATAAACATTTAGAAATTTTATTTAGGCACAGTTATTTTCAAATCATCCTGGCTAATTTCCAAGTCTGAAAACTAATAGCCTAGTTATTTTAATTTATATTACTTATTCTTTCTGTATCATGCCTTTAAATAGTCATTGAAATATAATTATCTCCTTTATTGGAGATTATACTTTGGTATTACATTTATTTCCACTTTTAAAATTCCTTTTGGATTTCTTCTTTCATAATTTTAATTTTATATACATTTGTTTTCTGAATACTTAAAAATTACTTGTTTTTAGTTTTGGTGGGGTTTCTTTTTTGTTGTTGTTGCTTTTCTTTCTTTCTTTCTTTCTTTCTTTCTTTCTTTTTTTTTTTTGACATACTGATTTTTTAATTGGATACTTTATTTACATCTCAAATGTTATCCCCTTTCCTGGCTTCCCCTCTGGACAGCTCCTAATCCACCTACATCCTACCCTCCTTCTATGAGGGTGCACCCCTACCCACCCACCTACACTGGCCTCATTTCTCTAGTATTCCCCTACACTGGGGCATCAAGCCTTCACAGGACCAAGGGTCTCCCCTCTCACTGATGTCAGATAAGGCCATCTTCTACTACATATGCAGCTGGAGCCTTGGGTCCCTCCATGTGTACTCTTTAGTTGGTGGTTTAGCCCCTGGGAGCTCTGGGGGGTATGGTTGGTTGATATTGTTGTTCTTCCTATGGGGCTGCAAACCCCTTCAGTTCCTTCAGTTCTTCCCCTAACCACTCCATTGGCCACACCATGCTAAGTACGATGGTCAGCTGCAGGGTTCGCATCTCTATTGGTCAGGTTCTGGCATATGATTTTATTATTTATTGCATTTGTTTTTTATTTTCTTTATATAAATGTCTATAAAAGTGAAGAAAATTGGTATATTCAAAATTACATACTTTAATTTTTATGTTTGAATTAAAATAAAGAATGTTCATTTAACATAAGTACCATAAACAGTACACTGTTATTTCCGATAATCCTGAGATTGAATACTAGACATATCGACTTATTATTACAAACAACATATGTGCTGCTTACTGTCTTCTCCCCTGTACCTCTGAATTTCATTTATCCTAATCAGCACTGTTCATAACAGTGAAAATAGATTTCAACTATAATACGTTATTGTACCTCACAGATGTTTCATATAAGTGGGGAGATTCAGTATTTTTGGCTTTTATGTTAAAGACAGTCTAAAGGGGATGGAATGCTGGTTCACTGTGATTTGAATTTGCATATGCTGATATTTTGTGATGCAAAACACATCTTAATATTCTGGCTGGCTATTTATGTGTATTCTAAGAATAAATTGCTATTCATGACTTATCCATTTTCAATGATCAGTTTACTTCTCTACTACTGAGCTGAATGTGATCTTTATGAATTTTGCATGTTCATCTTTATCAGATACATGACTTGCAAATGCTTTTCTTATTTGCAAATTTTCATTTCACCTGATTTATCTCTTTTGATGTGTGGCCTGAACTTTTGATGTGAAACACAAAGTACATTGCCAAGGTTAACATTGTTAGTATACTTGGTTGCTCATTTGCACTAGCTTGATTTTTTTCAAGTACTAGTTATTAAACCCAGTGTGATATAGTTTTATACTAGAGACTGCAATATATATATATATATATATATATATATATATATATATATGAGAGAGAGAGAGAGAGAGAGAGAGAGAGAGAGAGAGAGAGAGAGAGAGAGATTATAGTGCTTGACCAAACAGCATGACTGAAAATTACTGAAAATTACGTTGGGCAGGATACTTTATTTGGCGTACATTTGATATCACTGTTCTTCTTCAAAGGATATAAGAACATGTTCTAAAATAGGGTAAGCACATGGAGGCATTATGTAGAGTTGAGGCTTGCACAATATTCCCTGCAACTTAAGTACAAGAGTGCTTTGTAGATTTATACATTTGGATTGGACTCCACTATGTGATGGTAACTCTCTCTAATTGGACTTAAAACTACTCTGAATTGGGAGCTCACAATCATTCTAATACATGGTAAACTTCAAAGGTAGCCTGGGCTATGAGAATATGTCTCAAAAATATAATCAAAACAACATACTCCATAAAAAATAAATAAAAAGAACGACTTGCTGTGATCAATTAAAAAAAAAAAAAAAAAGTCATCCTCAGCTGGGCTTGGTGGTGCACACCTTTAATCCCAGCACTTGGGAGGCAGAGGCAGACAGATTTCTGAGTTCGCGGCCAACCTAGTCTACAGGGTGAGTTCCAGGACAGCCAGGGCTATACAGAGAAACCCTATCTCGAAAAACAAACAAACAAACAAACAAACAAAACAACAACAAAAAAGTCATCCTGCTTGGTACTAGAACCCTAACTAACTTTTCAGTGCTGATAAAGTCATGGTTATTGGCAGAGACTCTACAACCACTGACTTATTACACCCACATAAACCCTAACAACAAGCTACAAACATTTGTTCTTTTATAAATGCTAGTTAGATTTCTAGATTCAGCCCTGTTTATCTTCATTGGAGTGAGTTTTGAGTCCAATTAGAAACAGAAAGATGTTCATTGCCATCAAGGTATGCAAGGCGTTATGGCACCCTTAGAGTTATTATGTTTTGCTTGACAATGGTGAGCTTCATAGGCTTCATAGTTCAGTAGAAATGTTGCTTGATTTCCTCCATTGAAAACTTGCAAGCACTGTTTTATACCAATAATTCTAGTTCCAAGGGAAGGGCATTTAGGTCAGTTCAAGCTCAGAAGTCTTTGGTCCAGTCTCTGAACTATTGTCTTCAGGAATAACAACATAACTTCTACCTAATAGAACAAGTAAGAACAACAAGGAAAATCTGTATTTTGAGTAGACTTTTGGACAACCATGGCCCTCAGCACAAAGAGGGTTTCTAGTGTTTAATATTTGGAATTTGAAGATGATCTTTGACTATTGGAGGGAGCATTGTGTTTAGGAATCTGTCATGATAGACTGTTGATATTTAAGTGCATAGTCTTAAACTCATACAGATACGTTACCCTATGTAGAACAAGTGATTAAAGAATAATACTTAATATGGAGTGAGGAAAAATAATGAATGGTTAGATTGTGAATTTAAAATCCAAGAGTGGGGAGTGTGTTTGATCAAAACATATTATATTCATGTGTATAATTCAAAAAATTGAAAATTAAACAAATTCATTTTTCTTTATGTACAGTTTTCCACTACACTCATTGTAGGAATGCATGAACAAAATAATGCCCTGTTTTATATTTATTCACATACCAATTTATTATTTTTAATTAAAATAATAAAACCTTGGTGAGGAACATATTCTGCTTTCCCTTAAACAGTATTCCACTTATAAACTTTCTTCTTTACTGTTTAGTATGTATTCAATAAAGGCAGAATGAATTTAATAAAATATTATTGAAATATAATTAAAGTTTTAAATAGGTAGAACAAGATAGATAATCTATCACCAGGTTAATAGAAATCAAACTTTAGAAAACATGCTATATTGCCTTGGAAGAAGTCTTTAACACGGATAATTCTTTAATTCTTTACAAGTACTAAATTAATATTTTTCAATGAAAAAATGTTTAGATATATCTATAACAAATATTTTTCAATGATAAAATCCATATCTAGTTCTTTCTGATTTGTGTTATAAAAATAAGAACCAATGTTCTTCTTTTCATTATATACGGAAACTTGCTAGAGATTATCTCTGACAAAATCCTACACAGGAATCATGGCTGAGAAGCACAGTGCTTCTTTCTCTATCCTTACATAAGAACTTGAGAGTCAAATGAAATATGTTCTACAGGATAATTATAAACAATATATGCAACTTTTTGTACAAAGCTAAAATGTTGGGTCTATACTGGAATTCTAATAAAAGTTTGAAAAAACAAATAAGCACGTTTACAACGTACTGATTCAGAGGCTTACAAAACAAACTAATGATCACATACCCAAGAACACATTAAAAAACGTATTTATATTTTAGTGAAACAGTTGCTCACATATTTTATTTATTCTGGTCATTTGAATGGTCAGTACAACAGAGCAGGATGCTTCAAAATCTCTATGTAAATGTCATGGAAATAATTATTTTCAATTAAAATTACGTTGAAATATACAGAGAACTTATATACTATAGCTATCTACTAATGAATGCATTTATTTCTAAAATTGTATTATCGTCAGTTACATAAAATTTCTACTTTAATCTAAAATATTATGATTTCCAATAATAATGATATGAAAACATTTTCAGTCTATATTGAAAGCTCATTTTTAGTACACTTGAACATGTATATTTCATTATTTCTTTTTCTGAAATTATATTTACATCATCACCCATTTCTCTTTTTTTTCCCTTTTCATGTCCTACCATAAAACTTTCTTGGAATAGTTTAAATCCATGGCCTCATTTTTCATTAATTGTTGTTATATACATATGTGTATAGGTATATTTTATATACCTATAAACGTATATTGCATATATTCATATGTACAAATATACATGTATATAGATATACATATATAAGTATGCATTTGTGAGAGAGTAGAAATAATATATATATATATATATATATATATATATATATATATATAGTTTGTAAATATGCAAACACTATTCTCATAGGCATTTCAGAACTATATTTCAACCTAGTAGTTATGTTTTTATTTTATTTTGAACTCTTTGAATGGCTTCCAGTCTACCTTTAAATAAGAATCAATTTAATTCAATGTATCATGCAGTATTTAAATAAAAATATCTAAAATTTATGTGATAAATATCAAAGATAATATAACAAAGAGAGCTTCCCAAAAGACTGGTAGAAGAAAAAAAATAATAAAATTTTCTCTTCTTAATTTAAAAGCTATTCGTTGAATTATTTATATTTAAGTGTTTATTTAGGCGGTATAGAGTCAATATTTGTCTCTTTTTAGGATGCTCTGATGGCATCCCTGTGATGAAGAGATATGTGGATTCTCAGTTGCTTTTGTCACACACAACACTGTAGTGTTTGGTGTATAAATATCCTCGATCCAGTTTTCTGGTGAGCAGGAACCGTTTGGCAACAGAAAACTATCTGCTTGGCAGCAGTGAACACTTTCTGAGCCTGTGGCACCCTCCTGATTGCTGCCATTCAGTCGTTTTCCAGTCGCTGGGCAATAATGAAGTGCAAGACAAGATCAAAACAAATATGTCCTTAAGTTGATATTTTTCAATTTTTCTCCCCAGCAGGTAAACAAACATTTGTCAATTTTCTCCCAGTGGGATCACTTCCAATTTCCAGGAACTGATTATAGGCATTTCTTTGAGTCTTCTAGATGGGGAAAGTACAGGTCTAGGTTACACAGAGGTTATGAGTTGCCTGACACCACGTTGAGAATGCCCAGGATTCAGTGAAATCAGGGCTGCTGGTGTTATGCATGCACCCTCCTGCTCTGTAAAGCCCAGCCTGCCCTTACCTAAGTCATGACATGAGAACTTAAAACATCACTGCTGTCTCCAAGATTGCTCAATCTGTGCTTATATCTATTGCCCCTTAAATAGTATTAGAATAGATAGCATTGGAGAACACAAAATCAACTTAGTAATCTTAAAGATGCATACTTATGTGTATAAACTGAGCAAGTATTATCCTTTGAATATACATGCATGTAAACATTTGCAATACATAAAATATTTCTCTTGCAGGTATCTATTTTATACATATATATCTATATCTATCTACTTATATGGATATATATATATATATAAAATCTTAATGAGTTTTCAAGTATTAATGCCTTTAATAAACACAAGTAATTACCTGATACACATTATATTATTATATAGTCACATGAGCATATATAGCAATTGTATTTGTTTGAAAACAACATTTTTCTATCAGATATTTATGACAATATTTTATAGATAATAAAGTTTTACACAAGTTTTTTTCTGCTAATAGTTTTGTGTCACATATTATTACCCAATAAACTGTGCAAATATTTTAGCCATTTGCAAGCTTAAAAACTATTATTTCAATCTATTTTTCTCATTCATAAAATAATGGTGGCTATAAAGGTAATATTATGAGATGCACCTGAAATTAGGTAAGTGATTGATTTAAAATTATTACTAATTGTGATGTATATTTTACATACAAATGGAATTATGTTTAGTATAAAATGTACACATATCAGGTATACCAGGAGAGATGTCCTGAAACATAAATATCTAAGTTGTAAATCAAGTCAAACCTAAATATTTTCATCAAAACTGTTCATTTTTATGATGAAAGCATTGAGATTCTTCTCTTCTGGAGTTTTTGAAGCTTACAGTATATTTCTGCTCAAATAATCACTTAATTGTATAGAAAAACACCAGAACTTGTTACGTCAGTCTTTTTGTGCCTTCTGCTTAGTGATCAAAATTTCCCATCCACTCACTCTTCTTCCTGAACATTACTAATCACACTTGCACTCTCAAATTCTAGGCAATAGTAACTGCAGCTGACATCATGAAAGGCTTGGTTTTCTTGTTCCTGGATTTTCTTTCACTTGCAAAAGGATCTCTATATTTGTCTAGGTTGTAGCTAATTGCAGATGTTTTTCTTTTCCATTCTCAGTGTTGCTCATTGTGTATAGGCATTTCAAGTTCTGTGTCCTTGTTCCACCCAATGAATCCAAGTTTGGATAACATAGCTCCAATAATCTCAGTATGACGAAAGGGGAATGAATGCTTCTTTTACATAGTAATTCCATCTAATAATCTGCTTCAGAGTACCAATTTTCATATTTTAAATAAACTTGTCCATTTTCTTATCTAATATGTTTATGTGAAAGACTGAAATGATGTGAAGTGATGCTACATACAAATGTGTCTGTGTGTCTGTGTGTCTGTGTGTATGTGTCTGTGTGTATCTGTGTGTGTGTCTGTGTGTGTGTCTGTGAGTGTCTGTGTTTGTGTGTGTGTATGCGTGTGTGTGTGTGTCTGTGTGTGTTGTGTGTGTCTGTATGTGTGTGTGTGTGTGTGTGTGTGTGTGTGTGTGTGTGTGTGTCTGTGTAAGTGCTGGATATATCATTCTTAAAAACTATTTAGAATGAATATAAACTTTCAGAGTCTTATTTCCACAAATCCCAGTAATAAACATTTAGACAAATTGGCCATTTCTTTTTCTGTTTTGTCAACAACTAGCTTTATGTTGAAGCAATATCCCTTAATAATTCATCTATAAATGATATGGTTTTTTTTTTCAAACTTTCTTTAAAAAACCTACACTTCTCTCAAAATTTATGTTTTTGCAGATCTTCCCACATACTTGAATATATCATCCTAATTTACTATTATTAAAAAGTTAGCCTTTTTCTTCAATGTCTGGTCTTTCTTAAAGTTGAAATACAACCTAAACAAAACTCCATTTACTCTATGATTAAACATAGCCTATAGTAACCTTGCTCTTTCCATTTTTATTTTAATTTTATTTGATAAAGAATTTGAGAATATTAAAAATATTGCAAATTTTCATCCAAAAATATTTTAACATTTATTTTCTACAGACTATATCATCCTTCTTATATGGCTAATAATAACTGCCCTAATTTAATATTTAATATTTATTATTGCTATTCCAATTTTATATTAACTTTAATACATATTCCTATTTATTTGCATTGCCTTCTTGTTTTAGTCATCCACTCTAAATAATTTAACAAAAGGCAAACCAAATAGTATAAATAGAAAAATATTTATACATCATTGCTGATGGAGGTATTATTTTCATTTGATTAGTTATTTGCTATATTGACACTTAAAGTACCCACAGCCTCCACATACCAAGCTTCTGGCAAAGGTAAATAGTTCCTGTATTCACTTCCTATTATTTAACCTGAGAACAATAGAAAGCATTTTAAGAAGATTGGATTAAATACCTTGTCAAATAAGTGCGACAAGAGAAGCTTCTTTGACAAGAAGTCATGGCTACACATATTTGTAAGGATAAACCTAAGATTTAGAATGTCCAGCATCGTGGAAGGACTGGATATTTCTCAGTTGCATTGCCTCAGTAGTTCTGGAAGTTTTCTGGGTTCCTAGTGCCAGGTATGACTTCCTTCTTATTCACCGGGTCCCCCAATATGTGAGTATCTTCAATTGTATCTTTATGGATAGGCAAAACACCAACACACACACACACACACACACACACACACACACACACAAATAACAAGAGGAAAAAAATACATAGATCAACAAATAATGGAAGCCCAGAGCTAATGGACATATTACACCGTAGATCTTGGAACTGTGGCTCATGAAAAACTGCAGAAGAGGGTCTGGAAAGATTATTTGAGTCAGACTATCAGGAAGACTGCTGTAAAACAGTCTTATTTACATAGAGCTGCATAAACAAGACTGAAACAATGGAGATGTGTATAAACATTCTAAATGAGAAGGAGAAAAATATTCAGAGAATGTCAGAGAATTAATGACTGCTGTAAATTAGCCTCTCTCAGGGATTAGTTCCCTAATTGATTTTGTAATACTAAGTGGGCATCTTTGAAACCATATATGCACGAACAACAATGGACTCAACAGGCTGCATTTATACAATAAATAGTATATTCTTTTGTGGGAACTAAAAAAAGGGCCGGGGAAAGAGTGGGAGGGGTGGATAGTCCAAATCTGGCCGGAGTTCCACCTATGGTCTGGACAGGCAGACACTGGAGGGATGCCAGATGCTTTCCACTCAACCGCAGGTGGGAATCCAATCCTCTGACCCACTCAACAAGGGGTGGACAAGGGGCAGCCCTGAAACCCAAAGGGGCCCTGGGGATTACAGCCTGTAGCCCCGGAGTTATGGGAGAGAGAGCTGAGGGAAGAGAGGTTCCCACACAGCCAAGAGTCTGCACGCAGCTGAACAGAGAGAGTCCATGTTAGTTTTTGTTGTTGTTATTGTTGTTTGTTTGTTTGTTTTAGATATTTTCTTTATTTATATTTCAAATGCTATCCTGAAAGGGTTCTCTATACCCTCCCCACGCCCTGCTCCCCTACCCAACCACCCACTCCCACTTCTTGGCCCTGATGTTCCCCTGTACTTGGGCATGTAAAGTTTGCAATACCAAGGGGTCTCTCTTCCCAATGATGGCCAAATAGGCCATCTTATGCTTCATATGCAGCTAGAGACATGAGCTCTGGGGGTACTGGTTAGTTCATATTGTTGTTCCACCTATAGTGGTTGCAGACCCCTTCAGCTCCTTGGGTACTTTCTCTGGCTTCCTCATTGGGGGCCCTGTGTTCCATTATGAGCATCTACTTCTGTATTTTCCAGGCACTGACATAGCCTCACTTGAGACAGTTATATCAGGGTTCTTTCAGCAAACTCTTACTGGCATATGCAATAGTGTCTGTGTTTGGTGGTTGATTATGGGATGGATCCCTGGGTGGGGTAGTCTCTGGATGGTCCATCCTTTCATCTTAGCTACATGGATATTAGCCCAGAAACTTAGAATACCCAAGATGCAATTTGCAAAACACAAGAAAAT
Source organism: Mus minutoides (assembly GCA_902729485.2). Lineage (NCBI taxonomy): Eukaryota > Metazoa > Chordata > Mammalia > Rodentia > Muridae > Mus > Mus minutoides. The sequence continues at coordinate 332,854 of LR750013.1, forward strand.
CAAGAACAAAGAACACTAAAGTGTGGATACTTCATTCCTCCTTAGAATAGAGAACAAAACGCCCATGGAAGGAGTTACAAAGACAGTCCATGGTTTTAGAGCTTTATTATAGAAAGGCAGGGAAAAAGAGAGAAGGTAGAAAGAGAGAGAAGAAAGTCTAGAGTGAAAGAGAAAGAGTGAGAGCAGAGTAGAGTAGAGTAAGAGTAAGAGAACAAAGGAGTGCTAGGAGTGAGACAGTAAGAGAGAGTAAGAGCCCCTTTTAAGGTATTCTGCATTCTTTTCTGTTGCTAGGTAACTGGGGAGGAGTTTAGCCTGAAGGTCAGAAGCTTTGGACCTTGCTATATGACTTCTAGCTATGCTTCTCTTGTGGGGGCTGATGGGGGTGCTAACTTAGGCAGGAGCCAGAGTTCCAGGAGCATGAGAGAACTCCTTCTGTCCCATGTAGGTGAATTACCACTGGGTCCTGGATTAAACATCCCAGCTCTACTGGAGACCAGCCTGTCTGTGCATAGCCCAATGCTCCACATTCTTTCATATATACATATATTTATATTATTGTTTCATAACACACATTTACACACACAAATATTTGAGGATGCCATGGGAAGAGTTGAAGGTGGATATAGTGGAAGAAAAGAGAAGGAAAAATGAAGTTATTATATTTTAATTAAGCAATAATTTAAATTCTAAAACTTTTAAAAATTACATGACAAAACCAAAATTCAAACATGTACTATCAAGTTTCACACAACCCTTCCTTATTCAGGTAACAAAAATTCACCTTTTTATAAATGTTGAAAGAGTAATATCATGAGTCATAATAGTTGATCATGCCAATAGAAATATATTTAATTAGCTTTAAATCCCTGATATCTGAAATAGTTATTATGCATTCAAGTATAATAAAGGCTATTTGTCATACATTCCATATTTATAAGTTAGTATTTAAGTTCTAATGTCAAGGACCATAGAGAATAAATATTCATAACTTGAAAGATAATTTAATACAGTAGAAACTGATAATTTGAAGACTAATAAACTGTTACATATGGCTTAACCTTGTTGGAAAATTAAGGCATGTTCTGAAATTATTCTTCCTATTTCATAGAATTTGAAGCATTTATAATTACTATGTAAGTTAGTGCCATCTCTATTCACATTTAAACACTTTATATTTCAATAAAACAACAAAGGGGGAGATAACTTATGGTATTGTTCTTCTATAAATATTATGAAAACATTAACACTAAATTACTTTTTGGCATACTCTTAACACAAAGTATTGAATCCCCAACTAAATGTTTATATGTGGATAAGGCTGTCCTATTTATCTTAATTTTAAAACTATGAAATATATTTATTGGCTTAGTCAGACAGTTTTGTTTCTGCACAGTGCTGCCAATACTGTTGGTTTATACAGTTCTCAAAGAAAGACTTACATTTATTTTCAGTTTTAATAAAACATTTAATGCTGCAGTGTTTTACTTCAACTGATTTTCAAATACCTATGGTTCATTTCTCAACTACAAAGCAATAAAAGATTTCTCCACGAATCCTGAGCAGAATTGTCCAGGAGTGTTTGGACATGTGACATTTCTGTGATTTATGTTTAGAGACTATTTGTCATGAGGTGATCAAACTACTCTATTACGTTTCTGGGCTGCTTTAATTAAAAAAAAAAAAAATGTGTCCACACACACACAAACCTTCCCTGTTTGCCCTCTGCAAACTCCCCATCCCATCCTCCCTCCCTTTGCCCTAAGAGGGTGCTCCCCCACCCACTGACATACTCACTTATGCACCACCTCTCTAGCATCTCCCTTCTCTGAGGCTTTAGCCTCCACAGGACAAAGGGCCTCTCCTCCCCTTGATGCCTGCCCCTTGAGGCAGTTCTCATATGCATTCCTACATAAGTAGCTGGAGCCATGGGTCCCTCCAGGTGTACTCTGGTGATTTAGTCCCTTGAGCTCCGTGGGGTCCAGTTAGTCAATATTATTGTTTTTCCTATGATTTTGGAATCCCATTCAGCTCTTTCATCCCTTCCCCTAATTCTTCCACCAGGGTCGCTGGACTCAGATTGTTGGCTGTGAGTATCTTCATCTGTCTTAGGTACTGGCAGAGCTTCTCAGAGGACAGTCAGGTATACCAGGCTCCTCTTAAATGATTCCACTAACATTGACTTATCGTATCCTAATAATCTATAATTAAGTTGATAATTAACAATAATTCTAGTGTATGAGATCACTTTCAAACTTATGCTTGGTAATTCATAGCCTCTCGGTTTTGACATTGTGTATAAATGACAGTGTGTATATATGCAGTTGTCTATGTGACAGTTATATGAACAAACTACTGTGATTTCAATATTGAGTTAGATTGTGGCAAAGTTTCTAGAGAAGGTAACTAGATACAAAGAAAGATTGGTTCTGATTCTGATTAATAACTGATCTTTGTTTTAATACATAATCTCAACATTTTCTGGACTGTGATAAGACAGAACCTCACATAATTTGTTCCTAAAAAAGAAGGAAAGACAGCCAGATGTTACAGGGAAAAGACATGCTTTTCTTTTCTCTTTTTCTTTTTCTTAGATATTTTCGTCATTTACATTTAAAATGCTTTCCCCTTTCCTAGTTTCCTCTCTGAAAGTCCTCTATACCCTCCTCCTGCCCTGCTCCCCAACCCACCCACTCCCACTTTCAGGCCCAGGCATTCCCCTGTACTGGGGAATATGATCTTTGCTAGACCAAGGGGCTCTCCTCCCATTGATGGCCAACTAGTTGATCTTCTGCTACATATGCAACTAGAGACACAAGCTCTGGGGGGAGGGGGGTACAGATTACCTAATAGTGTTGTTCCTTCTATGGGGTTAAAGACCCATTTAGCTCTTTGTCTAGCTCCTTCATTGGGGGCCCTGTTTTCCATCTAATAGATGACTGAGCATCCAGTGGCCTTTTTGTCTTATTGACAGTGTCTTTTGCTTTACAGAAACTTTGCAATTTTATGAGGTCCCATTTGTTGATTCTTGATCTTTCAGCACAAGCCATTGGTGTTCTGTTCAGAAAAATTTCCCCTGTGTCATATTTGGAGGGTTTCCCCCACTTTCTCCTTTATAAGTTTCATTGTCTCTGGTTTTATGTGAAGACATGCTTTTCAAATTTCATTGACTAGTGAGGTACTTCCTCTAAATGTATTCAAGTTCATCGTTCCACTAGCAGTCATTGAAGACATCAACATATGAATTCCTCCATGTGACTAAAGACATTATCATCCTAACACAAAGTTCTAGCCATTGGTGACTCAGACTGTAATGCCTAGCTTTCCAGGATAAAGAGTCAGTTTATTATCATAAATTTCGCTTTTTGTTTAAAAAATAATAATAATGGGGAAAACAGCAAAAGACTTGGAACTCCACAAAAGATGACAAAGAAGTTTTTATTATATGTTCTAAAGTGTTTTATATAAAATAATGATTAAGACAATAAAATTTGATTCTACTGAGTTATTGTCTAAGTTGAACTAAATTATGTGAGAACCAGATTTTGAAGATTGTACACTTTTTTATTATTGAGGCACATATTTAGAAAAAAAAACAACTAAAAACTAAAATCCTTAATTGACTAGTTACTATAAACTAATAAGATAAATATGTAAGAGAGTCAAGCAC
>LR750013.1:339020-384020 GCA_902729485.2 Mus minutoides
GTAGTAACTTGACTTCATGTGTTGGGACTTCCATTCAGAAAAATGATTCCACTTGGCACCTTGTGTTTCCATAAAAATATATGGAAGGGGATGCTAGTATCCTTTTTTTTTTCCAGTGTGACAAAACTTATAGGGAACATGATCTATTCTGTTGCTTTTCATTATTAACTAATGTTCATTTTCAAATTGTTTTTATATTCAAATTCTATGGAATACTAATAGAACTTATAAAAGGGCAGAAAATATATTATTTTATTATATCATTCTCCATGTCTAAAATTACATAATAATATTTATATCAATATTTCAACTTTTTCCATAATCTACTGATCCTTTAAGTTTATGTTTAGATGGTTGTCGTATTCTGAGAAGCAATGATGTGGGAAGCCCCACTAACATCCTCATATATAAACACTTAAGTAATGAAGACAAGAGATTCTGTAAGTAAGATGATCTTAATTAAAATATGCTTGTCTGCTGATAATTAAAATTTTAAGTCAGGTTAAAGAATTGACACTGTAGCTTATATCTCCAGAGAAATCATGATATCTGAGTTTTGTATCTTAGTATCTATGTTAACAAAGTATATATATATATATATATATATATATATATATGAGACAGGGTTTCTCTGTACAGCCCTGGCAGTCCTGGATCTCACTTTGTAGACCAGGCTGGCCTCAACCTCAGAAATTCACTTGCCTCTGCCTCCCTAGTGCTGGGATTAAAGGTATGTGCCACCATGCCCAGGTCAAAGCATATATTTTGCACAAACTTGTAATCTCTTCTCTGAAGGATCTAATGCTTGATGTCATCAGTAGGTATATGTACTTATATCCCTGCATATGCACATGCCCATACACTCATACAGATACACACAGACATGTACTCACACACACATACACAAATACACATACCCAGAGACAATAAAAATACAATGTAATCCAATAAATTAAGACAAAAAAAACTATTTTCACCCAAGTTTCTATGAAATACCTAGTCTGTTTGGTAATATGTTGCAAAGAACAATATTATTATTGTTTAAATCTATTTTTCATTAATCATATAAGATGCTTCAAATCATAATAAGAGGACACAGGGGGCACCCATGGCTCCAGCAGAATATGTAGCCTTGGATTAACTTAACTGACATCAGTGAGAGAGGAGCCCCTTGATCCTGTGGAGACTTGATAATTCAGGATAGGGGAGCTCTAGGCTGCTGAGGCAGGAATGAGTGGGCCAGATGGGGAGCACCCTCATAGAGGCAGGGGAGAGGGAGGAAGTGATAAGGGGCTTCTGGAGGGGTAACTGGGAATGGTGATAACATTTTAAATGTAAATAAAGAAAATAACCAAGAAAAGAGAAACATTGTGTGAAATATGACTCAATTTCCTGGAACTCAATTCCTGTGTGTGTGTGTGTGTGTGTGTGTGTGTGTGTGTGTGTGTGTGTTTGGCAAGCAGTTGTTTTCCATAGTAAATATGCTGACTGATTTTAGTGTCCTTTTGAGTGTAGAGTCCCATCTCACTTTATTGCTGTGATAAAATGTCAGAAAAATTGAATGCATTCCTTAAGAGTCTCTAGAGAGGGCTGAATTTCAATCAGAGAACAGCAGTGCCAAAATAAAAGATATATGTTTCATATATATATATATATATATATATATATATATATATATATATATACACCTTGGTATTTTAAAGATTCTCATTTGTATTTCCTGAGGATACACTTTATATAAGAGATTATAATGTTTAGAAGTAAGTACTACATATTTAAGGGGATATTTGAGATGATAAATACAAGAAAAATGAGCTGTTAGTTTATATACTGCAAGCAATGACTTTCTTTGTAATATGATTTTAATATGTCAGAGTGGTTATCTTACCATGATACTGTGATATCTAGACAAGGGCTTCTTCAAAGGAAAGTGTACATTCCTAGCACCTTGTTTTCAACAGTCTCTATAACACTGTATTATTCCAAAGAGCATCACTATTATTACAAAGAATATTAGAAAAAAAAACTTTTTAAATTTAATGATGATGCAAATAGTATTATGATTAACTCTCAAACAACAAAGGTTTCATTACAGTGTGGGCTTATACAATTAACTATCAAGATTAAATGAAGATGTATTAACATTTATATCTATATCATAAAATACATTTGATATTATAAATATTGTACCTACTATTCAAAATAATACAATTATGGATTGCTTTTCAGTAAATTTATTTATTTACTTTGTATGTTTGTATGAGTTTGTGGCCACCATTCTAATGCTGGAGTTTGTGGAGGACAGACGAGGGCATTCATTCTCATGGAAACTGATATTACAGGTGGTTATGAGACCACCAATATCAGCAGTGGGTACTGAAACATGGTCCTCAGCAAGAGCAGTAAGTATACTTAGCAACTGAGCCATCATTTCAGATCTTAGTATATGGATTTATGAGCAGATCCAGAAAGCAAATTATTATTATGTACAGGATAAAAGTCAATTTTACACAGGTAAACAATTATTTCATAATTACAGGCCAATATCTTTTATTTTATTTTATTTTATTTTATTTTTATTAGATGTTTTCTTTATTTACATTTCAAATACTATCCCCTTTTCTAGATTGCTCTCTGAAAATCCTCTATACCCTACGCCCTCCCACTGTTCCCCACCCCACTCACTCCCACTTCCTGGCCCTGGCATTCCCCTATACTGGGGAAGAGAATATTTGCAAGACCAAGGGCCTCTCCTCCCATTGATAGCCAACTAGGCCATCCTCTGCTACCTATGAAGCTAGAAACATGAGCTTTGGTTATTTCATATTGTTGGCATCTATAATAGTGTCTTGGCTTGGTAGTTGCTTATGGTATGGATCCCCAGTTTCTGAATGGTCATTCCTTCAGTCTCTGCTCCAAAATTTGTCTCTGTAACTCCTTCAATGGGTATTTTGTTTTCCCTTCTAAAAAGGATCGAAGTATCCACACTTTGGTTTTCCTTCTTCTTGAGTTTCATGTGTTTTGCAGATTGTATCTTTGATATCCTGAGCTTCTGTGCTAATATCCACATATCAGTGAGTCCATATCTTGTATTCTTTTGTGACTCACCTCACTTAGGATGATATCCTCCAGATCCATAAATTTGTCTAAGAATTTCATGAATTCATTGTTTTTAATAGCTGAGTAGTACTCCATTGTGTAAATGTACCACATTTTCTGTATCCATTCCTCCTTTGAGGGACATCTGGGTTCTTTCCAGCTTCTTGCTATTATAAATAAGTCTGATATGAACATAGTGGAGCATGTGTCCTTATTACAAGTTAGAGCATCTTCTGGGTATATGCTCAGGGGTGGTATTGTTGGATATTCCTGTAGTACTATGTCCAATTTTCTGAGGAACCATCAAACTGATTTCCAGAGTGGTTGTACCAGCTTGCAATCCTACTAGTAATGGAGTGTTCCTCTTTTTTCCATATCCATGCCAGCATCTGCTGTCACCTGAGTTTTTGATCTTAGCCTTTCTGACTGGTACGAGGGAAGGAGGAGAAAGTGGGGAAAAGCCTCAAAGTTATGGGCACAGGGGGAAATTTTCTGAATAGAGGACCAATGGCTTGTGCTGTAAGATCAAGAATTGACAAATGGAACCTCATAAAATTGCAAAGCTTCTATAAGGCAAATGACACCATCAATAAGACAAAATGGCAACCAACAGATTGGGAGAGGATCTTTACAAAGCCTAAATCCATTAGGAGAATAATATCCAAAATATATAAAGAACTCAAGAAGTTGGACTCCAGAAAACCAAATAACCCTAGTACCAATGGCATACAGAGCTAAACAAAGAATTCTCACCTGAGGAATACCGATTGCCTGAAGATCACCTAAAAAAAAAAAAAAAAAAAAAAAGAAAATGTTCAACATCCAACTTTTTCAAGAGAAGGAGAAAAAATAAATTCACCTTTTAATAGGAAATTCTTTAGCTTTCAGATGATCCTGATAAATGAACAGATGAAGTGCTATGGCTATATGATACACCTCCTGAGAATCTGTTTTAATCATGCTATTGTATTTGAACACATTTAAAAGATGACTCTAGAAGTTTGAAAAATTAAGATCTTTGACTTTTGTCTCTAGTTTAGAAATATCTAATCTCAAACTGAATTCAACAGCCATCTATTTCACATATTCTATAGCATGTGTTTTCTACCAAACTAAGATTTTAAAATCTGGTCCAAATAAAATGCTAACTGGAGGAGAATTAGGGTAATTACTGTACCAAGACACCTTCTGATTCCCTCATTAAGAGATTAAAGTCTCTGTTAACCACCTCACTGAGTGTTTTTCAAGCTTCAGCTTCTCCCTTGCCATGCAAAGATAGTGTGATACCTTTATTGTTACTCTCACCACAGGAGAGCACAGCATGAAGGACCTACCAAGGTGCTCCTGATGGGATCTTTGATTTTAGCGTGCTCCCAACAAGTGCATTTCAGCTTCCTAAACATTCTGCAATTTGAGGAATTTTTTTTTTAAGGTAGCTGAAAGGAGCTAAGAGAAAAATCTTTTTAAGAATTTTAAATGTCTATTTTAATATCTGATTCATTTCATAATTTTTATTTAATAATAATCAATAGCTTTATTGTATGTGACACAACATGATTTAAGTGTTCATGTGATAGAACTGGGGATACATTATATATATATATATATATATATATATATATATATATATATATATATATATATATATGTGTGTGTATATATATATATATATATATATATATAGAGAGAGAGAGAGAGAGAGAGTTTTGAGGTGCTTAAATAAACATTTTATTAATATTGTACATGGATTATTAGTCCATTTTTAATAGAAATACAGTTACTTAACTTTGTTCCAAAATTAGAACAAAAAAAGGAACTTTGAGAAAACTATTCATTTTATGAGTGAGAAACAAGACTAACAAAACCAAAATTTCTAAGCATTTTACATGTCTAGTTTCATATGTTTCATTTCATAATTATATCTTCTATTATGTGTGATACATCATAACATAATTTTCCATGAATTACAACTGGGAAACATTAATTTTATCAAGAGTTTTGAACCGTCCAAATAAATATTTTATCATTGTCTTATATGGATTATTAACCTCTATTTTCATAGAAAAACAGTTAACTTAGTTTCAAAATTGGAACAAAAGAAAACAACTTTGAGAAATCTATGCATTTTATGAATGAGAAACAGAACTCTAGAGTGGCTAAATTCGTTAAGTAAATTCCCATTGTGAAAAGTAAAAACTTTTCTTCAGAATCGGCTTTATTTGTCTTGCTAAGTTAGAAAAACATGTAACACACACACACACACAAACACACACACCTAGCTTAGACTATCACAGCCGGCTGAATGCTCTTACCTAGGATCACTCTTTACTTGCTCACAGTAATCAGGAAAACACTGTATGGGGTTAAAGTAAATGAGGAAAATGTTTAATTTTATCCTCTTATGCCATATTCACTGCATTTGTGTTTTTGCCTTCATTCTCTAAATATACATTTCACATACACAAACTTTGAAGAAGCAAAATATATGAAGCTTCTGATTAAAGAAAATCCAATCTCAGTAATGAAGGAACACTAACTCTGAAATTTTAATTGGGTTATAAAAATAATCATCTCACTCTATAAAAGCTGTTATCTCTATTATAACTATACATTAATTTCCCATATATGGTTAATTGTGTCCATTTTCTTTTAGTAGTATAATTTTGAACATGAAACCCAAATTGAGAAAAGATACATTAGGTATATAAAATTATATACTTTGCATTTTCTATTTTATTTAATCACCAGCAACATACATCTATAAAATTTATTTGTTCCATATTGCTAATAAATGTCGTAAATAACCCTGCTCTAACTGCTGAAACAAGATGTTCCGTTACAGTACTAAATTAAGAAATGCCTTCAAATAAAGCGTTAAGGATTATGATACTAAAACAAGTGAAGAGGGTAATGATTTTAACTGTTGGCCATTAATTGTAAATCTACATATTAAGCTTTGGAGTCCTATTGCTTGTGATTCGGCCTTATTTCCTTCCCAAGTGCCAATGCACTTAACATTCAATCACCTCGTAAAATTATAATAGAGGCAGAAGTGTGTGCATGACAGCCCGGAGGCATAGGCAGTGACTGCGCCCAGTGTGCTCAGACGGAGGCTGCTACTCATTTATCCTGCGCAATATGAGTGCTGAACAACATGGCTCTGGGTACTCTTTAGCACCTTACTCACCCAAGGCTCCAGTCAGCAATTTCCTTTATTTTGTCTACAAGGGATTGTGTATCTCAGTATCCTCCTTCCCTTAAGCCATGCGCATGGAACAGTGTTTTTATTTGCACATTACAAATTATGGGTTCTCAGTGTCATGGAGACTCTACTGTTTTGGGACCCTGTGATGCAGTTGAATTAACAAGCTTTGATATTTGTATTATCTCTTACTTCTGTTTGGGACGGTTATCTCTCATTTGCATGGCATGTTTATTCATTTCTTTCTTTCTTTCTTTCTTTCTTTCTTTCTTTCTTTCTTTCTTTCTTTCTTTTTCTGTTCTCTTTCTTCAAATTTTAATCTGTATCACTGTCTAATATCAGTGATTACTATTAAAACCCCCTTTTAATATTTAATTGATTACTTTTTCTAATTAAAAGTTTTGTTTTCATTATTTGTGCGTAGATTCTTTTTTTTTCCTCCCATTTGATTTTAGATCATTTAGGTAGAGTTTACAAATCTTCACGTTTTCACAAAGATTTCTTTCTTTTTTTTTTTTTTTTTTTTTTTTTTTTTTTTTTTTTTTTTTTTTTTTTTTTTTTTTTTTTTTTTTTTTTTTTTTTTTTTTTTTTTTTTTTTTTTTTTTTTTTTTTTTTTTTTTTTTTTTTTTTTTTTTTTTTTTTTTTTTTTTTTTTTTTTTTTTTTTTTTTTTTTTTTGTACTCATTTCAACATCAATGTGAGTGTAGTATATAAACGTTTATGGGGTTGGGAGCAGGGTAGGGGAAATCAATTCTTCCAGGCTGAGGAGTTCCTCCTGGCTACCATCACATCGCTCAGCTCCGCCTCGCATGACTATGTGTAGCACATTCATTTGATGAACTTGAGTGTGTGCTTGTCCTTGGACACCTTGAGCAGCTTGCCTACCTGCTGAACTAACTCTCCAATGAATTTGACGTGCTCCATGAGCTGTCCGTGGAAATAACTGTGTCTTGGCTTCCTAACGTTATTTTTCTGCTTGTGACCCTTGTTGAAGCCTATGATCATTGGGTAACACAGGGCCATGACTTCTGTTCTCTGTCCAAGTCAGGACATCAAACTCCATATTTTGTATTTATTAAAAAAAAAAAAAACAGTTATATAAGTTTGGATATCAAGACATGACCAGTCTATTCTACTTTCTCAAAGGTGAATAAAAGATTAGCAATATTTTTTCCCTCTAGCCAGAGCTTACAAAAATAAAACAAGATTGCTGTACGTAATCGTACTGTTCAGTTCCACTATATTCCTGCTGAATATTTGACTAAAATCTATCAGTTACTGTGAGAAATGTTGATATCCTTTATTATAATTGTGCATTTGCTGACTTCTTATGACTATAACTGTGTTGAATTTATGCTGATTTTGTTCTTGCCTGCCTCCATAGTCAAGAGCTTTTCTTCTGGGAGCTGTGCCTTTCAGTGACCTTTTCTGCTGTAGTTGATTTTGCTTAACAAACATACATATCTAATGTGTGTATGGCTGCTGTTGTTTCTTTTGAGATTAATATTAAAATTAACCATTTTACTTCTCATTTCTTTACTACCAATTTCACCATATCATTGTGTTTGAACTCATTCTCCCATAACTAAGATATACTTTGAATGATTTTGCTTATATCAGACTGTATAATATTATATTTAGTATTCTGATTAAGTCATACATTAATATAAAAGCAACTATACTTTGTTATTCTGATTCCCTTCCTAGTAAAATAACATACTTTCTAGCAAAATGATTGGAATCAAAGTAAAAAACACAAATTACTAAAAGAGAGAAAGAATATGTAAGAGGGCGGAGAGAGAACGAACATATAAATGGTAACCAAATGCAATCAGGAAACAGAAAATCAATTTATTATTCTGCAGGTCAGTGAAGAAACTACATCTTATGACTCCTGTTCCATATCATGTGGAAAACTAGAAGAGAGAAGTAGAAAAGCAAGAAAAAATAATAATGTATGAGGAGAAAGTGAATGCTAGTTACCCTGATTATAACCATAAACATTGTAGAAAATGTCAAATCATTGCGTTTCACACAATATATGTGCAGTTGATTTCACCCCTTAAAAAGTAACATGTTTCAGTTACCAATTTAAATTTCTTTCTGTTTTGCTTCTCATTCCTGAGTTTGTTTTCCTTTTTGGTTTCAATTGATATATTTAAATTTTATTTGAGGATTTTATGTTGATATATTATAATTTTTATTGATTCATGAGATTTTACAATTTTATCGCTGATATCAGCTGTTACAAATATATATATATATATATATATATATGATCATTGTATTCTGAACAGTACCAGACAGAGTGCAATAAGTAATTTGCATTAATTCTTGTTTGTTATGAAATTGAAATCGTTGAACTAAGTCAGCTACATATATTTATTCAACATTTTGCAGCATTGCTTTTACTTAAATGATTAAATATCTGTGAAACTTATAAGAATGTCTGATCTTATTTACCTAAATGTTATGCATGCAGATATTTAAATTTAATTTTCTTGCCAATTTGTTTGCTCAAATATTTCATTCCATGCAATTAAGTCTTGCTTTTGTGAGTGAGATGGTCAACTATATGCTAGAAAATTTGTCTCATGTGTGAGGCAACTAAGTTCTATTCATTTATTTTGTTAGTTTCTTACAGATGACTTAACATCCTAGGAACTTTTCAGCTGTCATCAATCGCAGTACAATGTCTGTTTTACTGGGAAATTTGGGATGTCACTGGAGCTCTTAATGCAGCATAACAGTGCAGTAGATTAAAATGTGGACCTCCTTTAATAACTAATGCAAAAGATACTCCAAAATTGATATAAATGGTGCTGTTGTTATCAAAATAATAAAACTCACTCAACAATAAACTCACTCCTATTGATATTACATTTTTATTTTTCTCCAATAAATTCATAGATATCAGAAGACATTAACATTTTTCATATGGATTCACATCTTTCATAGCTACTCTAGATCTCTTCCTTTGATCCATTGTGTTCTTGTTAATACATGTTATGGTTTTGTAGGTACATTTCTGTTACTCTTAAGCCCTTTACCTACCCTAGCTATGTACACACACACACACACACACACACACACACACAGTGCAACAGGTTGGACTTGAAAACTAACTTCTTAAAGTCTATAAACATCATATTAAAATGTGTGTTTGTATGTGTGTTTGTGTGTGTGTGTGTGTGTGTGTGTGTGTGTGTTTGTGTGTGTGTATATGACACATGAGCAAAACAGAGGACAACTTAAAGGAGCAAACTCTGACCTTCAACATTATGTACGGCAAGGATTGAACTATATTTTCAGGACTGGACACAAGGAAGCAAGAGTCTGTACACTATTTGACATCTTGCTACCCTATGATATTTATTTTTAATTTATTTTTTGATACAGGGTTTCTCTGTATAGTCCTTGCTCTCCTGGAACTCTGTAGAACCAGCTGGCCTCGAACTCAGAAATTTGCCTGCCTCTGCCTCCCAATGCTGAGATTGAAGGCGTGTGTCACCACGCCCAGCTATTTTTAATTCTTTTAACATGCATTAGTTAATGTTATCAAATACACTATGGAATACTGAATCATGTGGTTCCAATACTATATTTTTTTGTTAAAATTTGTGAAGTCATTTTGATCTGCTGGGTTATGATGGTACAACTAGGACTAATTCAGTTTGAATAATTTTTAGTTTCATCTGTTAATATATAAGGCCGAGGCCAGGAAATTTTGTCTCTCTATGACTTCCTGGAATATCCTTACATGTTTGTGATTGATGAAATATATTTATTCTTTACAAAGTAGAGATAAATTACTTTTAATAATTTAAAAATATTTGTTAACATCTCTTCATATACAACAGAAATATTCTCTAATATTCTACAGGACAGGAAACAGAAAAATACATACAAATTTCTAGTCAACTGCAGTGTAGCTAACATGATTATATTTGAACAAGCCCTCTCAGGAGTTAACAGTTTTTGAAAGGTATTTTGACCTTTACGTTAAACACAAGAGTATCATTTACCTTAATGATGGCTAATTTCCTAAGTGGTCTCCAAGTGACCTGAACGATTTTGTACCAACAACTAACTGTGTTGCTCAGTCCCTGCGGTATATTTACACAGTGGGAAAATATGGTTCATTATTTCAGAAATATACATTAAAGATTAAGAACTTAATAGACATCATGACATTTTTGCTCAATTTAACTTGGTATCATTAGAAATAATGAGTTTCTAAAAATAAAGTGAAACTACTTAAGGAAATTCAAATATTCTCATCTATTTTTTTTTTTAATTCTGTTGAATTTTCAGAGGAGTTCTGCTTTTCCTAGTCCAATCATTGGACGACTGAGTTACTGCTGGGTATAATGACAGAGGGGTACTTCAAGGCTCAGGCCTTTGGTATGCTCTCTTGCTGCTCTCTAAGGTCCCTTTTTTGATTTTGCTAACTGATGTTTAGCCATTTTCAAGTTGAAATGGCAATCTGAACATCTTGCTTTTCTTTTTATTCTAGTAAGTTTATATCTAGGCAAGGTTTAATTATCTTATGCAAACAACCTCCTCAGGTTCCTCATTGACAATATTCTACAAACCATTTTTTCCTAAAGATATTAAAATTTAAAACTATGAAATAAATACAAAGCAATGGTATTAATAACATTCTGAACTCAATATTAATTTGCATTTCCTCAAATTCGTCTGATTTGCATTTCTTTTGCATGTAATAACTATGGAAGCCCAATATAAGATAGAATTGACATATTGTCTTTCTTACACCAAATCTCCAATTTAAATTCTTCTACAAAGTGATATTTCAGAGTGAAACCACTGCTTTGGAATGGAGAACCTAAAATAAATTATTCTGGAAACTTCTAAATAAAATTTACTATATTATCGTAACATTATTAAGGAGGGCATGACACAAACATATGCCACTCTTTATACAATTTGAAGAAAGGGGACCAAGGCAGAAACATCCTAATTTGTTGAAATTCCATAAATATTTAATTTTACTTTAGAATATCAAATAGGAAATATGAACTGGTACATAAGTTATTATGGCTTTTATTGTTTCAATTACATCAACATATATGGAAATATTTTATTGCAGTGGTTTTCAACCTTCTTATTTATGTGTCCCTTTAATATATTCTTTTATGTTTTAGTGACTGCCCCAACCATAAAATTATTTTTGATGCTGTTTTATGACTGTAATTTTGCTAGTGTTAAGATACAAGATGAAAGGATGGACCTTCCAGAGACTACCCCACCTGGGGATCCATCCCATAATCAACCACCAAACCCAGACACTATTGTATATGCCAGCGAGATTTTGCTGAAAGGACTCTGATATAGTTGTTTCTTTTGAGGCCATACCAGTGCCTGGCAAATACAGGAGTGGATGCTCACAGTCATCTATAGGATGGAACACAGGGCCCCCAATGGAGGAGCTAGAGAAAGTACCCAAGGAGCTGTAGGGGTCTACAACCCTATAGGTGGAACAGCAATATGAACTAACCAGTACCCCCAGAACTCATGTCTCTAGATGCATATATAGCAGAAGATTGCCTAGTCAGCCATCAATGGGAAGAAAGGCCCCTTGGTCTTACAAATTTTATATGCCCCAGTACAGGGGAATGCCAGGGCCAAGAAGTGGTAGTGGGCAGGTAGGGGAGCAGGGCAGGGGAGGGGGGTGAGCAGGGAACGTTTGAGATAGCATTTGAAATGTAAATAAAGAAAATATCTTAAAAAAGAAATGTAAATGAAGACAATATCTAATAAAAATTGAAAAAATAATTTTAAAAAGATACATGATGTGCCAGGCAGTGGTGGCGCATGCCTTTAATTCCAGCACTCGGGAAGCAGAGGCAGGCTGGTTTCTGAGTTCAAGGTCAACCTAGTCTACAGAGTGAGTTCCAGGACAGCCAGGGTTACACAGAGAAACAGAAAATTTTTTTTCTCAGAAAAAATAAATAAATAAATAAATAAATAAATAAATAAATAAGAAAGAAACATAATGTAAATATCTGAGTTTTATGATGACTTTACTGAGCCCCTTTGAAAGGTTGTTGAAAGTCCCAAAGGGGCCATGGTCATTGAGAACCCTTGATCTACCACAAAATGTCTGAGGTCTATCTTTCTAATTCTATGATGTCAGTAGACATCACACAACTATCTGAATAAGGTATTGATTCTTTCGTTGTGAAGATCTTCTACAATACTATCATTCTAAGAACAATAAACAAAGAGAGTACTGTTTTCTATACAGGCACTGTGGTAAATACTAAAATGAAAAAAAATGAAATTCACTTTAGATCATTGTTACATGTTTTGAGCTATTTAGGTTTTTATTCAGTGACTTAAAATGCATGTAATGCAGATACTTCTCTGTATTCATTCAAAGAGGTCTGATTTGATTTATTTTGATTTAACAGAAATTATAGTTTAATTAATTAAATAAATAATGTATAGATACAATCAAAACAAAGCAGTAAAATAATTTGTTGTTTCTTCCATAAAGGGCAAGTTAAACTCCTGAAGTTGGAACCTACAAATGCATATTTGATATGCATTGATAAATGATGACGACCAATTATTCATAATAAATATTCACCCATGGTTTGAAGTAAAACATTTTATTTGAAGTGATCCTATAGAAATATGGAATGATAAAATGTATGGTAAGACTGAATCCTCTTGGAGATTTGGAGTGATATTCCTCTCCATCTTGTCCCATTCAAGGTTGTGTGTGAGTAGACACTAAGCTATGTTTTTCTGGAGTGTGGAAGCAGAAAGTTAGTGAGAGTATGAAATAAGAGAAAAAGAAAGAATGAGTTAAATTATTTTTAAAATCTGTTACCAAGCATCCATCAAAATTTATCAAATTAGATTAATAGAATAAAAGGAATGTGAAAGAAAATGTTCTCACATTATATCAAGGGATAAATGATTAATGTTCAGAGATTTAGACTTTCCAAATCACTCCTCTCAATATTTTGAGATATATGGAGTATTGTGACTCAAAAATGTATCCGTACCTATTAGTGGTCATTTTAATGACAATGAATTCCATAGGCCCATATATTTTAGTGTTTAGTCACCACAGAGAAGAACAGTTTGGGAAAGATTTAAAGGTTTGTCTAGTTGGAGAAGGTATGTCACTAGAATGGAATTTAGAGATTTCAATGTTTGATGCCAGGTATAGTCTCAGTCTCTCTCTCTCTCTCTCTCTCTCTCTCTCTCTCTCTCTCTCTCTCTCTCTCTCTCTCATTTGCTATCTACCTGTTGCCTGTTGATTGGGAAGCTCTCAGCTACTGCTCTAGGGCCATGCCTGTCTTTCCATCATGGTGGTCTTAGACTAAGCTAAAACTATCAGCAAGGTCTCAATTAAATGATTTCTCTTATAAAAGTTGGCTTAGTCAAGGTGTGTCCTCACAGTAATAGAGCAGTGACTAACACATCATTATCATTTTTTCCTAATATCACAGGAGAGAATAGAACCACTACTGAAGACAATTATCCTTCTCTATGCAGCTAGAAGAGCTGTTGTGTTTCTAACACTGTTTGCACATTGTTGTCTGTGGTTGGTACAACACAGAGACTGGTATCAATATTTTTTCACTAATAATACAGTAAATTTGAGCTGAAAAACTATTCTAGAGATGGTTTATGGTTTTCCAGCAGCATTGAATGTGCTTTTTGTTTTAGAATATATTTAAATTATTGGAGCTTGCATAAAGACAAACTATCTGTAATTATGTTGGCTAATTTAATCTCATTGAAAAAATAACTGTCTATTTTTTTTCCTTAGCAATGTTTATCACCTATACACTAGCCTGTGCTATATAGCATGCAAAATTATCTAAATTTATAAAATTATGCAAAATTATTTCATCTAAACAGATATAACTTCTGTCAATACTATGGTCTTAAAGGATGAGATATGCATATGGTACTATGTCAATGACCTTTCTCATTTTACTCGTTATGTCCTGTTGGCTTACAGCTTCTCTACTTGTTATGCATATTGTCCTGAGTTCTTTCGCAGGTATTTAGGTAACTTAGTTTTGTTTGTTTGTAATACATGGCATGATGGAACCTGCCAAAATATATTGTCATTGTTTGGCAAGTCATCAGCAATGTCACCTGTATTGAACTGTGCTGTGCATATCATACAAACATTCAACAATGACGAGAAAAAAGATATTCCATTCCTCTACTAGAGAAATTTCTGCTATGATTCAGAAAAATCAGTTGTTTATGTGAAGTGATTTAAAAACGTTTTAAATGCTTGCTAATATACCTTGCTAAACTATGATGAATTTCTTTCTAACATTTTCTACTTTATAATATTCATTCTATAATAATGCTACATAACCTAGTTTAAGGTAATTCTATATATTTGTAAGCACGAGGTCATATTTCTCTGTCTGAATGACCTATTTCACATTTTCATTCACCTGATATTGACCTAGTGCTTGTTTACACACCTCTGTTCATTCCCTGTGACAGGAGCCTACTAACACAGTTATTCGCTATAAAAGGTGATAAAAACAAATCTTGCAAATATGCACTTCATGTGAAATGTAAATGTGTTCATCAGAATAGTAATGCAAGTGAGGTGAGTTTCCTAATGGTGAAATACACTATTATTGAATTTTTTTAAAGAAAGCCTTAATATATGAAATATCAATTTGAGTAATTTTTGTAATCTGCCTAATAGACACAAAGCTGAGAAAGAATGGAACAGTCTGTGTCAAATAAATTCTCCATATACAGATGATAAAAATAAAGTAAAATTAAACTTTATACAATGTGATAAATTTTAAAGAAATATATAACAAAATTCATATTTATAAAATTTACAATTTTCTTGATACAGAACGATACTTTAAATATTTTTCATTAGTAAAATTCTTTTTGTTCATCTTGTTAGGCATTAGTTATTCCAGAAAGTACATTTCTTTTTTGTATTAAAGTATGAATATTCATTTATTAACACTTCCATGCAATGAATCCCAATGATCCTTCCACTCCTCCCTCTCCTGCCCTCCCTCCCAGCCCAGTAAGTCCCCTCGACCCTACAAGACTCTTTTTTTATGCTCATACATCCTTTTTATCTTTTTTATTAGATATTTTCTTTATTTAAATTTCAAATGCTATCACAAAAGTTCCCTATAACTTCCCCCAACCATGCTCCCCTACCCAGCCATTCCCACATCTTGGCCCTGGTTTTCCTCTGTACTGATGCTCCACTATGTTCATAGCAACCTTATTTATAATAGCCAGAAGCTGGAAAGAACCCAGATGTCCCTCAAAAGAGGAATGGATACAGAAAATGTGGTACATTTACACAATGGAGTACTACTCAGCTATTGAAAACAATTAATTTATGAAATACTTGGGCAAATGGATGTATCTGGAGGATATCATCCTTAGTGAGGTACCCCAATCACAAAAGAAGTCACTTGATATGCATGCACTGATAAGTGGATATTAGCCTAGAAACTTAAAATACCCAACATAAAATTTGCAAAACACACACACACACACACACACACACACACACACACACACACACACACACAAAATCAATCAAGTAGAACGAAGACCAAAATGTGAATACTTCATTCCTTCTTAGAATAGGAAACAAAACACCCATGGAAGGAGTTACAGAGACAAAGTTTGGAGATAAGACGAAAGTTTGGACCATCCAGAGACTACCCCACCTGGGGATCCATCCCATAATCAGCCACAAAACCAGACACTATTGCATATGCCAGCAATATATTGCTGAAAGGACCCTAATATAGCTATCTTGAGTGAGGCTATGCCAGTGCCTGGCAAATACAGAAGTAGATGCTGACAGTCATCTTTAGGATGGAACACAGGGCTCCCAATGGAGGACCTAGAGAAAGTAACCAAGGAGCTGAAGGGGTCTGAAACCCTATAGGTGGAACAACAATATGAACTAACCAGTACCCCCAGAGGTCATGTCTCTAGCTGCATATGTAGTAGAAGATGGGCTAGTTGGCCATCATTGGGTAGAGAGGCTCTTCGGTCTCGCAAACTTTATATGCCCCAGTAAGTAAATCTCTATGCTAGATTTCAGGGATATTATAAAAAAAAATTAGTATGATTAATAATGTGGCCGATGTTAACATTTTTTCCAACTTTTATTAGATATTTTCTTCATTTACATTTCAAGTGTTATCCAGAAAGTTCCCTATACCCTCCCCCCTCCAGGCCCTGCTCCCCTACCCACCCGCTCCCATATCTTGGCCCTGGTGTTCCCTTGTATTGGGGCATATAAAGTCTGCATGACCAAGGGGCCTCTCTTCCCAATGATGGCCAACTAGGTCATCCTCTTCTATATATACAGCTAGAGACATGAGCTCAGGGGGTATTAGTTAGTTCATGGTTATTCTTCTACCTATAGGGTTGAAGACCCCTTCAGCTCCTTGGGTACTTTCTCTAGCTCCTTCCTTGGGAACCCTGTGTTCCATCTAATAGCTGACTGTGAGCTTCCACCTCCATGTTTGCCAGGCATTGGTATAGTTTCCCCTGAGACAGCTATATCCGGGCCCTTTAAGCACTATCTCGCTGATATGTGGATATTAGTCCAGAAACCTAGACTACATAAGATACAATTTACTAAACACGTGAAACTCAAGAAGAAGGAAGATCAAAATGTGGACACGTCACCCCTTCCTAGAATTAAGAACAAAGCACACATTGAAAGAGTTACAGAGATCATGTGTGAAGCTGAATCCAAAGGATGGACCCAATGACTGCAGCTGCCAGGGATCCATCCCACAATCAGCCACCAAACATAGACACTATAGCATATGCCAGGAAGATAGTGCTGAAAGGGCCCGGATAAACATTTTTTTATATAATGAGGAGTTAATCAGAAAATTACCTACTGTGTCCTAAACTTTAAATAAAGTATTTTTCCTTCTAGGAGCAATTCAAAGCTTATAGTGTGTGTGTGTGTGTGTGTGTGTGTGCATTTTTACATGTTTTCTGTCCTTGGATATATACACTGTGTGTTTATGTGTAAATATAATATATAATGCATATATAATATATAGTCATACATATGTAACAGATAAAATGCATACATATAATATATAATGCAGAATATATAAAACCCACAGTAATCAATTGTCTTAAGTTTCTTACTCAAGGATGAGGTCTTATATGTTTTCCTTATCCATCCTGTTCATTTAACTGGCATGGTCTCACCAAAAGCTGGTATGCTGTATATTGCTTTTATTATGTTCAGGTATGGGCCTTGAATTCCTGTTCTTTCCAAGACTTTTATCATGAAGGGATTTTGGATTTTGTCAAATGCTTTCTCAGCATCTAAGGAGATGATCATGTAGTTTTTGTCTTTGAGTTTGTTTCTATGGTGGATTACATTAATGGATTTCTGTATATTAAACCATCCCTGCATCCCTGGGATGAAGCCTACTTGATCATAATGGATGATTGTTTTGATGTGTTCTTGGATTCAGTTTGCAAGAATTTTATTGAGTATTTTTGCATAGATATTCATAAGGGAAATTAGTCTGAAGTTTTCTCTCTTTGTTGGATCTTTTAAATTATTTGTTTCTTATTTGTATCCCCCATTTCCTCCCCTTGTCTTATTGTTATAACTAAGACTTCAAGCATTATATTGAATAGAATTTGCATATATAATGTTGAGATATATACCTTCTCTCCCTAATGATTTCAGGATTTTTATCCTAAACAGATATTAGTAAATGCATTTACTATTTGTAATGTGATGATTACATGATTTCTGTCCTTGGATATATACACTGTGTGTTTATGTGTAAATATAATATATAATGCATATATAATATATAGTAATACATATGTAACAGATAAAATGCATACATATAATATATAATGCAGAATATATATATATATATATATATATATATATATATATATATATATATATAGAGAGAGAGAGAGAGAGAGAGTATTATTGTAAGTGAATGTCATCACCATAAATAGTACACAATTGATGCAAGTATTTTGTCAGGGATTTATTAAGGAATATTTATCAGGAATATTTGGGAATTATCTTTATAACTCTAATTCATATTTATGAGGAATATTTGGGTTATTGTTATGCTACTACCTCATTGTATCTCTCAAACCTCATCAGATATTCTTTTATTTGAAGTATATAACTGTTAATACAAAGACTTAAACCTGATCAAAATGCAGTAAATAAGGGATTACAAAATTCTCATCTCAAATAACATATATATTCCATAATCTCTTTTCCCCAGGCTTAGAGATCATTGCCAAAGAACACTAAAAGAATATAGGAGATGGAATAAATATCTGCAGAAATAAATGTTTGACATGATATAACTCTATAATACACATATGTTGTGAAGTCTTGAAATTGTTCTAAATTTCAAAACAATGAAAATGTCACAATCACAGGATTATGACGGGATTAAAATTATTAAATTTTGTATATGGAGAATTTTCCTTCTATGAGACTTATTTATCATTACTAGTTAAAAAGAAGCAAAATATAAAATATTACTCTATAACAAAATAATAATCACATTATTTAGCAATTTTACATTCTATTTTATTAATCAAAAATTTAAGAGTATGTCAACAATTTAAAAGTATGAAGTAAATTAAACTATATTAATTGCAAATATCCTAAAGAAATTGATGATGACATCTCTGGGAACTACAATTATTAATGTATTGTTTTAGCAGGCCAAGAGAATAACTTAGGATAATAATTCATACATGTAACGCGAGAGTTTGGGGGCAGAAAGTGGAATATTTCCACATTTTGTGTGCTAGTCAGAGCTACACAGCATAAGTAGGTCTCAAAATTTTAAAACATCATACAAAAGAAAAGGAAAAAGAAAAGGAAGGGAGAAAGGGTAACAAAATGCATAAGATTTTTGCCAGCCTCTAGTACAGTTTTATGGATAAATAGAGGACAATTCAACCTATTTTTCCAAGAGATAATTATAATTAAAAGGGGGAATAATGTAAATTTGAAAAATTAGTCACAGGCATTTTTCCAGTTGTAGCTTGCCATGAAAAAATTGGCAGTGTTTAGATATGTTTATTTTTAATGCATCTAACACAAGTTTTGGGACACATTCAAGATTCAGAAATCTATTTATTAAATCCTTTCTTTGCACGAAATTACATTCATGGAGGGAGGCTGATGTAATCCTGTTTCTCTTTACAAAGAATACAAGGAAACAGGTGTCACTACTGAAAAAAAAAAAAAAACTGTAGTTAGTGATAACAGGGACAATGGATACCAACTTGCTTGCAATGGCTTTTGAGTCAATATGTGTCTTCAAGCATATTTCCTGGGTTTTGTAACATTTGCATTGTTAGGAACTCCCTTTTACTTTTTATTTTCAATTCAGATAAATCTCTATAAATTTGAGAAGCTATTCTTATAAAACAATACCATATTGTAGTAATTATTTTTCAACTGTTGTGATAAGATACCATAACAAAAGCAACTTATAAGAGGAAGATGCGACACTAACCTAGAAACAAAATCACGAAACTCAGTTTCAAGGTAGAAATGAGGCCCTCCGGCACTCTGTATTTCTTACTCAGAGAGCACCATTATGGTCCAGTAAGCAACATTCTTCCCTGGCGTCTGCTTCTGCTCCTGTCTCAAGGTTATTTTCTTGAATTCCTACACTCATTTCCCAAATTATTGAATACAACCTGAGCTATAAGCTGAATTTAAATCTTTTCCTCCCCAATCACTTTTGATCATGGTCTTCATTACAGCAAAAAAAAAAAAAAAAAAAAAAAAAAAAGGTGAGCCAACTTTTTTTTTCCTTCAACTAGGGAAATGCTTTTACTAAATTTAAATTCATTTTAATATATAAGGCTCCCAGTATTTGGCACTAGGAACGTAAACTATGCTATTCATTTCATTTCCATTTTATATTCCTTATATGTGAAATCTTCAATGATAGTCATACAATTATAACTTGTTACTTACTACAAATGTTTACTTTCTGAATAAAATTACAGATCTTAATAAGAGAGTAAAGATGAAAACCACTATAAATGACTAATTTTAATAGCCAGAAGGGACAGAACTGTATGGGCAAAATAAATGAACAGGAAATGAATATATAAACATATATCTGAATAAGGTGCATATGAAAATGTTTTTAAATGTGTTCATAAATAGACTGAGATCCTGAATTTTAATTC
Source organism: Mus minutoides (assembly GCA_902729485.2). Taxonomy (NCBI): domain Eukaryota; kingdom Metazoa; phylum Chordata; class Mammalia; order Rodentia; family Muridae; genus Mus; species Mus minutoides. The sequence goes on from LR750013.1 coordinate 359,574, forward strand.
ACACAATAAGCTATAATAATCCATTTGAAGAAACAAATTTGACTATATATCAAATAAATGGCTTTCCCAAGGAAATTGGAAATGGTAATCCTAAATGGGAGATTTAGTGGCTTTCACATCACCCATATGAATTCCCCAGGGTTTCCACTCTCTCAGTCTTACCCATAATTTTAACTACCAGTGATTGCTTGTTTAAATTGTCTGCCATTTTTTCACACATTTGCAATGGAATACATTTAAATACAAACAATCTCATACTGATATGTGCTGTAAATTCATTGAAATAGAAATCATTATTACAGAGATAAAACTTCTCTTTGTTCACATGGTATTTTGAGGTTTCAGTGTTCAGAAAAATCATTTTTCCAAAATCATGAATGAGATCAACCCATACTGAACTACTTCAAGTGACTAAAAAGGTGTATTTTCAGTGATACAAACCTAAGATCTAGTCTGCCATATATTCTATATTGTAAAGAATGTCCAAATAATAACACAAAATTTAATCAGATATAGATTAAATATTTTATTTCTTGCACATTTCTTTTTATTGAATAAATAATTTGTTATTAGATAGTCCAATACTGGTAATATGTGCATCTCATTTTTTCTGACTTAGGTATAGTTGAAGACAGTAGATGCACCATTAATCAACATGTTTGAGAAAAGAAATATGATATCATAAATGACTTTAATAATAATTATAGAATCTAACAACATAGATCAGTTTTAATTTATTAACATTTTATAATATGTCTACATGGAGCACAGAAAAAATAAGCAAGAAACTTATCATACCATTTATAAGAAAACAGGACACATATTCTAGGGTCCTATCTGTTTGGGTTATGGTTTTATTTTAATAAAAAACAAGTGAAATCTTAATATCCACTGCTATCTAACAGGAAGACAGTCTTTACAACGATCTTCCCACAAGTTTTTCATACACCTAAAAAGATATTCTGATGTCAATTGACATTGCCAATTACAGTAGAACCTTTTCAGAAGAAACTACAGTTACAGTGTAATTTAAATAGAAGGTAGGTGTGCAAATTTTGGACTCTCTCACACATCCTTCATCTTCTTTCCATATGTCTTTATCACAGCTGTATCTAAACATGGAACAGTGCCCACACTTCCCTGAGTATACATAGCTGACATGGATCAGGTGAAGATGAGCCATCAGGACAGTCCCCGGAGATTGCATAACCCTGACATTTGCATGCTGGATTCAAACAGACTTGAGATCTTTTTTTCTACCCCTTTGTTCAAGAAAGGACAAATGTGACCACATACTCTAGGGTTGTAATTTTCCCACTTAGGCAGACTCTCTGTTCAGTCATTGTGTTTGAAGTGGTGAGAACTATGTTGTTATGTGTGTGCAGTAGATCCGACAAAAGGAATTGTAGGGCACACTACCATAAACATTTAACCTTACAGCAACTTGCTGGTTACAACATTGGAAAGTGGAAAACAAAACAATCACATTTGTTCTGTTTTATAAGCAATTTAGAAATAAATTTTAATGAGGAGGAGATATAGAATTTGTACATCAAATGTTCAGTAATTAGTGAACAGTGGTGGCTACAGACATACATGAATGGCCAAGATAATTAGAATACATGATGGCTGGGTGCTCCTCTCTTTAGAGCCTATTTATCCTCGTCTCACTAAGGCTGAGGAAACAACGCCAAGGAGAAAGTAACAGATTATAAGAGCCCTAAGCCCAAAGGTATGTGAAATGCTAAATTTATGACATGACATTCCCATTCATGTGTTATCTCATAGTACCTGCTATTTCCTGCCCTGGCACTGCAAAACACTGGATATGTCAAGAATCAAACAAGGATAGGCTCTCAGAGACTTATCTCTCTTTGATGAACTAATTACCCACTAATGGGTTCTTGAGCAGGGTTGGTCATTGTTTTCAGCTATATAGCAAGAAGTCCAATAAGTTCCAATGGATGATTCCTAACCTGAGGTCACACAGAAGGACATTTTTAAAATCAGTGGATCACAGAAAAAAAAATCATAAATATAGTAAATAGACCTTTGGAAAGAAGTGAGAAAGACATGTTCAGAAAGGCTTGGAGATTAATTAGAATACACTATATACATGCTTGATCTTGAAAAGAACAAATTAGAGTCTGCACCGGTCAGCTTGTGGACTGTGGAGGGTAAGCAAGCAGTCTTCTGAAGCGACACAGCTTCTGGGACAGACCCCTTTTGGGGATCCAGACATCCGGATACCCCAACACACCTTTAAAGCAAGATTCAGATTTAAGATCATATCTTATGATGCTGTTAGAGGACTTTAAGAAGGGCATTAATAACTCACTTTAAGAAATACAGGAGAGTACATGTTATGTGAGTTCTTTTGTGATTGAGTTACCTCACTCAGAATGATACCCTCCAGATCCATCCATTTGCCTAGGAATTTCATAAATTCATTGTTTTTAATAGCTGTATAATACTCCATTGTGTAAATGTACCATAATTTCTGTATCCATTCATCTGTTGAGTGACACCTGGGCTCTTTCCAGCTTCTGGCTATTATAAATAAGGCTGCTATGAACAAAGTGGAGCATGTGTCTTTGTTAGCAGTTGGAACATCTTCTGGATCTATGCCCAGGAGAGGTATTGCAGGATCCTCTGGAAGTACTATGTCCAGTTTTCTTAGGAACCTCCATACTGATTTCCAGAGTGGTTGAATAAGCTTGCAATCCCATCAACAATGGGGTAGTGTTCCTTTCTCCACATCCACACCAGCATCTGCAGTCACCTGAATTTTTGATCTTAGCCATTCTGACTGGTGTCAGGTGGAATCTCAGGGTTGTTTTGATTTGTATTTCCCTGATGATTAAGGATGTTGAACATTTTTTCAGGTGCTTCTCAGCCATTCGGTATTCCTCAGTTGAAAACTCTTTGTTTAACTCTGTGCCCCACTTTTTAATGGGATTATTCAATTTTCTAGTTTCTACCTTCTTGAGTTCTTTATATATATTGGATATTAGTCCCCTATCTGATTTAGGATAGGTAAAGATCCTTTCCCAATCTGTTGGTGGTCTTTTTTGTCTTCTTGACAGCATCCGTTGCCTTACAGAAGCTTTGCAACTTTATAAGGTCCCTTTTGTCAATTCTTGATCTTACAGCACAAGCCATTGCTGTTCTATCCAGAAGATGTTCCAACTGGCAATAAGGACACATGCTCTATTATGTTTATAGCTGCCTTATTTATAATAGCCAGAAGCTGGAAAAAAATTGAGGTATCCCTCAACAGAGGAATGGATACAGAAATTATGGTACATTTACACAATGGAGTACTACTCAGCTATTAAAAACAATGAATTCATGAAATTCCTAGGCAAATGTATGGAACTGGAGTGCATCATCCTAGGTGAGGTAACCCAATCACAAAAGAACTCACATAACATGTACTCACTGATAAGTGGATATTAGCCCAGTAATCTAGATTACCTAAGATACAATTTGCTAAACACATAAAACTCAAGAAGAATGAAGATCAAAATGTGGACACTTCACTCCTTCCTAGAATTAGGAGCAAAGCACACATTGAAGGAGTTACAGAGATCAAGTGTGGAGCTGAAACAAAAGGATGGACCAACCAGTGACTGCTGCAGCCAGGGATCCATCCCATAATCAGCTACCAAACACAGACACTATTGCATATGCCAGCAAGATAATGCTGAAAGGCCCTGATATAGCTGTCTTCTGTGAGGCTATGCCAGTGCCTAGCAAACACAGAACTGGATACTCACAGTTACCTATTAGATGGAACACAGGGTTGCCAAAAGAGGAGCTAGAGAAAGTACCCAAAGAGCTGAAGGTGTCTCCACCCTTATAGGTGGAAGAACAATATGAACTAACTTGTACCCACAGAGCTCATGTCTCTAGCTGCATATGTAGCAGAAGATGACCTAACTGGTCATTATTGGGAAGAGAGGTCCCTTGGTCATGCAAAATTTATATGCCACAGTGAAAGGGAATGCCAAGGTCAAGATGTGGGAGTGGGTGGGTAGGAGAGCAGGGCGGGGATGTGGGATGGTTTAGGGGACTTTCAGGATAACATTTGAAATGTAAATGACGAAAGTATCTAATAAAAAGTGGAAAAAATCAAAAAGAAAGAAAGAAAGAAAGAGAGAAAGAAAGAAAGAAAGAAAGAAAGAAAGAAAAAAAGAAAGAAAGAAAGAAAGACAGGAGAACACTACAAAACAGGTAGAAGTTCTTAAAGAGGAAACACAAAATTCACTTAAAGAATTACAGGAAAACCCAACCAAACAGGCAAAGGAATTGAACAAAACCATCCAAGACCTAAAAAGGGAAGTAGAAACAATAAAGATTACCCAAAGTGAGACAACTCTGGAGAGAGAAAATCTAGGAGAGAAATCAGGAACCATAGATGTTAGCATCAACAACAGAATACAGGAGATCAAAGAGAGAATCTCAGGTGCAGAAGATTCCATAGGGAGCATGGACACAACAATCAAAGAAAATGCAAAATGGTAAAAGATCCTAATTCAAAACATCCAGGAAATCCAGGACATAATGAAAACACCAAACCTATGGATCATAGGAGTAGATGAGAATGAAGATTTTCAACTTAAAGAGCCAGCAAGTATCTTCAACAAAATTATAAAAGAAAACTTCCCAAACCTAAAGAAAGAGATGCCCATGAACATACAAGAAGCCTACAGAACACCAGATAGACTGGACCAGAAAAGAAATTCCTCCCAACAAATAATAAACAGAACAACAAATGCACTAAATAAAGATAGAATATTAAAAACAGTAAGGGAAAAAGGTCAAGTAACATATAAAGGCAGGCCTATTAGAATTACACCAGAATTCTCACCAGAGATTATGAAAGCCAGAAGATCCTGGACAGATGTTAGGAAGACACTAAGAGAACACAAATGCCAGCCCAGGTTACTATACCCAGCAAAACTCTCAATTACCATAGATGGAGAAACCAAACTATTTCACGATAAAACCAAATCCACACAATATCTTTCCATGAATCCATTTCTTCAAAGGATAATAAAGGGAAAACATCAACATAAGGACTGAAATTACACCCTAGGAAAAGCAAGAAACGAATCCTTCAACAAACCTAAAAGAAGCCACTAGAACAGAATCCCAACTTTAACAACAAAAATAACAGGAAGCAACAATTACTTTTCTTTAATTTCTCTTAACATCACTGGACTCTATTTCCCAATAAAAAGACATAGAATAATAGACTGGATACACAAACAGGACCCAAAATTTTGCTGCTTACAGGAAACCCATCTCAGGGACAAAGACAGACACTACCTCAGAGTGAAAGGCTGGAAAACAATTATCCAAGCAAATAGTCAAAAAGAAACAAGCTGGAGTAGCCATTCTAATATTGAATCAAATTGACTTCCAAACCAAAGTTATCAAAAAAGACAAGGAGGGGAACATCATACTCATAGAAGTTAAAATCTATCAAGATAAACTCTCAATTCTGGATATCTATGCTCCAAATACAAGGGCAGCTACATTCATTAAAGAAACTTTAGTAAAGCTCAAAGCACACATTGCACCTTACACAAAAATAATGGAAGATTTCAACACCCCACTCTCACCAATGGACAGATCCTGGAAACAGAAACTAAACAGAGACACACGGACACTAACAGAAGTTATGAAACAAATAGATGTAGTAGATATCTATAGAACATTTTATCCTAAAACAAATGGATATACCTCCTTCTCAGCACCACATGGTACCTCCTCCAAAATAGACCATATAATTGGTCACAAAACAGGCCTCAACAGATACAAAACTATTGAAATTATCCCATGCACATATCAGATCACCATGGACTAAGGCTGATCTTCAATAACAGCATAAATAATTGATGGCCAAAATTCATATGGAAACTGAAAAACACTCTACTCAATGATACCTTGGTCAAGTATGAAATAAAGAAATTAAAGACTTTTTAGAGTTTAATGAAAATGAAGCCACAGCATAACCAAACTTATGGACACAATGAAGGTGGTCCTAAGAGGAAAATGCATAGCCCTGAGTGCCTCCAAAAAGAAAATAGAGAAAGCATACATTAGCAGCCTGACAGCACACCTAGAATCTCTAGTACTAAGCAAATTCACCCAAGAGGAGTAGATGGCAGGAAATAATCAAACTCAGGGCCAAAATAAAACAAGTAGAATTAAAAAGAACTATTCAAGGAAACAACCAAACCAGGAGCTGGTTTTTGAGAAAATCAACAAGATAGATAAACTCTTAGCCAGGCTAACTAGAGGCCTCACGGACAGTATTCTAATTAACAAAATCAGAAATGAAAAAGGAGACAAAAAACAGAACCTGAGGAAATTCAAAACATCATCAGATCCTAATACTAAAGGCTATGCTCAACAAAACTAGAAAAACTGGATAAAATGGACAACTTCCTAGAGAGACACCAGGTACCAAAGTTAAATCAGGATCAGATTAATGATCTAAATAGTTCCATTCCCTTAAAGAAATAGAAGCAGTCATCAATAGTCTCCCAACCCACCCCCCCCCCCAAAAAAAAAAGCCCAAGACAAGATGGGTTTAGTGCTGAGTTCTATCAGACCTTCAAAGAAGACCTAATTCCAACTCTCCTCAAACTATTCCACAAGATAGAGAGAGAGGCTACTCTACCCAATTCATTCTAAAAAGCCACAATCACTCTGATACCTAAACCACACAAAGATCCAACAAAGATAGAGAACTTCAGACCAATTCCCTTATGAATATCTATGCAAAAAATACTCAATAAAATCCTTGCAAACTGAATCCAAGGACACATCAAAACAATCATCCATTATGATCAAGTAGGCTTCATCCCAGGGATGCAGGTATGGTTTAATATACGGAAATCCATTAATGTAATCCACCATATAAACAAACTCAAAGACAAAAACTACATGATCACCTCCTTAGATGCTGAGAAAGCATTTGACAAAATCGAACACCCCTTCATGATAAAAGTCTCAGAAAGAACAGGAATTCAAGGCCCACACCTGAACATAATAAAAGCAATATACAGCATACCAGTAGCCAACATCAAACTTAATGGAGAGAAACTCAAATAATCCCACTAAAATCAAGGACTACACAAGGGTGCCCACTTTCTCCCTACCTGGTCAATATAGTACTTGAAGTCATAGCCAGAGCAATTTAAAATAAAGGGAGAGAGAGAGAGAGAGAGAGAGAGAGAGAGAGAGAGAGAAAGAGAGATCAAGGTGATAAAATTGGAAAGAAAGAAGTCAAAATATCACTATTTGCAGGTGATATGATAGTATGTATAAGTGACTATAAGAATTTCACCAGATAAATCCTACAACTGATAAACAGCTTCAATGCAGTGGCTGGATATAAAATTAACTCAAATCAATGGCCTTTCTCTACACAAAGGATAAATAGGCAAGAAAGAAATTAGGGAAACAACAACCTTCACAATAGTCACAGATAATATAAAATATCTTGGTGTGACTCTAACTAAGGAAGTGAACGATCTGTATGATAAGAACTTCAACTGTCTGAAGAAAGAAATTGAAGAAGATCTCAGAAGATGGAAAGATCTCCCATGCTCATGGATGGGCAGGATTAATACAGTCAAAATGGCTATCCGACCAAAAGCAATCTACAGATTTAATGCAATCCCCATCAAAATTACAACTCAATTATTCACTGAGTTAGAAAGGGCGATTTTCAAATACATCTGAAAAAAAAAAAAACAAAACAAACAAAAAAAAAAANAAAACAAAAAAAAAAAAAAAACCAAAAAAAAAAAAAACTAGGATATCAGAAACTATTCTCAACAATATAAGAACCTCTGGTAGAATCACCAATGCCTGACCTTAAGATGAGCAATTGTGATAAAAACTGCATGGTATTGGTATAGCAACAGACAGGTAGATCAATGGAATAGAACTGAAGACTCAGAAATGAATCCACATACCTATGGTCCCTTGATCTTTGACACAGGAGCTAAAAACCATGCAGTTGAAAAATTACATCATTTTCAACAAATGGTACTGGCACAACTGCTGGTTATCATGTAGAAGAATGTGAATTGATCCATTCTTGTCTCCTTGTACAAAGCTCAAGTCTAAGTGGATCAAAGACCTCCTCATTAAACCAGAGACACTGAAATTTATAGGGGAATAAGTGGGGAAAAGACTCAAAGATATGGGCACAGGGGGAAAATTCTTAAACAGAACAGCAATGGATCATGCTTTATGATCAAGAATTGACAAATGGAACCTCATAAAATTGCAAAGCTTCTGTAAGGCAAAAGACAGTGTCAATAAGACAAAAAGGCCACCAACAGATTGGGAAAGGATTTTAACAATCCTAAATCAGATAGAGGACTAATATCTAATATATACAAAGAGGTCAAGAAACTGGACTCCAGAAATTTAAATAAACCTACTACAAAATGGGGTACAGAGTTAAACAAAGAAATCTCAAGTGAGGAATACTGAATGGCTGAGAATCACTTGAAAAAATGTTCAACATCTTTAATCATCAGGGAAATGCAAATCAAAACAACCCTGAGATTGCACCTCATACCTGTCAGAATGACTAAGATCAAAAATTCAGGTTACAGCACATGCTGGCTAAGATGTGGAGAAAGAGGAACACTCAATGGCTGGTGGGATTGCAAGCTTGTGCAAACACTCTGGAACTCAATCTAGCAGTTCCTCAGAAAATTGGATATAGTTCTACAGGAAGACCCAGCAATACCTCTCCTGGGCATATACCCAGAAGATGTTCCAACTGGTAAGAATAACACATGCTTCACTATGTTCATAGCAGTCTTATTTAGAATAGTCAGAAGCTGGAAAGAACCCAGATGTCCCTCAACAGAGGAAGGGATACAGAAAATGTGGTTCATTTACACAATGGAGTACACTCAGCTATTAAAAACAATGAATTTATGAAATTCTTTGGCAAATGGATGTATCTGGAGGATTTGCACTCACTTCTAAGTGGATATTAGCCCAGAAACCTAGAATACCCAAGATACAATTTGTAAAACATAAGAAAATCAAGAAGAAGGAACTCCAACATGTGAATACTTCATTTCTCCTTAGAATAGGGAACAAAATACCCATGAAAGGAGTTAAGGAGTCAAAGTTTGGAGCTAAGATGAAAGAATGGACTATCCAGAGACTACCCCAACCAGGATTACATCCCATAATCAGCCACCAAACCCAGAAACTATTGCATATGCCAGCAAGATTTTGCTAAAGGGACTCTGATATAGCTGTCTCAAGTGAGGCTATGCCAGTGCCTGGCAAATACAGAAGTGGATGCTTACATCCATCTATATAATGGAATGCAGGGTCCCCAATGGAGGAACTAGAGAAAGTATCCAAGGAGCTGAAGGAGTCTACAACCCTATAGATGGAACAACAATATGAACTAACGAGTACCCCACCCCCCCAGAGCTCATGTCTCTAGCTGCATATGTAGTAGAAGATGACCTAGTTGGCCATCATTGGGAAGAGAGGCCCCTTGGTCTTGCAAACTTTATATGCCCCAGTACAGGGGAACATCAGGGACAAGAAGTGGGAGTGTGTGTGTAGAGGAGCAGGCGAGTGGAGGGTATAGGGAATTTTCGGGATAGAATTTGAAATGTAAATAAAGAAAATATGTAATAATAAAAAAAGAAAATATCTAAAAAAATGGAAACAGATTAATCAATAAAATAAACATTGAATGGAAAGATGGCTCAATGTTTAAGAGCATTTGGTTATTCTTATGAATCAAATCTCAGATGGTCACATATCTCTGTAATGATAGCTCTAGGATATACAACATGCCTGACCTGCATTGTTTTCTGAAAAATCATGGCATGTACATGCACACACATAAGAATAGAAAATAAATAAATGTATAAAAATATCAGTCTAAAATTCCTAAACCAAGAAATCCTAACATATAAAAATACACAAAAAACTTATTATAAAAGAGATGTGTGAGATATCTAAATAGTTTATGAATATTGACCCCCAAATATATTTAGTTCAATTTTTCATATCATATTAATTATTTCAGAGATAATCACATAAGTGTTCATTTTGTTTTACACTATATGGTCAAAAATAGATATTTTTAGATTAAAATGAATATAATTTGATGAGAAACAAAAGGAGCTATTTTTTTTCATGAAAATATTTAATTCTAAGATTATCAAGAAAATGATTCTAACAGCACCTGGCCTGAAAATTTAAAAGTAAATGCAGCAGATTTCTTTAAGGAACATATACCCCATTTAATGTAAAGAATATCAAGAGCAATAAGAATGCTCTGCTCTCGAAGTATCAGCACTTCTCGTTTCTTGTCTCATAATTAAACCTGATATAAAAAAGTTTCATTTATTGAATTATGCACTTAAACTATTGTAATCATTTTTTAATAATTTCTGAAGGATTTTTACATTTTAAATATTCCTGAACTTAATCATCCAACAATTCATTTAAAGATATTGTGCATATCTGCATCACTGAAATAGTATCCCATTTAAAAATAATTAGATCTCTGAATACATAGCACAATACATTCACATTTAGTCAACTCTACAGCACATGAATAATTTATTTTAATAGTTTCCAAAGGAGTTTATAAACTACAGCATATGTTTATCATTCCTCCTTTGATTAATGGCTATGTGAGCATGGAATAGTCTCAGCAATTAGTGGAACTATTCATGTAAAAACTTCAAGTATCTTTTCAATATTTTTGTATGACAAATTTCTTTTTCCCTCTTATTGGTATAAAAGAAGGTTTTAATTTATATTTCAGGAATATAAATCTCAGCATTTTCAATGGAAAGTAAAAACTTTTAAAGATGAAGCAATTGTCTAATCCCTGACAGTATCCCTAAGCTGTTAACATAGGATGAGAGATTATCTTTAACAAACCTAATTATTATTATACTTTTGTTAATAACAAAAGCTTAAAGAAAAAGACAAATCATAGCAGTGGATTAAAGAGGAGGAGATCATCAGGAGTGAGAGCAAGAGAAGATTATAAGGAGAAATTTTTATCAATTTNGTGTATATAATTTATATATGAATAAAATAACAACATCATCATCCACACACCTATTCTTCATCAATGCACGTGCTAATAATAGGAAATTGAAAATATGCTTAAAGGGCTGAATGTTCTCTTCATTTTTCTTCATTTGAAATGGATGATTATTTTATTCATATATTCATAATTTCATTTTATTCTGTAAAATTAAAAATTTATGCAGCAAGGTGAAGTTCAGAGACTCAAGAACATATAACTTTGTGTAGATGAAAATGCTGTTATGAAACATTCTATCATGTACAATTAATATATGAAAATAAAAGTCAAAAGAAGTGCTGATACACTTGTCTAAAAAAGGAAAATTTCTGTTGCTATTTGTGCCATTTACAATTTTCTAATACTTTATTTAGATTTTTTATTTTCAGTTTATCATTATGTCCCAGCTGTTGCAAATAAGCTATTGAGAATTTTAAGATTAAAAAAAAAAAACTCATCTGGAAAAGAAGACTAACATCAATCTATAATATAATAATTCTTTCAAAATATATAAGCTCATTGTAGAGAAGATGTCCTTTATAAGGTGGCGAAGACTTCCAGGTTGGTTTGTAATAAATAAGTATTACCAAGTTAAGGGACTGTTACATATTTGAAATTCATCACATTGTATTTAAATATTTCTCAGTTGCATGAAGTTAGTATTGTAAATTACATTTTCCATTATTATTTTATTTATAAAGATCATTAGAATCTTAATATGGATTACTTTAGAACATAAATTCTTCCTTACTTCTTCACAAATATTAGAAACATCTCACAAACCAAAGAAAGGTGAGATCACATGCTTTCCTTATTATAAGTTAATAGTCACAGTCATAATTTGTTTATATACAAATGTGAAGTGTTGTTAGCATTGTATTTTTTATATGAGTTTATACAAATGCAATCTTATGCAGCATTTTATGTTCCAGAGGCACTGAGCACGGACTGAATCCAGGAAACACATCTATAAAATATCTGAACTTTGTGTCTCCATTTGAAAAAAAAAAAATGATTAAGAGTCAAAACTACTTCTCATACAAATAAACATTTATGATTTCCCTACTGTTGAAAAGAACTCTTGAAATTGTACTAAACTGGAAAAAAAAATCTAGAAAATTAACATTTACATTGTTTTTCCGATTAAAGAGGAAGAATCTATGTTCAGTCAAAAGCAGAGGGCTCATTATTTAGCTCTTGTTTTCATTTCAGAAATTAATATGTTTGTGATACCAAGCAATTAGAAATCACCTAAAACTTCAAATATGGCTACTTTCAACAGCAGTTTAATAATAACATCACTTATTTAGATTCCAAAATGCCTTCAAACTGGAAATATTATTTATAGTACTCCAAAAATCGCTTTAAATCTCTTTCGCCTGCTAAACACCATCATCATCCATACCTATTCTTCATCAATGCACATGCTAATAATAGAAAATTAAAAATATGCTCAAAGGGCTGAATGTTCTCTTCATTTTTCTTCATTTGAAATGGATAAAAACTGAATAAAATCGAAATACATATTAATAATAGATATAATCGAAGTATACAGCTGTTAACGTTAAAATGCAAAACTATTATACTGATGGTTTGATTGGTCTCCTTCCTTCCTTTTGGTTTAAAATAGACATTTATTATTTGTGTCTCAAGTAAGTATTAAGAAACACAGAAATGAAGGCTGAGAAACATGTGTTGGTTGTGGTATTAGGAGGAAGCAGATTCCCTTGGGCTTTTGTGCTCCTTGTTCAAGGCACTCAGGCCTCTGTTTCTGCTTCCCATGGTCTTCTCTGAAGCTGCGGTGGCCAGGTGTCTGCCTAAACCCATGTCCCTGAAGATCCATCTGTGGCTGTTGTTTCCTTGTGTGCTCAGATCAACACTGTTCACTTCTCTTTGCAGCAAATTATAAGCTACCACATAAATACAGAATTGAAATAATAAGAAATTGATTGGCCTAATCTAAACTTTTATGAAGGAGTTCCTTTGAAAACTAAAAAAAAAAAAACAAAAAAACAAAAAAAACAAAATTGAGAAAAATCAAGGAAAATAAACTTCTGGTATCAGAGTCAATGATAGAACAGCTGCAGCAAAAGAAAAAAAAAAGTAATAAGAGAAAGCATAATGGGAACAGATGTTTGAAAATGTGCAGTTGAAAATGGTATACAAACATTGATGCAGAGTAAATTTTGAATAAAATGGAACAAATTAGCTACATAATTAAAACTAAGAGGAAACAAAAATAATCTTGGTGGAGATCAAATTAGAATGATGAATAGCGTTGGGTAAGCACGGACAATCATGTAATGCATTGTGGGGTAATCCATTTTGTTTTATTGTCCTTTGTAGCACATACAACTGGGTCTTAAGGTGGATACCAATTATCTCCTCTTATCTCCATTCTTGGGAGACTGAGACAAGATGAAGAATTTGACATCACCCTGTAGTGTTTCAGTTTGTTGAACATAGACTTTAAAACTGCCTAGTGAAAGATTAAGACCATTAGCAATTTGAGATCTCAGTTAAAATGCTAGAATCTGAAACTTGATTAATTAATTCAAATCTACAAGTAAGCATTCAGGAAGATACAGTAATTATTAGCCAATTTGCCCACTCTATATAGCAGTATACACTCATCACCACTACATAGTAAATGGCAAAAGACTACTTTGGAAAAAGTTTGAAAGAAAACACATTTTACCAATAGAATGTGAAGATGCAAGTCAGGATTCTTCTTGGATGTGGTACTCACTATTCTACTTCTCCATTAAGTTTCCTCCTTTCCTCCTCCTCCTCTTCCTCCTCCTTCTTGTTAGTTTTGATTAAAAGATCTATAATCTTAAATTTGCATGTACCTTTCTAATGACAATTCAAGTCAAACCTACTTCTTTCCTTCAAAGTTCCTGATAGTTTTTATTTTGGAATTCAACTTGTGGATATTGTCAAGAAAGTTCATGTTCACTATTGAGTGTTGTTATCAACATTATCAATGTTACTCCTTTCTTAAGTTTCTTATGTTTGGACAATATAAGTCATAACTGTATTGAAATCCTTCTTAGTCTACCTCTAATCTGCTTTGTATAATGTGTATCATCATGCGTCCTGAAGTTTAGAAGCTAGTCTTTCCTCCTGCATCAGAGGAATTCCATAGCCCCCACTGAGGTCACGTATTCTGATGATGATGATGACTTGTACAATCAGACTGTATACATAAAAAGAATATGTGTTCAAGGCTAACCTGGACTATTTAGTGAGGCTCTACTTCAAGAAGCATTAGGTAAGGCATGTTGCTGACTGGTATCACACTTAGCTAAAAAATGCAAGTCCATGTTTTAAACCCAGTGGTAAAGAAAAAAAAAAAAGCATTCAGGTTAAAGGCAATATTTACCACTTTCATACCTATAACAAAGCTGACACTATCATAAACATCAGGGAGTTTCAGCACCTCCTAGCATCACACATACATCATTCGGTGGATCTGTAATGGGATCCAAAGCCAGGGGAAGATGCTTCAATGTAACAAGGAATTAACTTTATTGTAACCGGGGTCAAAATTGCATCCCCTCAGAAGTAGGAAAATGAAGTATCCATGACCCAAAGCCACAGGACCCTTTTATAGCAAGCAAGCAAGAATAAGTGATTACACAAAGTAGAATCCTGCAGTTAGCATATATCTATTTTTATGATCATGAGAAAAATACATGATATGGGTTATGATCAGTCAGTTCCTGAAACATAGCAAAAAACAATGGAAATAATTTATGATGTGTGAATCAAAACATTACAGAGAAGGAACAATTCAAAAAATGTTGAACAAAGCTGGGAACATAATTAAAGAAGGAAAATAATACTACATGGACAATATAGAAATAAATTAAATTCTAACACAACATCTTATTTAGCTACAAATGAAGTCATATATCACTTAGCATTCCTCACTCCTGTTAGGGATCTCTAAATGGTAAGTCAATCCCAATTCTTCATAATGGTTTCTTAGAACTTTTAGTTTAATGGTACTAAATCATTAATTTACAGATTTTTTAACTGCATTGAGAATGTATGATCTGTCAAGTGGAAGCAAGGAAAAGACGCAGTATGGGATCTACCACAACTTTAAGAAGGGTAACTAAACATAGGGACAAGAAAATAGCCATTCATACAAACCTATGATGTTTTAACATAACTGTTTGTTTAACTAGACTATGGCTTTTTATCACAATTGAGTGAGTAGCTCATAAAAACAGCTTTCTTTGGTGAAAGCCATGCATAATCACTTCCAAACTCCCTCCATTGGATGAAGAGGAAGGAGTTCAAGTCCCCTTTAGTTTTGCAATATGACCTCTGCCAATGAGTCTAAAGAGGAGGTCAGGTAACTGATGGATGTCTACAGTTTAGATATTTTCAAGGTATTTGATTGTTGTTTCTGGTCAGAAAGGGGGTTTAAAACCTTATTAGAGCCAATAATTGCTAGGCGCTTGGTGGTGGGAGTTGTAAATCTGTCTTCCATACACTACTTATGCCATTTTGACTATAACCTGGACAAGGATTTTGTATTCTATTCCTCCAGTTTTACCTCATATCTTCTGTAACTCAACAAATGTGTCTGTGTTTAAACCCTGGTGTTGGAATTTAAAACTCCAAGATGCAGAATGCTGTTGTTTTCCTCTGCCACAGTCTGAGTTCATTTCAGACAGACAAACAACAAACATATCTGTAGGAAAGTCAAGTGATTTTCTGAGTCTTGATTTCTACAGCCACATAAAGGAGAGCCTTCTTCTTTTGGAGCAGGCTTTTACCAATTATATACAAACAGTCTACGTAAACAAAACATGAGAGCAGGAGACCCATAACTGGTTATATTAGTTACTAGTGCCCTGTCTACCATCCTAATCATGGGCCAGATATATTGGACTAGGGCGTGGTTTTCCCCAGATGAAGAAAATTAGGAAGTAGTAGAGTCCTTCAGCACTCTAAATTTGGGCGGATTGTCATTCTGCTTCACCTTCCATCTGGAGGAAAAGTGATCCAGTTGGACCTCTTCATTTGAGAATAGTGAGTGTAGTGATCTCAGCTGGCAACCTTGATGGTTAACAATTGGGATATGAGATTGAAATATATCTAGTCCACCTGGCTTCAATGTTGTGGGCAGAATGACATTGCATCCAAACTCAGTCAGCAGGGTCTGAATATAGAAAGGTATCAGTAATGACCACTGGCTTCTCAGACTGGGCCTCTTTTACAAAAGTATGATGCCTTTTAGAGCATGTTATAGGGCCTTCAAAGACTTGAGAAGAACTTGGTTAGGTATCACAGCAATGTGTTCCTCTCCTAATTTGGGTATAAGCAGGAAGGTCTCCCTAAGACAATTTCAAACAGTAACATCCATTACCAAAGGGAAAAGGGAGGCCAGGAACATGGCAAAGTGAAGGAGAATTACCCAGTTACCTTCAGTCTCTGAATTTAATTTAGTATATGTTTCCCTTATTTTCCTCTTCATTCTCTCTACCTTTCCAGAGCTTTCAGGATGATAAACACAACTAATTAATTTTCAATTAACATTTAATGATTTGGCTATACATTTTGAGATTTGAGTTATAAAAGCCAAACCATTGCCAGAGCCCCGTCATGTAATGATGTCGAATCAGGGAATCAAATCACTTAATAGATTTTTAAACTATTACTTGAGCTGACTCAGTCTTAGTAGGAAGAGCCTCTTCCGATCCTGAGAAAGTTTTCTATGAAGACTAAAGAGTAACAGTGGCCATATCGTCCATCTTTTATTTCCGCAAAGTCCAATGTTTAACTCTCCCGAGAGGCTTGACCCCTCAGTCATTAGTCTTTAAAAGAAAACTTGGGAGTTGATTAGTTTGACCAAAAGGCTTATTTTATCTACCCACAGTATCTTGAGCCATTTTATATAGGTTTGGAAGACAGAACTATCTTTGAGCCAGTTCTATCAATTTGGTGGTGCCAGGATGGGTGGACACATATGTTTGCTATAGACAGTTCCTTTCTAGAGCTTGAGAAAAGTTTAGTCTTCCCAGTTCAATCTAAAACCATCTATTTGGTTGTGTTTTGTTTTGTGTGTGTGTGTGTGTGTGTGTGTGTGTGTGTGTGTGTGTGTGTATGCACGCTTTGGATAAGTTTAATTCCTGATGTATGTGGAAATGCTCCAGGGAAAGGAATGAGGAGGCAACAAGGGTAGAATCTCTAACGTTTTCTCCCTCTCTTCAGCAACAATCCAGATCTTCTAACGCAAAGTCATTATCCTTGATTCCGAAGGATTTATCTGTTTTATGTTCAGAGCAGCAAATGATAGCTACTGCCTTTAGCAACCAGGAGGCCTTAAGTAGAGCCAGGATTTCCTTTCCATTTTGTTTTTAATGTCCCTTCCATTTGATGTTAAGAGTCCCATTTCACAGTCTAGGGCCCTATGGGCATGGATACTAGCAAAAGGGTAATGACTGTGTAGATATTGTCAGTTTTCTTTTCTTTTCTTTTTTTTTTTTTTTTTTTTTTTTTTTTTTTTTTTTTTTTTTTTTTTTTTTTTTTTTTTTTTTTTTTTTTTTTTTTTTTTTTTTTTTTTTTTTTTAGCTCATCGAAGAGTTTGTGCTAAGCCTTAAATCCCTGTATTATTGGCTAAAGTTACAAGTGATAGGTCTCTAGTCACTGTGATATTAGCATACCTTATTCCATTCTTTGTGTACCTACTCCTATCTGTAAATAACTCAGCATCTATACTTGGGAGAAGGCCATTTCTCAAGTCTTTCCTTATCACAGTTAGAGTCTTCAAGGTCACAAGACAGTCATTAATGAGTGGCAATAGCCACTCATCAGAAGGAAGGTGGCAGGGTTTAATAATTCCTTCCCTAGAAGATCATTCTTGGAGTGTCCAGGAGCTGTACCTGATATTGGCTGGTACTTGCATTTCATATCTATCTGTCAGGTAGTGACCTCAGCAAGGGCTAGAGACAGTGTTACCCAATGTTTTGACTTTCCTGACCCAGAGTCAGTTGGGATTTTTTTGTTTGTTTGTTTTTCTTTACTAACATTGCAGTAGCAGCAATGTGCCTCAGGCCATCCTGAAGTAATTGAGTCCAGTTGGTTAGTTCATGCTACTAGCCTCTTCCATAGCCCCAAAATTTGAGTCAAAAATCGTTTTGCCATTCCTTTTGACCCAAAGAGAAATCACAGAGAAGGCTTGGAGATACCAGATGCTTTAGACCAGACATTTTTAAGTTGTTTGAGGACAAACTTTCCTCTGGGCCCCATGTAAATTCAGAATCTCTACCTATATCTAAAACATATTTACATACAGTTTTTAAATTAAAAACAAAATAAAACAAAAGAAAGACAGACAATGGTGATGCACACCTTTAATCCTAGCACTTGGGAATCCAGAGGCAGGCAAATTTCTGAGTTTGAGGCTAGCCTGGTTTACCGAGTGCATTCTAGGACAGAGTGAGTTCAAGGTTATACAGAGAAACCCTGTCTTAAACAAACAAACAAACAAACAAACAAACAAACAAACCAAAAACCAAAACAGTAAGAGTTGTCCTTATAAATGTGAGTTCCTTCAACATCCTGATATTTTTATGTAGTCTTCTGTTCCTTTGAATAAAAATATTTCCTGGTAACCAACCTAGTACTAACTTTATTGGAATTTCTATGTCTGACACATAGAAGGCACATCAACAACTTGAACAGAGATTGTCAGGGTATTATATTCAAATTAGCGCATGCTTTGTTTAAAGAGGTCACTAGAATATATCTATATTTTGCTTGACAACAGGAATCAGGAATTAGGAAGACTGTTGACAATAGATTGTTTCAGTATGTATTGCTCTCTAGGTTTGAGGCATGAATGAGTACATAACTTAAGATTCAAGCTCTGCATCGGTTTAAGTAGTAAAAACTGATTGCACTGAAAACTCAAGTAAGGATGGAAAGAGTGTTCTTTAAAGGCAGATTTAACAAACAGTTTCAGAAACAGCAGGATATCAGTCTTACATCTTACCTGACCTCAGGGTTGTGAGGTCTAGCAAAAGTCCCAGTCTCTTTGAAGCTAAGAGATATTTTCACAAAATTGTATTGTTACACTTGAGAACAAAAGTTCAGTAGAATTCACTGAAAATTGATGTACCTAAGCTGAACCATCAGTGTAGTGAGGCAAGCTCATTATTTCTGAACCAGAATAAAAATCTCAACAACCCCTATGTACAGCTTATCATAGAAAAACTAAAAATTAGATTGTTTTAGGAAATAAACTTGTTTTACTTTGAATTTTATTGCTGTGAAAAGACCCCATGATGAAAGCAACATTTAATTGGGACTTGCTTACAGGTTCAGAGGTTCAGTCCATTTTCATCAAGGAGGTAAGCATGCTGGTGTCTAGGCAGGCATGGTGCTAGAGTAGCTGAGAGTTCTCTATCTTGATCCAAAGGAGGAGGCTTTCTTTTCTACCCTGGGCAGAACTTGATCATGGAACATTAAAGCCTACCACCTACTCCAATGAGGCCACACCTCCTAATAGTGACACTTACAATGGGACAAGCATATTTAAAACACCGCAAATATATTTGTAATCAATGAGAATATATTTATAAAACCTTTCATATCTTTAAGTGTGTTCATATAAAGTGAGGAAAATGGGTAAACCGGTCAGTAAAAATTATGTGTTTATTTGTGTGACAAAATGTATTAAGTACTTCTATAACAGAGAATCACCCTGCTAGGTGTTTTGCCTGAGTCAAAGATAATATGAGGAATGTCACAAAGAAGTAGCTCCTTGGAAGGTCATTTCAGAACAGGTCAAAACCTTGCTGTTTGCAAAGGGTGGAGCCCCCTGCTGATCTTCTAGCCTTCTATTCATCAGAGAAACATTCTTCATAGTGTTTCCTTAAGTTGTGTACTTATGAGAAAGTATCAGAAGTCACTTCGTGAGTTAGAGTAAAATTTAGATTTATGACCAATACTAGTAAACTAAAATCTTGGCATGTCAGACTACAATGTGTTCTTCTTTAATGCTAGCTAAAATTTGAACGTGTCTACTACATCGTTTTAAAATTTTCAATGTTAAAATTGATCTTAGAATCGTATCATATTCAATTGCCATTACTTTCCTCATATTGTGAATCATTTTATCCAGGTAAACACCAGATAATATCCAGATCATAAAATGTTCAATATGTTAAAAGTATTAATGGTAATGAAAATCAATGAATCAAAATTCATATGCTTAAATATGACTTTTTTACTATCTATAGAGTACTATAAACAGGTGTTTATCAAACATCTATATCTACAGACCCCCTATCCTTAGAAACAACAGCACCATTTTTTTTTTCTTTTTGCATTCATGTATCCTCTTCTTTTCTGTTACAATGTTAAAATACCTTGACCTAGGCATCTTAAAGCAAGATGAGTATACTGGGGGTTAGAGTTCTAGAAGCATAAGAGTTCATCATAGCACTGCAAAGACAGGACAGCAAACACCATGAGTGATACCAGGAGTATAAAACTGAGAAACCACCTCATTAACTACAAGCATAACACATAGAGATCAAATGGGAACCACGTAGAGGGTACAAACTTTCATAGCCCTCTTCCAGTGACATACTTCCTCCTGCAATGTCATACCTTCTAAACTTCCCAGATACCAGCAAACGGAGGGAGCAAGGCTTCAAATGCACGAGTCTATGGGGACATTAATCGTTCAAAGCACCACTCTGTACTTTCAGTGTACTTTAAAGAAGATGTAGATATAATTATCTAGCGCCATCTCTTTCTTTATTAGAAGAAAGCAAAATTCATAGTAGTTCGTGAAATATTATCTCATTGCTGCGAGGAAATGCCCTGACAAAAACAAAAAATGTTTACATTCCCTCTCAATTTGATGGACCAGTTTACTATGTAAGGGCAGTTATTCTGATGTCAGAAGCTCTTCATGCATTAATTGCTCTCAGGAACAGAGTGATGCATTCCAAGGCTCAGAATTCTTTTTCTTCACTTAGTCCATGCATTGCAACCCATAGAATGTTGCCTCCCGCATTTATGGTGGCTCCACCATCCTCAATTAACTCAATCTATTGAGAAACTCCCTCATGAACATGATCAAAAGTTTGTTTCCTAGGTGATTCTAGCTCCTGTAAAATTGACAGTCAACATAAATCATCAATACAGGTAAATACAAACTAGAAATGAAAATGCAACATTGTTACTGTGTGTTAAACTTTAATTTTTTTTTTTTTTTTTAATGGTCTCTGTACTGTTCTGGTAGGTTTTTCTGTCAGTAGCAATCTTAATGCTCTTCACCGAGGCTGGAGGGATGGCTCAGCGGTGAAAGCTCTTCACAAGGGGAAATGAGGGGATGGATTCACCTTGACTTTGATCCATTTCTCATCAGATTCAACTGCAAGAAATGTCAGACATAAAATTGTTTCTGGTTTGCCATGACGCTTGAGGGAAGGGGTGTTTTTCACTTCCCTTTTGCACTATATAATTTACTTTGCAGTTCCAAAAGAGGTAACTTTCAAAACACTAAACTGAGAGTAGAAAAGACAGCAGATCTCCTTTTACTTTATTTATTTTTTGTATTATTTCCTGGCATTAATTTTTGTTATCTTATGTAATGAGACTCGATTTCCACCATAGGTCTTAATATTTAACCAAATGAAGACAAATAAGTCCCCATGTCCTGTTTCTGATTAAAACCCAGTGACTATGAGTGCTGAATTGTACAAATTCCAAGAAGGTGTCACTTCCCTGAGCCTCGCAGCTGAACGGTCCTGCTACTTCACTAATTAAAGCAGAACCTTAAGCATTTTGGTGCAGTTTCTTCCAGCACTTTAGGAAATTCAGTCTTTTAAGACATTCATTATTGAAGAGATAATTATTCATTTAGTCCATACTGAATTAGAAAATTTTCTGCAGAGTATAATACAGTTATGGTCACTGACATTAATTGAATTATAGTATTATCAGTAATTTGTATATATATATATATATATATATATATATATATATATATATATATATATATATAGTTTGAGCAAGAAGTCACCATTTTATTCAGAAAATCCCTAGAAGAAAATGTAGGTCTCCTAAGCCACTTGAAAACTTTTGTAATCTTTTTTTTTTTTTTGTCACATTGAATTTTGAAAGTGTTACTTTTCTCCATTATATCATCATATATTTATATTAAATCATTTCCTCTGTAAAATCATGAATACCTAGTATAATTGTTTGTTCTATCTCCTAGTAATAAGCTCTCATAACTTTGCATAAATTAGAAGTAATATATGTGACCAGAAGCATTATAGTATACAAAGCATATTCCAAATTTTGAGATAATGATTCATGAATCCCCAGTTCAAACTAAGCTTGTGTTTTATACTTACTCACAATAGATTAGTAATTTTAATAGCATTTTATGATAGCTTTATATAAATATTTTTCTGCCATGAAAAAAGTAAGATAGTACCATTTCCTAAGTTTTTTTCTATGAGCAAAAGTACTCTAATGTGGTCTGATAATATAATTGTTTATTTCACTTCCTCAGAAGTAAACCAGATCCATTAAAATGGAAAAGTTACATTCACAATAAAAATAATCACCAGATTTTGTACTTTCTTTTTCTCCCCCAGAATACAATATTAATATTAAAGCATATATTTTCAGGTATATTTTTCTAGTGGAATTTAAATTCTTAATAAGAACTGAAAACTGTAGGCATAGTATTATTGAAGATAAAAGAAACAAACTTTTTGCATTAGTGCAAGGGTATCTCAAATTTGCAAATTTAAGCGGTTTAAAGTACTACTCAAGGGAAAAAGTGGTGTAATCAAAACATATGTATTGCCTATTTTCTACTCAACCTTTCACTGTAAATA
Organism: Mus minutoides; assembly: GCA_902729485.2. Lineage (NCBI taxonomy): Eukaryota > Metazoa > Chordata > Mammalia > Rodentia > Muridae > Mus > Mus minutoides. The sequence continues at coordinate 382,581 of LR750013.1, forward strand.
CAAACTTCCTGCCCACACTTGTATAAAAAGTTACATCTGAAACAGAAACAAAACCAGACTTCTCAATTTGCCTCAGGTGGGTCTTCGTTTGCATTCCTAGAATGATTTCATTAAATGTAACTAATTTAAGTCGATGCATAATTCATTTGAAAGACTGCATTTGACTCGGAAATATGACCAGCTGAGAGAAAGTAAATCCAGCTTTAATCACATATTGAAGCCGAGACAAAATTGGACAGATCGTAATTGTCTTGGCTCACAAAATGCTGATCCTCTCTTACTTTTTTTTTTCCCTAGAAATAATTACGACACCCAGTATGGACTGTTTCTGAGGCTTTATAAGCCAATCACACTGGTTTGAACATTTACATATTTTTTTGTTCACTTTCTTTGAAAAAAAAATCAAAGCAGTTTTGTCCAAAATAGTACATGCTTGTCATCAACAGTAAGCCAAAAAGGTAGCGTACTTCAAGCCAAAACTAAACAATTGACAAATGACACATAGAGCCAGGCCATATATGACATGAAACACACACAGATTAAACACATAGCCAGTGTCCTATAATCTTCTCTGTTTTTGTTTTTCTTCCTTATTTTAATTTTTGAGTGATCTTGCATAGGAAACCCACAGTAAATGCAACTACCCAAACAGTATCTCTATCAACCAACACACTTGTGAACATCAAGATGAATATTCCACTTAGGCAAAGTGTTTTGGCAGGACGAATAAGTTAACCATAATGTGAATTTCAAAATTATTTAATAATACTATAAATTTTATATAGTATAGTTCTGGGCTAATGCATGTGGTTCATCTATTTTTTTTTTTCTTTTCAATTATTTGCATAAGTGACCAGGTGAGTGAAGGGTTTTGTACATGACTACAATGCCAATGGAGGACAGAAGAAAGCATCACATCTTCTGGAGCTGCCCTGAAAGGTGGTCCTGAGTGGCCAGATGGTAGTATTAGATCTTCAGCTTGGTTGCTCTCAAGAACAGCGTGGGCTCTTAGCTACTAGACTACCTCTCTCATCAGACTTATGCTACAATTTTTATGTGTGCTTTGAATTAATTGAATGATCTCCCCCTAAAGTAGGGTACACAGAGGCTACTAAATTGAAGGTATAAAAGTTAGGACCTTCAGAAATAAGCGACTTGCATCTCTCTATTTGGAATAGGATCAAATGCTCTCCTGATGAGCCAGTAATAGTTCAGTTTATCTCATTTGGTGTATTCACTTTGCCAGAAAAAGAGAAAAGAAATCTGAATATATAAGACCTAATGTCCTACAGTCCTACTGGTGACTTAAGGATTCTCCACTAGTTTACAACTTATAAATATTTCCAAACCTCCCAGTACTGAAACCTTGGACTCAACAAGAACTTTTGTATCTATCATACCAGTGTACATGTCTACCACATGTTATGGAATGGTGCTATG
>LR750013.1:389020-406520 GCA_902729485.2 Mus minutoides
TTAAAACACTGAAGAAAATAACTATTGTATAAACATGTAAAGAGAATGAAGAACAAGTGTTAAGGCTTACATTAAACTAAAGATGATCTTGAGTAATGGAAAAATGTACATCAAGAAATAACTTCTCACAGGTTGTAATTACAATGATCAGATTTAAGCTGTTTCTTAACTCTTTCAAGTTTTCCAAAAAAGCTAATATAATTGGAGAAAATAAACAGATAAAGTAAGTGACAAAGCAAGGAAATATGCATAAAATATGTTGAACAACAATTTGAATGAAAGTTAAATATCCCATGTATTCATTACTCCTCATATCCAGTGCTACATATAACTTTAATTGGGTTCCCCAGAGTATATTTGTGTTAATATATCTTTGAGCCAAAGTATATATTTTGAAGATTATTGGGGTTACAAAGTGACATGGGTTACCTGCATTTCAATTATACTGAATTAAGCATCTGGCCAATTGTAGTGATCCTCTAAAATATGTAGGTGTGGCAATCACCCTGGGAATTGTACACATTCTGAAACATAAGTTATTTTGTTTTCTGTATTTACCTTTATTTTACTTTACTTTTTTATTTGATTGGCTATATTGACTGAAATTTTGAAATATAACACATTATACATAATATCTTATTGATTATTTAGCAGTTTCATATCATAGACCCGAATCACACACATTTCCTAGTACTCTCAAGTCTGTTCTCCCACCTTTGTCATAGCCCCATCCCAGAAGAAGAGAAAGAGGAAGAAGAAAAGATGGTCTAATTTGTTACCAATGTACTTACTGGAGCATGGTCTAAGGCTTGGTAGCTAGCCCCTTTAAGAAAGCTGCCTCCTTCCCCACATGCATTCTTGCCAGAAAGTGTCAGTTTCAGAGAGCTGCACTTCAGCATGCTTATCACAGTTTCTTTCTTTCTTTTTTTTTTTTTTTTAATGATTTTTCTATTTCTCAAATATTATATCCATCCCTGCCCCAGTCTCCTATACCTACCTCCTCAACCTCCCCAATGCTCCAGATCCAGATACTTCTTATAAATCAATTACAAATGTTTTCTATTTTCTTCTCTTCAGGTACACTATTTATAGGATTCATAAATAACGCAGGTTTTATTGGGGGACTTTTTGGATATTAATTTACATATTATCCATTTTCATACTGAATCTGTTACCTTGGGAAAACAAACTCTAGAATGACTTACATGTTTAAAATGTATTGAGATTATATGTCTTGTCCAACAAGTAGCCAGCCTGGTACATTTTATGAGCGTGAAGTCCTGACAGATGTGTCTATTGAACGCCATGCTAACGGAGTGGACTCATTTACTGATGGACAAATACTGTGTGGTTCCAAATGAGATATGGAAGAAGGGGTCCCATGCACATGGACAAAAAGTAAGTGCATATAAACACAGAAAACCATGCACAAATACCTGTGTGAGTATATATGCAACAACAATTCAAGAGGCCATAAGTTTGAATGCTACATGGAATGGTACAAGGGTGCATGGAAAATTTCAGGTAGAGGAAAAGAAAGGGCAAATTTTGTGATGGTACTATAATATTAAAAATAATAATTATAAAAAGTTTTAGATCATAAATGTAAACATAAGAAAAGAGGTAAGAGAGGTTGACAGCAAGTTTCTCCATGACTATAAAATTACCATTGTACAAAATAATTAAATTCCACAATTTCATAATGCAGTACACTGGAAATGACTAATGGTTGTGCAGAAAGTCTTAATCCCTGAGACACCTTCAGAGCTTCCTGTTTTCATAGATTTTTTAGAAAGTTATTCTACATTGTACATGTCACTGTGCATCCTTGTTGTGTTCTCTATGAGTATATACCATAGCATATATCATCACTCAATCATTTTAAAAACTATGTGTACAATCTAGGTAAATATCCCTGTATTGATGAGGGTTCCTCTGTTGCTATGTATTTAAATGCTAAATTCTCAACCCCAGGATCTAGTTACCTTCTAAATGGGTGCATTCTCACCAACGCTGGACATTGCTTTGTATTCCATGCTCCACAGTTTAAAGCTATTGGCTAATAAATGTTGAGAGCCTTTGATTTGGCAGTAGAGAAGAAGGAAGGACTTAAAGATTGAATGAAGCATTTTGAGAGAGACCATGGGGGAAAGAAAAATAAGGCCAAGGTAGTAGGGGGCCAACATTGGAGAAGATGGATCATGGACATGTGGTCAGAAGTGACTGTGAAGTACCACTGATGGGATAGAAACTGCCTGCATAAGATTCAAACAGCAAGTAACATGGGGCATATGGTTTGGATACAGGTTAGTATAGCTCAGAACCTGCCCAACCTGGTTTACAGATTGAAAAAAATATACCATATTATTGTGTCTTTTATAAAGGCTAGTTAGAATAAAATGCTCACTTACCCTATATTTCCTGCCAGTATTAGTCCATTCTTACTCAAGTACTTAAACTCTCTTCTACTTAATTTACATTCATAAAATATTATGCAGGTTTTTATCTACATTAGTACTCTTTCTGCTTTTGTTATTTTATAGCGTCATCATACTTTAGAATTACTGCATTATGTTTAATGTGTAATATTTTACAACATTTTATAATTTATTGTATAAGCTTATACTTGCTAGAGCCATATTTGGTAAATATGGTTCTGTTACTTCATATGTGCAAAACATTTGTTGGAACATATGCTCTTTTAATGTATGTGCCCCATCAATACATGTGTGACTAATGTGTTTACCCACAAAGACAAACACTTGTTACACACTAAAAATGTAAACACTCTCATTAAAATACAACCAATGTATGAAATATTTTAGTACGCTCATACTAGTTTTCTGCAAACATGATGAAGCTAGTGTCCTTTTGGAAGAGGAAACCTCAACTAAGAAAATGTTCCCAAATGATTGGCTTGCGGTGAGTCTCTGGGGGCATTTTATTAACTAGTGGTTAATGTGGGACTCCACAACAACCTGTGGATGGTTCCAATCCGCGGCAGTTAGTTCTGGTAACAGAATAAATATTTGTCTTTATGAGTAAACCCACTAGTCTTATGTTTTGGCACATATATTAAAGGAGCATATGTTCTGACAAATAATAAAAATACCGTATTAACAAATTAGGGCTCCAGCAAGTACAAACTTCTATAATAAATTATAAAATAAAACACATATTGTCCTACAGGTCTCTGTGTGGAATTTACCTAACAACATAGCCTCCCAACTCACTGACTCAATCATACTGACTGACTAAAACCAGTGATCCACATGTCTCTGTTTCTTGAGTGCTGGGTTATTTTTTTTTTATATATACTTTAATTTTAAATAAAATAATGTATATAAAATTCATATACTGTGGTGTATATAGTCCAACTGCTAAGTCTCTACCGTTAGTGCTTCTATGTTAATTAGTTTTATAAATCTTTATTGGAGTTCATAAAACTATTATTAATTGTTTACTTTATTTTAGAATGACTCAATTTCACAGGATGTATTTCAAATCCAGAATTTCCATTTACTATTTTTTCTTTAATTACCTATTTTTAAGTATCATGTACATTGTGTTACTTATTTTCATTATATTTTCTAATTATGAAATAGTGACTCTAAAATTACAGCCTGACTAATCCAAATTCTGGTTCACATGTTCATAGATAAATTTTTATTTATTTAGTGTTCCTATATTTTTGCTACTTAAAATATCAAGTAGTTATCATTTGTGACAAATGTCATGTACAAAATAAAATGAAAACTTCTAATGTTTTTGGCTTTGTTTGTTTTATTGTTTTTGTTTATTTGTTTGTTTGTTTGTTTTTAAGTTAGAGTTTCTCTGTGTAGCCTTGACTATCCTGGAACTCCCCCTATAGACAAGGCTACCTTCAAACTCAGAGATCCACCTTCCTCTTCCTCCTGAGTGCTGGGTTTAAAAAATTTCACCATCATGCTCAATGTTTCTATTTTGCTTTGGCTCTGTTTTGGTTGTTCAGGAATATTGTATTTACCTCGTTTAGGCACAGAATGAATGTTGATCTTTTTTTCTTTTCTTTTTTTTTTTTTTTTTTTTTTTTTTTGCATGTCTCTTATTTCCTTCTCTATTGGCATTAAAACCTATGGAAAAGGCAACTCATAAAGAAAACATTTAATTTTGGTTTCATGGTTCTAGGCCAGTGCTTCTCACCCTTCCTAATGCTGTGACCCTTTAATAGAGTCTCTTATGTTGGGGTGACACCAATCATAAAATCATTTCATTAATACTTCAAAACTGTTATTTTCTGACTGTTAGAAATTATGAATAAAATATATGGTATACATGATAGGCAGCCCCCCAAAGGAAGCATGACCCATGGCTTGAGAATCACTGTGCTGAAACTCTAGAGTCTATCAGCACCATTGCCTGGAGTATGGCAGCAGGCAAGCAGACATGGCGCTAGAGCAGTAACTGGGAACTTACATGATAACTTACAACATGTTAAGGCAACGGCCATGAGACCAAGATCAAGCATTTCCCTGGGAATGGTGAGAGAAATTTAAGCCTTAATCCAATAGGGATTATGCAGAATTGTAGCTCTGTAGTTAAATCTATAATCTAAGGTATATGGCTCTTCAAAGGGAAGCCAGGAGTTGTTTGTTCCATTTCTTTGGTGCTCAGCAACATTTTTGATTCTGAGATTTTAGATAAGTCTTTGGAATTTCACTGGATGTTTGCTAAATTTGCCCTCAATTTTTCTCTCTGGTTCCTTACTACTGGTTTTGTCATTTTAGCCATGCTACAGATATTTGCTTCCTTTACCTGTAGCCCTTTGTCATTGAGTGTTCTAATGTGAGGAATGGCTTTAGCTTTAGTGTTTGTTAATCTACTTTTCATCCCAGGAGTCTGTGCTTCAGTTCTCCTCATTCATTTATAAAGCCTGTAGGCTATGTCAGGTTTTAGTTTCCTGAGTGATAGCATGGCAAAGCATAAAGGGTAATGTTTCAGCTTCCCCTGCCCAGAAATTCAGCGAAATTTACCAAAAGCCTTTGAGGTAGAATAAGTCTTGTGTGCAAGATGTTTTGAGGTGCCAGTCATGGCATTCCTGAACAACTGTTTCAGAATTTTGAAATTTTCTAGTTTCTTATTTCTGGTGCTTGGTCTCAGCCAAACTCTGATGCTAATATAACCTCAAAAATTAGATAATATCCTCAAAGAAAATTAGTAGCTGGTGTTCACAGCTACTAATTTAGATAAATCTCTGATGAATAATTTAAAAGCAGATGATACCTATAAAGTTATAATATCCAGGTAACAATTAAAAATTTGCTAGTGCAAAAGAGATATATAAAGAACAACAAAATATAATGTGTCAATACCTAAAGGCAAAAGTTAAAATTAATAAGAGAGTGCTAAGATTGACTCATTAAATAACAATAATTTATGATTATTCATGAATTAAAATCAATTTAAATATGTATTGTTCCTGTACTGCTCTGGATATTTACAAAAGGATTTGTACTTTGTCTTTGCTCCAGAAAACAAAGCTTATTGACTTTGGAAAATCAATTCTGTAATTTATTTTAAAACTCAAATACCTGAAGCCTTTGATGTGGCAATTACACTTAAAAAAAAAAAAAGCAAGTTCTAACATAAAAAAAAATTGGATACAGAAATTGTATAAAATTGTATAAAAAAAAAAATTGGATACAGAAAATGACCAGTGGTTAAGACTGTCTGAGAAACTGTTTTCTAATCCCTAGAAGAAAGACTGATAAGATTTTGTCCTCTCTATACAGTGGGGTGTTCCATAATTGTTTGAAATTACTAATTAATTCAGTGTCATAGTCAATTGGCTTTGAGAGGCTTCTGTAAAGTATTTTGAAATGAGAGAAACCTTGCATGATCAATTAAATTTGTATATCTTTTAAAATTACTTATCAATCTCTATTTGAATATGTGTAGATTTTTGCCTTAGGCATCAAATTGTGTTCACTAAAATATTTTGAAATGTTAATTGGGACATAGCATTAAAATCTAATATAGGAGAATAGGAGAATATTGAAATATGTGAAGCATCCTTATTGGAATGGGTGTACAAACACAGAGAAGGGAGCATTTGCTGGTTCAGCAAAGAGCCATCATGTTCAAACCAGAGATGGATGAGTCATAAGAAACTCTAAACCCAAAAGATACAATTTACTAAACACATGAAACTCAAGAAGAAGGAAGATCAAAATGTGCACACATCACCCCTTCCTACAAAGCACACATTGAAGGAGTTACAGAGATCAAGTGTGAAGCTGAATCCAAAGGTTGGACCCAATGACTGCGGCTTCCAGGGATCCATCCCACAATCAGCCACCAATCATAGACACTATAGCATATGCCAGAAAGATAGTGCTGAAAGTCCCGGATATAGCTGTCTCGTGGGAGACTATACCAATGCCTGGCAAACATGGAGGTGGAAGCTTACAGTCAGGTATTAGATGGAACACAGGGTTCCCAAGGAAGGAGCTAGAGAAAGTATCCGAGGAGCTGAAGGAGTCTTCAACCCTCTAGGTGGAAGAATAACCATGAACTAACTAGTACCCCCTGAGCTCATGTCTCTAGCTGCATATATAGAAGAGGAAGGCCTAGTTGGCCATCATTGGGAAGAGAGGCCCCTTGGTCATGCAGACTTTATATGCCCCAATACAGGGGAACGCCAGGGCCAAGATGTGGGAGCGGGTGGGTAGGGGAGCAGGGCTGGGAGCGGGGAGGGTATAGGGAACTTTCTGGATAACACTTGAAATGTAAATGAAGAAATTATCTAATAAATGTTGAAAAAAANAAAAAAAAAAAGAAACTCTAAACCACCTAATACTTTCATATTAAATTTTAGCCTAGAAATACAGACAGAATTGTCTGTTCTGTAAATTAATTAGCCTATAACATAGTGTTGTATCAGCTTTAGATCATTATTATAGGCATATGCATATATGCCTATATATATGAGCATGTGTGTGCTCATATATATGTGTGTGTGTTTGTGTGTAGTTCTGTATGTTTATGTGTGTTAGCATGAATGTGTTCTTGTGCTCTGTGTGATAACATGTGTGTGTTAGTGTATATCTGTGTTTTATGTGTGTATACATTTATATGTTTTTTTGTTTGTGTGTATGCATGTGCATGTGTGACTTTGTGTTGTATATGTGTGTGTTTGTGTATGTGTGTATGTTTGTGTGTGTATAGTGTAAGTGTCCGTGGAGTAAGGAGACACATGGGTACTAGCACCAGAATTTCTGTCCTCTGGAAAAGCACTTAATCTTGCTTCACTAACCTAACCCAGTTTTAATTATTTCCAAAATATACATGTAATTCAGAATAAAATAAAATGTAATATTTTATGTCAAAGAGAAAGGAAAATAAATTTTCTACATCTTATTTTCTCTTATACTGGAAAACTGCATTTTGTCTTTATTCCTTTTAAGATTAATTTTAAGTTATACCACTTGCTTTCATACATTTTGGTTATATGAAACTATGTATTGTACAGCTTTGAAACATTACATTCTAATGTTAAGCAGTATTTTTTTAACTTTAGAAAACCTATAAGAACTCCATTATATCTAATATGTTTGAAATGCTTTCTTCCCTTGTGCAGGGTAAAGATAAAATTACAATTTTATTGCTTCAAATAGTTCATTTGGGCACATAATTAATCATACTAATTTTTATACTACTTTATAACTTCAGTATTTGCATGTATTTTTTGATAATAAAAACCATTATTTAGAATGTCATTTAATAGAATATATTAGCAATAAGTTTTTCAACATTTATATCAGAAAGATTACTGTTTTGTTTTACCTGTTCTGGCCTTTCCTTTTGGCCACAAAGTTTATACTTGTGTGACAATTTTGAGGGAAGCCATGCAGGTAAGACTGTGGCATGCAAGTGAGCTTCCAGGAGGTGGTCCTCCATTTTGCCATGACTATGATTCATGTGCTCTGAGGATGCATAGAACTCAGGGACTTTGCCGAAGATTGTTTATTGATGCTGATATGCCTTTCCATATTTACCATTGCTATATTCCTCATGGAATACCTTCACTGCGTATTGGATTCAGCCACTCTGCTAGGCAGATTTCCCTCATAATCAATATGAAGATACACATTCATGTAAGAATGCTGTTTAGACACATTAATGACTTCATAATTCTTGAGAATGATGTCATAGAATTCCTGAATTAACTCAGGTAATTTAAAGCCCCACTCCTGCAGACTAAGAAAACTACAAAAAGAGTTATAAGAACTCATGTGTCACAAGCATTTAAATTACACAAGAGAGAGAAACAGTATTAAGGTAGATTTATGATCAAAGAAAAACATTCATTCTAGGTAAGGTTCAAGGATAAGAACATAGTTGTCCACCATGATAAACTAAGGCCATGAGCATATAAACTATTAATGAGCTTCTAAAATGAAAAATGGATAAAATGATTCTTTTGAACTTTTAATCAACAATCCTGCTGTAATTCCCTCTTGTCTAACATTATATCTGTGAGGAGATTCTATTCTTACAAGAGAACTATTATAAAACCCTGAGGAGAAAAATGAAAGCTGTTAGAATCAACTGGTTGGAACTTCTCTCCATCCATCAGACATTAGAATATATATATATATACATGGAGAGAAGTTCATCCACAGAATGTGTATATATGTATGTATGTATGTATGTATGTATGTATGTATGTATGTATGTTTGTGTGCATGTGTGTATGTGTGCATGTGTGTATGTGTGTATATGTATGCATGTATGTGTGTATGTATTATACACGTACACATGTGAAACTTCTAAAACTTGCTTGTTGGAACCCCTTTGCTTCATTCAGTGTGTGTGCGTGTGTGTGTGTGTGTGTGTGTGTGTGTGTGTGTGTGTGTGTGATATTTTCTCTTTCTTTCTTTTTCTTTCTTGATGCCACCACAAGAGATTATGGAGTACAGAGTTTCTCACCTGTTACAGGCCCAGGTAATTACATTTATTTTCCTAATTACACGCTGCTATCAGCATGAGCCAATTGAAAGAAGCAATAAGCTCTGGCCCCAGAAGAGTAGTGAGTAGGCAAAGAGTGAGAAAGAAACAAAATAGAAATGTAATACATATATTTTTTTTCTAAAATGGTGACATAACTAGAACAAGGTAGGAAAAAAATCATTAAATTTGATGATGGAGAAAATTATAACTTGAAACATGTGAAAACTCTTAAACTGTGAAATTGGATTAATGAAAATTCAATAAAAAACATAGTAAAAGGATATAGATTTGTGAAAGTCCAGCTTTAACATCAGGGGTAAACTGAGGTGGATATAAGTTGGCTGTGGGACAAAAGCTGGTAGCTCCCCATTCATGATGGCAGGCAGTTAAAAGGGAAAAGGGTCCCTTGGTTCTTCCCCTACTCTTCCACAAGACTCCCTGAGCTCCATCTCATGTGTTTGTATCTGTTTCCATTTACTACTGGGTAGAGCCTCTCATTTATGCTAGGATCCTGTCTGCAAGCACAACAGAGTATCATTAATAGTGGAAGGAGTTTGTTCCTGCCAGTAGAGTGGGTCTCAGTTTTGTCTAGTCATTGGTTGGCCATTCCCTCTGTCTGTGCTTTATTTTGTCCCGACATACCCTGCAAGAAGGACACATTTTGGGTCAAAAGTTTTGTGGGTTGGATGCTCTCCATATCCCTACTCTGGAAGGCCTACACAAATGGCTATACCAGAATCCATATCCCCTACTTCTAGGAGTCTCAGATAGAGTTACTCCCATAGGACCCTCTACCCAGGCCTCTACCCCTGTCCTAGTTCTCTTTTGTGTCCTAGAAATGAGCCTACCATCATCCAGGCCACTGCTGATTTCTGTTCTCTCTTCCCTACTCTACTCTTACCTGATTGCCCCAAGCCCCTGACCCTTCTCTTTCACTCTCCCATCCACTTCCCTTCCTCCACCTACCTTTTATTTCCCCTTCTGAGGAGGATTCAACCATTCTCCCTTGGACCTTTACTTGGTATTTGGCTCCTTTGGGTTTGATGTAGCATGGTTATCCTGTACTTTTTGGCATTGAAGTAGTTACTCAGTTTTGTAACCATTGAGATTATTGTAATAGCATGCCTTTCTCTAGTCCACTAACACCTCAGTGTTTGCTAACTTAGATAATCCTCTTCCACTCAAACTCAGGAATTCGTGTTGTGATTATCCACTTATAAGTGAGTACATACTTTGCATGTCCTTTTCTGTGTTGGTTCTCTCACTCAGGATGATATTTGTAGTCAATTTATTTGCCTACAAAATTCAGGATATCCTCATTATTAATTGCTGTGTAGTATTCCATTGTTTAAATGAACTACAACTTTTCCTACCTTGTTTGAGTTGTTTATGTCATCAATTTCAAATAAATTGTATTTATTACATTTCTATTTTGTTTAATTCTCACCTTTGTTTAATAGAGAGAAAACTGAGTGCATTACAAACTTTTTAAAAAATTATGTAAGTTTATTCTTCACTGTATTATGTAGAAATAAAAATACATTTTGAGATACTCATGTATCATATATTGATACATATGTACATTATGTTATGATCAAAAACCCTTAATATTTCTAAATTTTGATCTTTCTTGAGATCAAAACACTCAGCATCCTAGGTTCTGTAAATATAAAATGTATCATTGCTCTTCCTCTCCTTCCCACAGTGCATAGTAGCCCTCCTTCATGGTGTGTTACTGGAATTCGGGACCTTTCCACCAGGCTCTTACACTTTTCTCTCCAGCATCAAACAAACCACACTTTCTAGCTCTCAACTTCAATCAGTGAAACAATTTTAGATTCCTCATATCAAGCAATACTTGTCTTCCTGCCTTTTCCATGAATGAGATGGAAGATAGTTATAAGTGACAGGAAGACAGAATTTCTCTATGTAGTGACTAGCCTTTATTTCATTAGATCATGAGACTCTTTTCTTTATATTATTTAACTCCAATACTATGTTTGAGATAGTGCCACATTTTGTAACCATTGAAATTATTGTAATATTATACCTTTCTGTAATCTGCCGACATTTCAATGCTTGCAATCTTAGATAACATTGCTTCCACTCAAACTCAGGAATTTGTGTTGTGATTATTATTAGTTTTGTTTGCTTGTACAGAAAATTAATGAAGCACCATTTAGCTGTGACATTTCATTTGCCATCATGTGTGAGTATATTTTCAGAGATACCACCCTACTCTTGCATTTGCCTTCATTTTCCCTCTTTAGACTTAAATATTATAACATTGCATGAGTATTAATCCATTTGCTTATGCATTCATTTGCTAAAGAAAGTTTAGGCTTATGAAGGAAGATTTGTACTAGTTAGTTCATGGTTATTCTTCCACCTATAGGGTTGAAGACCCCTTTAGCTCCTTGGGTACTTTCTCTAGCTCCTTCTTCCTTGGGAACCCTGTGTTCCATCTAAAAGCTGACCGTGAGCTTCCGCCTCCATGTTTGCCAGGGATTGGTATGTCCAAGGTTATATCAATGTAAGTTTTAACTTCATTTTGATAATAGAATTGATTGTTTGGTCAAGATAAGTGAATGTGATAAAGATTCCTTGATAATTTACTAACTATTACATGCAGAATAAATCAGTGAATGTCAACAGTAGGTATAGAAGCAAAATTATCCATGATGAATGGTGGAATATTTTTAAAAGTTAAAAAAATGATATTTTGTGACTGATAAATCAAAATGTAAGATGCAGAAAAAAAGACATTTTAGTCATAAATACTATAAACATCTTAGCTAAGAAATTGTGTGAAGTGAAATTAAAAAATCATGTTTGGCTGAATCAGAGATTGAATGAAACATAGGTAGGGTGCACATGTGTATATTCATGTGTGCATAGATGTGTGTATGTGAAGATGTATGTGCATACATGTGTGAATCTCTGTAAGATTTTGTGGGGTAGACAAAAGACAGGTATTTTTTAGAAAGGATATAAATTAACATTGGCTCTCTACTAGTGTATTTTGCCAGTATTTATTAGAATATTTAATTGTGTATCAAAATTTTTCAGGGAAAAAATACAAAAATATTCTGCTAATTAACTTACAGCTATTAGAAACTCGCAATGATCACAGTCTACCTGTCTGATTTGAACAGGGCTGTTTGCTGATTTTCAGCATATAAATCACAATTTTAAGTTGCAACTGTGTTAAATAAATATTTACAAATGTACATGGATATATCAATGAACTCTGACAAATGAAATAGTATGATGAATAATAATAAACATGTAGTGTGGGTATATGTGTCTAATGACAAAGAGCTTTGAAAGATGACTGAGAGATGCAGAGCTATAAAAAGTAGGAGTGCTGTGGGGGTAAGGCCGTCCATAACTAAAATGCTTCACAAATAACAATGTTTTAGTATAGAAGGTTAAGAATTCATCAAATGAATATTAAAAATGTCTAATTACATTTATACACTTTACAAAATTATTATAATTTATTATTTAAGTATTTACCAAAGCCTATGTTATAACTGTATTTGTAGAAGAGAATAGAGTATAAATTTTATTTACAGATTTAATCTTTGGGATAGTATAAATGCATGTACAATATTCTATTTGATTATTTAGCAACAAGATTATTTTAGAGCAGAAGGGTTAGAGAAATATATGCTGGAATAATTCATATTACATTAAACAATAGCACAAACATGTTATATAATTATAAATTTATACTGTTAGTAAAAGCTAATTGGTTAGGAAAAGTTTTATGTATGAATTAAGGGATTCCCTCTGATCACTACAGTAACTCAAATTAAAAAACAAACAAACAAACAAAAACAAACAAACAAAAACTCTGAAAAGTACCAGGCAGAAAGCCAATAATATAAATGCAAGTATCAGTTTGGAATTGTATAAAAATAGGAGTCAATAATTTAAAAGTAGCTAGATGGATTATATTAGTATAAAGTTTATCTACAGGTTTAGTTTGATAGCAACAAACTCAGGTATATATCAGCTGATTGGATCAGTCTACAGATTTAACATATACTAGTAAGCTAGATTGAATTCTTGAATCAGATATATTTTGAGGCATCTTGTTCATATTAATTTTCTTGATTCCAAAATTAGGGAGTTGGCAAAACATTAATTAATTATAGAATCTCATCATATTGCCTAGACTTGTTTTGAATTTTCGTGAACTCAGATCACAAAATATTCGCTAATGTTAATAGAAAAAGACACTTGGGATTGAATATACACATCATACAAAAGCACATAAATTCATTGTTTGATGTCTGCGAATCAATTCAAAGCCCAGAAGGAAGCTATGTGATATCATTTTCAATTATATTCATTCACCAAGATATCAAATCATTGCTTTAGAGACAGTACCATGTTGACTTTGACAACTGACCTTACATCATCTCTAAGAAAAGTATGATTCAGTGTAGTCACGTTAACCTGTAAGCAAAACAGATCTCCACTGCAGAAGGATAAATAATTCTAGCTACCAGATACTGTGGGAGAAGTAGTGAATACTCATAACTTAAAGTGGATGAACTAGGGATGTTTTATTCTTGTCAGCATCATCCTTAATTTTAATTTTTCAAAATTCCAAAAAATGTGATTCAAACTACTTTACTTCACTAGAATAACAATGCAGAGGAAATTAGGTAGTGTATATAATTTTCTGGCATTACAGAATTTGGGAAGGTGTGCATATCCCTTGTCTTTTAACTGTTTCACCTTGAACTTTATATGCACAATCTAACTGGAGAACAAGAAACAAACAACAGTATATAATGCTCTATAAGTTTTACAATGATCTCAGTGATGTTAACAGGACATATCACAGAGATTTTACAGAAAAACCTCCAGTGCACGGATCATAAAACAACTTAACTTTAATTGATGCAGTTATGAGAAAAGGTGAAATGTATAATTTCATACAACACAAAGTCAAGTGAATTTGGAATACCATGAAATATTGGGATGTGCTGCAGATTGCAGAGAGTCACTCAAAAACATCATTGCTTGTAACTTGGAGTTGCAGGTAAGAAACAGGAAGGCAAAGAATGGAGGATAAAGAATGTGATAAAATAAATCATAGAACTTAAGAAACAGACCAAAGATTCAACTGAAACAAAAGAAAAAAATTTAACTGAGGAAAACAAAACTTTCCAATTTTTAAATTTTTTCTTGAAGCAGCTAGAAAGATATAAAAATAAAACCTAGCATATTGTTGCCCACTAAAAGTTCTAAAGGACCTGAAGATACTTAAACTTGGTTAACTTGTTTTCTTTTTTCTTTTTTTTTTTATATTTTCTTAATTTACATTTCAAATGCTATCCCACAAGTTCAATCTACACCCCCCCCCCATCCTGCTTCCTTACACACCCACTCCCTTCTTGGCCCTGGAATTCCCCTGTATTGGGGCATATAAATTTGCAATATCAAGGGGCCTCTCAATTTTTAAAACTTCTGTGGAGCATAAGAACTACCAAAGGCAATCTACAGATTCAATGCAATCCTCATCAAAATCCCAGCACAATTTTTCTAAGATATGGTAAGAGCAATTATGAAATTCATCTGGAAAGAAAAAAACAAAAAACAAAAAACAAAAAACAGAGTAGCGAAAACAATTGTTAATAAAAGAATGGCTAGGTGACTTACCATCCCGGACCTCAATCTTTACTACAGAGCAATAGTGATAAAAATCTGCATGGTATTAGTACATATCAGATCACACATTGATCAATGGAACAGAATTAAAGACCAAAAAATAAAACCGCACACTTATGGATACTAGATCTTTGACAAAGAATCAAAAAATAGACAATGGAAAACAGAAAACATCTTCAATAAATACAGACTGGCTGTTTGTATGTAGAAAAATAAAAATATACTAATATTTGTCAAATTGCACAAAGCTCAAAACCAAGAGGATGAAGAACATCAACACAAAACCAGATACACTGAACCTAATAGAAGAGAAAGTGGGAAAGAGGCTTGAACTCATTGGCACAGGGGGAAATTTCCTAAACATAATTCCAATGGCTCATGCTCTAAAATCAAGAATTGATAAATGGGACCTCATGAAAATGGAAAGCTTCTGTAAGGCAAAGGACAGAGTCACTAAGACAAACCAACAACGTACAGTTTGGGGAAAAAAATTCTTTAACCCAACATTTGATAGAGGGGTAATATCCAAAATCTATAAAGAACTCAAGAAGCTAACAACCAAAAAAATTAAAGAACTAAAAAAAAAGGGTGGTGGTGGTGTATAGTGCTAAACAGCGAATTCACAACTGAGGATTTTTGAGTGACTGAGAAGCACCTAAAGAAATGTTCAATGACTTTAGTGATCAGAGAAATGCAAATCAAAATGACCCTGAGGTTTCACCTTATGCCAATCAGAATGGCTAAAATCAAAAACTCAGGGGACAACACATGTTGGTGTGGATGAAGAGAGAAACACTCCTCCATTGAGGGTAGGATTGCAAACTGGTACAACCATCTGGAAATCAATCTGGAGGTTCCTCAAAAAATTGGAAGTAGATCTACTCTGAAGATCCAGCTATACCACTACTGGGAATATACCCAAAAGGTGCCCGAGCATGCCACAGGTGCATGCGTTTCACTATGTTTATAGTGGCATTATTTTTGATAGCCAGAAGCTAGAAACAACCCAGATGTCCCAGGACAGAAGAATGGATACAGAAAGTGTGGTTCATTTACACAATGGAATATTGCTCAACTATTAAGAACAAGGACATCCTGCATTTTGAAGGCACATGGATGGAACTAGAAAATATCATCCTGAGTGAGGTAACAGACCCAAAAGACATGAATGTTATGTACTCAATCTACTCACTAATAAGTGGATATTAGACAAAAAAAGAAGAAAGAAAGCAAGAAAGCAAGAAAGCAAGAAAGCAAGAAAGCAAGCAAGCAAGCAAGCAAGCAAGGAAGAAAGAAAGAAAGAGAGAGAGAGAGAGAGAGAGAGAGAGAGAGAGAGAGAGAGAGAGAGAAAAGGTACAGAATATCCGAGATCCAATCCTCAGAACTGAAAAAGATCTACAAGCTGAAGTTCCCAAGTAAGGACATCTCAGTCCTACTTGAGAGAAAGAAGAAAGTAATCACAAGTTGGGGGGTGGGGATATGGGAGGGAAAATGGGCAGGAATGGGGGAGTTTGGAGGAGAAGGGAGCCTGATCTGGTATTGGGTGAGAGAAAAGGACTGAAGCCCTGAGGGCCAACACAAAGAATGGAAACAGGCAACCTTAAGAAGTAGGAGGTTTGGGGAACCCTTCAGACTGTACCAGAGACCTGGGAGATAAGAGAGTCTCAGGAATCAAAGAAGGGACTTTAGATGAAATGCCTGACAGTAGGGAGAGGGAACTTATAAAGCCCACCTCCAATAGGAATACAGGGCATCAAGTGTGGGATGGGGTTGCCATCCCACAGTAACATCTCTGACCTGTAATTGTTCCTGTCTGAAAGAATTACAGGGATGGAAATGGAGAGGAGCCTGAGGAAAAGAAGGTCTAGCAACAGGCCCAAAGTGGGATCCAGCTCAAAGGTGAGGTCCCAAGGCCTGACACTATTACTGAGGCTATGGAGTGCTCACAAAAAGGGACCTATCATGACTGCCCTCCAAAAGATCCAACAAGCAGAAAAAAGAGTCAGATGCATCTATTTGCACCCAACCAATGGACAGAAGCTGCTGACCCCTGTGGATTAATTAGGAAAAAAAATCTGGAAGAAGCTGAGGAGAAGGATTGCCCTGCAGAAGGAACAGCAGTCTAAATTAACCTGGACACCGGGATCTCTCAAACACTGGACTAACAACCAGGCAGCATATACCAGTTGATATGAGACACCCCCCCCCAACATATATACAGCAGAGGAATGCCCGGTCTTGCTTCAATTAGAGAAGACACACCTAACCTTCAAGAGACTGAAGGCCCCAGAGAGTGTAGAGGTCTGATTGGGTGGGGGTGGGGGATGGGGACATCCTAATGGAGAAAGGTGGGCAGGGCAGAAGTACGGGTTGTGGAACAGTTGGAGAGTGGATGGGAGGAGACGAGCAGGGAATAAAATCTGTAATGTAAATAAATAAAAAATAAATAAAAATAAATAAATAAAAGTTAAAAACGAATTAC
Organism: Mus minutoides; assembly: GCA_902729485.2. Taxonomy (NCBI): domain Eukaryota; kingdom Metazoa; phylum Chordata; class Mammalia; order Rodentia; family Muridae; genus Mus; species Mus minutoides. Next base: position 406,182 of record LR750013.1, read on the forward strand.
AAAGTTAATAAAATTATTATTGATCATTTGATCAATAACGAGAAATTGATTATTTCTTGTTATTCTGGAGTTGAAAATGTCAGACTTATAGTGGGTATAGTGTGTCCCAGAATAAATGCTGTGTTCACGACCCCAATCTGTAATGGATAATTGAGATTCAATCAGTCAGAAGTTAGTAGGTTTCCCACATTAATTCTGAAACACATGGAACAAAAGCTACTGATTCGGTAGTTGTAAGAGATCTACTTGACCTGATTCTCCGTGGCAAATTAGGGAACCAAAATCAGTTTTGAAGCTATGAAAGGATGATATAAATTAATCCCTGATCATGGACTTAAA
>LR750013.1:409020-478062 GCA_902729485.2 Mus minutoides
TGATAGATAGATAGATAGATAGATAGATAGATACATACATACATACATACATACATACATACATACATAGAGAGATGATAGAGTAAATACATAGATAATAGATTACGTAAATAAATGGTAGATGGATGAAGGGTATTTTTGATTAGTGTTTGGTTAAAGTCTGTCAGTTACTGCAACAGCAATGACTACTTGCTTTTGGATCAGGTAGTGCCCAAGAAAATTTCTTTCTTCCCCTGTGGCTAGCATCCTAGGTACTAGAAAGTACTGTAGAATCTTCAAGAGATGAAAGGTAAAACCAAGCAAAGTATTAACCCTATAAGTGACAATGGTGACCTGCTCATTTATTATGCTAGTACAATAATAAATCATGCGTTTTGAGAGTAACAAAATATAATCTGATTGGATTTAAGAACAGTAGCCAAGGACCTGAGACTGAATACACCATGAACTTAAAGAAAAACCATATGTTACTGTTGTACTCAAGGAATGTTGTAATACAATGTCTCCTAATGATGTTCTGCTATACGTATAGATCAGTGCCTAGCTTGGCTTTCATCTGGGAAACTTTCTCTTGTATAAGATGGAAAATAATGTAAAGACCCAAAATTGAACAGAGTGAGTAGTTTTGCAATTCAGGCCTATATTGGATATATTCATCAGACCCTTCTCCACAGTGATAAAGGAGCGATGTAGAAGAGGAAGCAGGAAATGTATGAGTCCAAGTAAACTGGCATATAAACATTGATATACGTAAGAAGTCATAGAGATTGTGGCAGTGTGAATTCCTAGATTCAAGAATGATGGAGTGACATGTCTGAGATGTAGACACAAGCTTGTATCAATACCAAGAAGTTATCTCTAGTTCCTATAATGAAATGCAAAGAAAAAAATTAGTTCTTGCTAATCATATCTTACTGGATATTTAACAGTCCAAACCCTAACAATAGATAGCCAACTCAAATTTAACTTCATAGTATTTTTGCATACTTCTTGACTAATATTGTTTTCTTTAGGCATTGTTCTTATTGGACATCTGATTGTGTATTATGGCTTCCAATTTCGTGTTTTTAGGGATTATGTCTGTTTTCATGCATCTTTGTTTTTCTTTTTATTTAAGTTAGGGTTCAATTATTTTGTTGTTGTTGATTTTGTATTTTTGTTTGTCTGTTTATTTTCCTAAGGGAAAGATAAATAGAAATGGTCAGAAGGATCTAGAAGAAATTGCAAAAGGAGAAGCTGTGATCAGAATATGTTGCATCAATTTTTCCATTAAAAAATAAACAAGGTGAAATTTAACTTACAACAAATAGATGCTTTTGAAATTAACTATTTAAAGATCCATATTTATTTTAAATTAAGTATAACTTTGTTATACTAAAATTTTTAAACATTCACCACAAATATTTTTATATTTTTGAAAAATCTTAGCTTTTCTTGACTTATAATTTAAGAAGTATCTGACAACATCACATACTATTCAGGAATCATGTTGAAGTATCATGCATGAAACTTCACAGTCATTTCTATGTGGTAAGATCTTACAGTACTCATCCTGATTCTCTAGCCTGTATAATTTTCAAACCCCTCTTCTGAGATGTCCCACAAATCTTGGCAGTTGTTTTATAGATGCATCTATAGGATGTGGGCACCCCAGGATCAGTCGTTCTTTGCATTTGAAACACTTGTGGATTTTCAATTATCTTTGTGTGCTCCAGAGAGAAGCTTCATTAATTATGGGTTAGGACAAAAATCATAACCCTGATAAACTTGCTATCATGGAATGGGGAAATATCACTAGTCCCCTACCCTAGACAAAGAGCCACAGGCAAATAAGGACTGCTTAATGAGTGAGCAAGTCAGACCAGGAATGAGTTCCCTAACTGTTTATCTAACTTCTAGTGGGCATTACAAAAGTCAATCACATACAAGCCACACTAAAGAGAATTGGTTTCTTCTTTAAGGAAATAGCAGTCTTACCAAAGGCAACATGGAAGAAAAGGTCTTCTTCCGCATATGCTTGAAGATCACAAACCATCAATGAGGTATAAAGGTCCCCGATTCTCTAAAGAATGATATTCCAGAAAACTAGTATACAAAAGCAAAGAGCATTTTATTCTGTGGAAACCTAGCATTCACAGCTCTACCATTCACCAAGATGGAGATGTAGAGTTAGGCTTGCAGGCTTAATTTAAAGAAGATAAGGGAAATTCCTAAACTAAGGATAGGGTAGGTAACCTTTAACTTGATTGATGGGCTTAGTCTCTATGTGTATGGGTGTCTGTGGTACTGGCTAAGGCTTTAGGGACTTTCAGATGGGAAGCCTAGAATCTGTTGCTAACTTATCCTGACTGATTATTTTTTGCCTCAGGTCAGATGTCAAGGCAGCTCAGGCTGTGGTTTTTCAAGAATCTGACTTGCCTGTACTTGTCCAGTTCTGGGAAACAGAAAGTTAGGCCTGATCTTTTGAACTGCAAGTTTGGGGCCTGTCATGGAGTCAGCCTGTCTTCGTTCTCAGAGAGGAAAGTCATGAAGGGAACTCTCATAGAAACTAAAGCAGAAACCATGTGGCTTACAGGTTTGCTTCCCGGCTTAAGCTCAGCTAGTTTTCATATATAGTCCAAACACCTCATGACAGTGAAACCCCCAGTAAACTAGGCACTCCCACAATAATCCTCAGTCAAATAAATATATCACTGAAGTGGCAACAGACAAATAGACTTGAAACAATTCATCATTTGATGTTCTCTATTCCTAATTAATTCTAGACTGTTACATGTTGACAATAAAATTCAAGACAGTTACCATGTACAAAGTACTTTGTACATGTACAAAGTACATAGTAAAATCCCCAGGACCATATGCATATGAGAGTGAATTCTAGCAAACGCACATTCAGAACATAGCTAAAGATGGGTCAGATGCTGAAGGCCAGCAAGGCCAATGCAGCCTGGCCATCTCCAAACAAACAAACAAACAAACAACCCGACAACCTAATTCAAATAGTAAACAGAATGAACAGAAATTTGATCTTTTTTTTTTTTTTAGTGGAGAAACATGAAATAGAATGGACACTGTGTACAGTATAATGCTTCTTGATTAATTAGGTTTTAGTTAGTAACAGTTGCCTTTATTCAACTGTAGATGAGCTTCACTGGGTAAAAGAACATACTATTCCTTATTGTGTGGAATAATACATACACAAGGAAGTCTTGTTTAAGTTTTAATGTACTTTCTATATTATCATACAAGTGTTTATGCTTATCCGCAGAGAGATGAGCCTGGCTGCTTCTGAGAAAACAATCCATCAAAGACTTAATTAAAATATTTGTCTCTGACCATTCATTATCCAAGGAAAATAGCTCCAAGTAGATCTTTTAAAAGTGGCCTATAACTTATTCATACACAGAAACTATTGTGAAACATTACCTCTCTTTGGAAAAAATCTGAATCAAATCCTGTATGCAACCCAAGCTTCTTCTCCATTCTCACCTTTAGTCAGCAAATGTAAAATCAAATATTACTGCCTCCATTTCTGAGTAAATATGGCAACTCCTTTGGGGTTAGATATCTGTAATGAAAATTTCTTCTTTGACCCCAGCTTTATCTCTGTCATACCTAATACACAAAGGTTATGCTGTGAGATGTTTCTCATGTTCTGTTTTTAACAAACTTGCCTTCTATCATCTTTTATTTTTTAGTTTGCTTTTTCAAGTACCAGCACTTTACTATCAACTGTGTCAGCATTGGATGGCTTGAAATGCTAGCTTTTAAATGTCAGGCCTTGTAAAACTTGCTTGGAGAAGACCTGGCTCAATAAAACTGTGTCAGTGTTTTATAAGTTCTACATGCCAAGGATAAAAATTCAAAAGACAAGTTCTTCTTCTTCTTCTTCTTCTTCTTCTTCTTCTTCTTCTTCTTCTTCTTCTTCTTCTTCTTCTTCTTCTTCTTCTTCTTCTTTCTTTCTTTCTTTTTTTCTTTTCTTTCTCTGCTGTAATGTCAGCACTGCTAGGAAGCAAACAAAGCATATTACCCCAGATCATAAATGATTACTTGAGTGTAGCCCTTGTTTTACTGACATAATATCATCATGTTTAAAATTATTGTTCTTTCAATTTTAGTAAGAAGAGCCAAAGAGATACAAGCAGTGTTTAATGAATTATCTAGCTTTGCAATGTAGGATTTTTTTGTTTTGCCTGTGGAATGCGGGAGGCTTGTCAGATAGATGTTCAGCACCTGAAGGGCTGTTTGCTAACAGTGATCAGTGCCTGTCAGTACATGCTAGCAAGGGGAGGGATAGAGAGTGATGCACATGGAGATAATAAGTATGCTTGTCAAAACATCTGTCATGCCGGACGAGCTTCTCAATGAGAAAAGTGTTTACTGGGATCTCAATGCATCTTGCTACTTAATTTTACTCAAGTGTTTTTGTTCCTGGTACAAAAAGGACAAAATGATTTCTTGAAATAGATTACTCAAATAAGAAGTGTGATACAGTTTATGATCATAAATGAAAACAACAAAAAATATTTCTGGATATTGTCATATTTACTAGTAGTAACTTGGAGATGATGTTATCCTAGAGATATGTGATAATAGGAGTTGAAATTGCAGCATTAATGTTACTATAATTTTCTCTTCTCCATTCTTCCTCCCTCTGACTTCTTTGGCTATAGCATCTGAGAGTTTTATATAGCTCTTAATATAAATGAAATCAATTATAAAAGAATAATGCAAATCATTGGTCCTTTTAACAAAAATTCTGGTTGTAGTGAGTGTTCTTCATTCTTTTTAAAGCTTACGCATTTCATACTTTTTTTTTTTTTTTTTTTTTTTTTTTTCCGAGACAGGGATTCTCTGTGTAGCTTTGGCTGTCCTGGAACTCACTCTGTAGACCAGGCTGGCCTCAAACTCAGAAACCCGCCTGCCTCTGCTTCCCAAGTTCTGGGATCAAAGGCTTGCACCACCACTGCCTGGCTTTATACTAATTTTACAAACCTATTGCCTTCCATACTTTTTCCTGCCTCTGCCCAACCATTCATCTTCCTTTTTTAAGAAAAAATAAAATTTATTCTTTGGCATTTAATTTATTTCATTAAATATCATGATTTATGATTTTATCAATTGTCCTAAAATGATATAATTTCATTTGTTTCAACTAAATAAAGTTATATATATATACACAATATGTATTTATTTTATATATGTTTATATGTGAATATGTATACATACACACACATATGGGAGAGGGAGGGAAACAGAGGGTCTTTCTTAATTCATTGTTGATGGTCATCTAATTTTTGCCCAGACATGCATTAGAAGAATCACTGGGTACTAAAGTCTTAGATTTTACTCTTTGAAGAACCACCATATTGACTGTACTACCTTCTGTTCCATCAGCATTGTAGAAGAACTTCACTGGCCCAGGATTTATTTTTACCAGCATCTGCAATTTTATTTCTCAGTGAACATAGATCTCAGTAGAGTAAGAGTGGAAACTTAATGCACTTTTAATTAGCAATTGCCAGACATGTAAGGATATGGAATATTTCTTGTATATTCAGTATTTGGATATTGTTGTTTTAATTTTATTTATTGCTAAGGAATGGGTTATTGACACTTATGTTTCTGGTTTCACTGCATATTCTAGATACTAATCCACAGTCAGGGTCAGCAGTACAAGGCTTTCTTTCACGTATCCCGCAAGTTATTTGTTTTGCTTTTGTTGTACTGAAGCTTCATGATTTTTTAATTAATTTATTTTTCAATGATATCCACCTTTTCCTTGTCTTGGGGGGGGGTGTTTTTTTGAATGTTTCTGCCCATACTCACTTCTCTTGTCTCTAAAATATACTCTGCTAGCTCTTAGGCTAATATCTTTATGCATCCTCCATTGTTTTTAAAGGAGGTTGAGAGTGTTTAATTTTTTTTTTTCTAATTCTGTTTTTTATCAGTACCCTTTGTTGAAAAGACATCTTATTCTAATTCTAATGTGTGTAACTAGAAATATCAAGTTTATATTCCAATCTTGTACCACCTACCTGAAAGCTCTATATTTTCTAAAATTTTGATGGTTCCTCCTTTTCCTTCCTTGGTACAGCTTCAGAACTGAGGCCCTCATTTTTAAAATCAAAGTTAACATCTATTAATAAAAGACATACAGCTGGATTTTAAGTTAGATCCAGCTATATTACTCTTGGGCATATTCCCAAAGGACATTTCCTACTACCGATATATGTGCTTAACTATGTTCATTCCTGCTCTATTTCTAAGTCAGAAATTAAAAACAAACTATATGCCCCTCAGTGGATGATGAATGGATAGAGAAACTGTGGTACATTTATAAAACTGAACGTTATTTAGTAAACAAAAATAACTAACTCATGAAATTCACAGATAAAAGAGTGGAAATAGTAAAATTCATCCTGAGTGAGGTAACCCAAACTCCAAATACAAACATGGTATGCACTTGCATTTATGTGGATGTTAGCAGTTATGACTACAAAATCTATATAACTGCAGAGGTGAGATATAGAATAGGAAATGGGGGGGGGGGCAGAGGGCTGGATGACCCTAGATAGAGAAAATAGAATAGAAAGTTATAGACAGATGGGTTAAGGGGGACTGGAATTAATAGAAAAATATTGGAAAGGCAGGTAAACTGAGGAAGGATGGGATCACAGAAGGCAATAAAAGAAAAAAAAAAAAAAAAAAAAAAAAAAAAAAAAAAAAAGGAACACAGAAACCAAACTGGACATCTTTCATCAATAAGCCTCAAGTTCAGGATGTAGGTTATATCTTATTGAGTTGTTATAAAAAGGGGCTCAATGGGAACCCAAGAACAATTCAAGCTATTGTTACTTGCACTCTTTAAATTAACAGTAAGACGCTTTTGCTGTAGCAACAGCTACTCTGCCTGGAGAATACCAGGAATTCAAGCCATTGCCTATCTTGAATATTCAACCTCACTGATTCTTGTTCATGGTGTCCTAAGTTATTCTGCTTGCTGCTGGGAAAAAACTCACCTACAAATCCTTCCATCTACTGTAGTGACCTGCTATATGAAATGGACCTCCATACTCACACTGCTCAAGGGCCAAGTCCCAGAGACCAGATAGGCCAGAGAGCTGGGAGAAACCAAGCACTACTGTTCTGCTAAAGGTACCAATAAAACAACACATATAGACATTTTGCTAAAATCATAGATCAGGGTGCTTTTCAGCCATAAACGGAGAAGCTTTCTCCTGAATACAGAGTGCCACATTAGGACCATGTGCAGGAAGTGAGAGAACTTAGAACATTAGTCCTAAATGGAATGTCTTAAAGAATCCTGCAGGTTAGCCTGGTGTGGTGGCACATGCCTATAATCCCAGCACTCGGGAGGCAGAGGCAGGCGGATTTCTGAGTTTGAGGCCAGCCTGGTCTCCAAAGTGAGTTCCAGGACAGCCAGGGCTATACAGAGAAACCCTGTCTTGAAAACAAAACAAAACAAAACAAAACAAAACAAACAAACAAACAAACAAAAAAAAATCCTGCAGGAGAGCTGGTAGAAGCGAGGTAAAATGTAGTAGTATAGATAGAGGAAGAAAACACAACTGACAACAGAGAAAACCACCATTAGAAAAAAAAACAAAAAACTAAAATGGAAAACAACAAAATAAAAACAGGAAAACCAAACAAACAAAAAGCAAAAATTTGTAACAAGAGCCAGAGAAATGAACACATAAACTCTCAGAACCTATGGCAACATGCATCAGGCCAGCTGAAGGCAGAAGGTTTGTATCAGGGCTATAGTCATAACAGAAACTCATGATAGATGACTTTACAAAGTTATGAAATTAAAGCTCAGGTATTTATGGATACTCGTGCATGTTTGAAATGCTAGTCTCATCAATCAGCCCACAAGTAAATCTGTAGAAACAAAGTGGAGTTAGCCCAGAGACATGCCATGTGTGATATAAGCCTCATGGCTGGAGGACGGGCACTACCCAAGCACTTTGGAAGACAGATAATTTTATTAGCAGATACAGAACTGTAGAATTTGCCATTTGCCTTGATTGATTTGGTACTTGCCTGTTCATCTTTTTGTTCTTGTTCTCATCCCTTTTTGCCATATTGACATTTTGAATTTAGAATGTAAATGTTCTCACTGTTCCACTTTATATTGTAACTATGTAACTAATGATATTTAAAATTTATTTTATGCAATGCACAAAGTAATTCAAAATATGTTTATTAGAAAACTTCAAGACAAGTCCTCCTCTATTAATTCAAAGGCTCCATGTTTACAAATTATAAATTTAAAAAGGTGTTGCATGCTCAATGCTACATGTATATGAATGTGTTTACCCAGAGAATCTATTTACCTATCTTCTATCCGTATTCTTTCATCTATCATTTGATTCATATATACATGCTAGTCTCATCAAAGATTCTGTACTTGAACTTTGTCAAACTATTAAAGAATATGGGGGTACTGGAATTGATTTTAGTACATTTTACATTATGAGATGACAGTGAACCTATAAAAAAATATGTGAAATATTATAACTTACATGAAAGTATTTGTTCAGAAAGCTGCAAGGGGAGAATTTGTGAGTCCTATTCTCACTTGTCATCATGATAAGACTTAAACTTTAAAATTATTTATTAATAAATGGATTAATAGATTTAAATTTATTTATACTACTATAATTATTAATTTTTTCATATGTCTTTATGCATGTGTATATGCACATTTCATAGTTCAACTGTAGAGATCAGAGGATAAACACAGAGAGTCCACTTTTCCATCTAACATGTATTCTTCCAAACAAAATTCAGATACTCAGAGTATTAGCAAGTAACTATCTGTTGAACCATATTGTCAACTCTACATGAATTTAGAACTATCCTGTGAAACAATCTCCTGGCATGTATTTTAACTATTTTCTACACTGGGTTACACCACTAAAGATTTCAGGTACCATCATTTATAGACTGTGTTCTTTGTATGAATGCAAAAGAAACAGTGAGTTTATCTCTCGATTTCATTGCTCTCTACTTCATAATTGTAGGTAAAAGGCAGCATCAAAATCCTGGCAGCTTTTCTCTGTACCAGAATAGATTGTATCCCCAAACTACGAGGCAAAATATCTTTTGTAAAAAAAAAAAAAAAAAAATGCTACTGTTACATAACTTTACTGTGACAATAAAAACTTAACTAATGTACAATACCTTTAAAAATATTACATCCCATTCCGTTGCGTGTGTGCTCAGAACATATTTAAATAAAGCATTCCATGGAAGTCCTATGCTCCATGAGGAAACCAGGAAATCAGGAGCTCAGGATGAACTTTGTAGAAAATTCTGCACTATAAAAACTTCAGGAATCTGTGAAATTAGAAATTGTCTTTCTATATTCTAAGAGCAAATAAAAAGAACTTCAGTACCATATGTAAATAAAGACTGCAAGATCACATGGCTAAAATTACCACTTATGCCATGGAAAAAGTATACTTCACAACACGGATAATGCCTTAGACTTTTAGCCGTGTTGATAGTGAAAGTCATTGATTAAAGCTTTCAGAAGAATAAAAATGAAGTATATTGCTTCTTAAAGGTGTTTTAAATCATAAGTTTGTTCTGTTCTCTGCCCTGTTGGCTCTAATATTATTTTTACTGTTCTTTGCAATAGTGATTTCTGGAAGTATGCCGTTTGTTTGGTTATAGCATCGGGATATGGACTAGTTTATGGAGTGTAGACATAAAGGCCAATTCACAGAACACAGAAAAGTTTTATTTAGCCTATTGCATAAATATATCACAGTGCAAAAAATTCTGGTGGTGATGATAGTTCAGAAATTTATCATTCATCACTGACCTGAACGAGAAAGATTTAAAAGTAATTTCCAAGCAGTTAGTTAGGTTTTTAAGTCTTGCTCTCAATGCAAAGTAAGAAGCAATATAGTTAAGACATAAATAAAATGTTAACTTCTGTTTAAGTAACACATACTACTTTAGTACTCTTTAAACTTCTGATATTTCACGTTGTCTGAAATATTTGGCAACTCAATATTTTATAATATTTTAAGAGAAAAACATGAACTAGATATTGAAAGGATCGCATTCTGTACATCTTTACCATGTTTTTGTCTCTTTTGTTATTGATATTTTAATAGAATTAGATTACTCATTTACTCTTTACCTACATTACAGTCTCAAAGACCAGATCTTAGCTGCAGAGTTCAGGGATTTTACGGACTCTGTGAGTGCTAAGATTTTCTTTTAGAACATTACCAATAACAGTTAATATAATAGTTTCTATGTAACTAAAGACTTAGGGTACATAAACAAAAGGATTCTCTTTTTATCCTGTATACCCTTTGCTATTTTAATTACAGACAAGATTAACTCCCTTTAACTGAGATCAGGGAAGAAAATTCTTTTTTTTTTTTTTTTTTTTTTTTTTTTTTTTTTTTGTAACATGAACACCAGAGTTCAGATCCCCAATGTTCTTCAAAATCCTAGTAGCGAGATATCTATTTGTGTCCCTGTCCTAGGGAGACTAGACAGATTCCTGGAATTAATTTGCTCTGTAATACAGCCAAGCTGGGAGTTACAGGTTAATGTCTGTTTCTTTGTTTGTTTGGTTTTGTTTTTTGGGACAGAGTTTCTCTGTATAGCCTTGGTTGTCCTAGAACTCACTCAGTAGACCAAGCTGGCCTTGAACTCAGAAATCTGCCTGCCTCTGCCTCCCAAGTGCTGGGATTAAAGGCGTGAGCCACCACTGTGTGCCTTGAGAGTTATAGGTTTTATGAAAGACACTACTAAAAAAAAAAAATAAGCTCTCTAAGGAAGAGAAAGATGTCTGATATTCACCCCTGAACTCGACATGCATGGCTATCCACACCTATGCACACACAACATAACTAAACATAATTGCAAAACTTTGAATATTGCTTAATTAAATTGGGCTGTAATAAACTCTAATTACAATGGACTAATAATCCAATGCTCTTAAAATAATATCTTCTGAAAATATATTGTGATCCATAATCTTTCTCTACTGTTTAGGAAAGCCCTTTCTGTTTAATTTCCCCTGGGTTTGGAAAACTTGCATATGTTTTACAGTTGTTCAGCATAACTCTTTGCAAGTACGTAGTTCCTTTCTAGAGTAAACTAAGTGGCAGGAGCTTCACTTGATCCTGAATCTGGAACATCACAAAAAGTAGAAATGGTATAAAAACTGTTTTCTTAGTGAGCAATTTATAGGAACTATAATTCAGGAAATAAATTCTAAGAATTAGTAACATTTAAAAATGTGAATCTCTTTATCTCTCTCTTCTTTCTGTCTCTCTGTTTCTGTGTGTGTGTGTGTGTGTGTGTGTGTGTGTGTGTGTGTGTGTGTGTGTGTGTGTTTATCTGTGGGTACAGTCCCTGAGGAGTCCAGAAGTTGAAGTATACTCTGACTTTAAAACACTTGTGGGCTGTCCATTTTGGGTGCTGGAAATTGGACTCAGTTTGTTTCCTGACTGATTTGACAGTCCACATTAATATACATTGCCTCTAAAATCGATTTTTATTGTTTATTTTATTAATTTACATTTCAAATTGTGCCCCCTTCCCAATCTCCCCTCTACAAACCCTCCTCTCATCTCCACTTCTCTTTACCTCTGTGAGGGTGCTCCCCCAACCACCACCCACTCCTGCCTCACTGCTATAGCATTCTGGGGCACTAAGCCTCCACAGAACAGAAGGTCTCCCCTCCCATTCATGCCAGATAAGGCCATCCTCTGCTATGTATCTATGGAGCCATGGTTGGTGGTTTAGTTCCTGGGAGCTCTGGGCTGTCCTGCAAGTTCATATTGTCGTTCTTTCTGTGAGGTTACAATCCTCTTTAGCTCCTTCAGTCATTCCTCTAACACTTCAATTGGGGTTCCAAGTATCTCCATCTATATTAGTCATGTGCTGGCAGAGCCTCCCAGGGGACAGCTATACCAGGCTCCTGTCAGCCAGTGTTTCTTGACATCAGCAATAGTGTTTGGGTTTGGTCTTGCAGATAAGATGAATCCCTGGGGGAGGGGGGACAGTCTCTGGGTGGCTTTTCCTTCAGTATCTGCTTCATTTCTTGTCCCTGCATTTCTTTTAGACTAGACCAATCCTGAGTTTAAAATATTTAGATGGGTAGGTGGCCCTATCCCTCAACTGGGGGACCTACCTATCTACTGAGATAGTCACTACAGATTCTGTCTCACCTCTGTTGGGTATTTTGGCCAATGTAATCCCCACTGGGTCCTCTGACCCTCTTGCTTCCCAGGTCCCTCGGACTTTCTCATGGCTACTCCCAGTCCCCCCTCCCACTGTTACATATTTCTACTCGTTTTTCCTCAGTACTTCTATCTATTCCCATACCTGATCCTGCCCCCTATTTTTCTCCCCTTCCTTTTTTCCATCCCAGATACCTTTCTCCCTCTAGCTACTATCATAGTGTTCCTTTTTAAAATAAGATTGATCCATTCATACTTTGATCTTCCTTCTTCTTATGTTTCATGTGGTCTGTAAGTTGAATCATGGGTATTGTGAGCATTTGGACTAATATCCACTTATCATTGAGTGCATACAATACATGTCCTTTTGGGTCTGTGTTGCCTCACTCAAGATGATGTTGTCTAGTTCTACCCATTTGCCTGAAAAACTCATGATATCCTCATTCTTAATACCTGAGTAGTAGTCTATTGTGTAAATGAAACACACTTTCTGTATCTATTCTTCCATTGTGAGACATCTGGGTTGTTTTCAGTTTCTGGCTATCAGAAAAGGCCTCTATGAACATAGTGGATCAAGTGTCCCTGTGGTATTTGCCCAACAGTGGTATAGTTGGGTCTTCAGGTAAACCTATTGACAATTTTCCGAGGAACCTCCAGATTGTTTTCCAGAGTGGTTGTACCAGTTTGCAATCCCACCAGCAATGGAATAGTGTTACTCTTTCTCCACATCCTTATCAACATTATCTGCTCCCTGTTGCAGGTGTAGACTCTGGTTATTTGTGAAAGAAGAAAGGAAAAGAAAGTGCTTCTAATCACTGACTCATCTCTAGAGTCCAAGCTGTTTATTAATGTTAAGAAATCTATTCAGTAGGTAATTAATTTAGTACAATATTATTGGTTCAGAAATATAAGAAGATGTACTTGAATATTAGCCATTCATCAAAAGGTATCTTGTGTTGGACAACATCTTGGATAACACAAGCATAGTTGTTTCTGTGTTTAATTACTTTCACCAGTAATTTCTTCTTAATGTACCACTTATTAATATTTGGCACAATATATTAGCTTCTTATACTCATGGTGTTAAAGTATCATGTATTTTAAACAGTGCCCAAAACTCTGCTGAGCAAAATTTAGGAATAATAGGTTTATATTTTCTTATTGAACAGTTATCCATTGATTCTATTTTGCTCTAGCAACCTTGCACGTATTTGTTGTTATATATTTGTGTTTTATACAATGATATAAATATTTCTTTTTTTTTTTTTTTAACTTATGAGGAAGTGACCTGCTTCAGAGTTGAGAGGCAATGTTAACTTTATGTTGATTGCAGCCTTTTCAAACGGCAGAAGCTTATGATGTAATGATACAGAGTCTCACTGAATTACTAAGGTAAAGGTGAGTGAGACCTAGTTGATTAGGTCTGAACCCCTCATTCCAACTTTGTGAGATTATCCATAAGTCTTTATTGAAAATGCAACAAACTGTGGAGAAGGAACTATACTGCTATTTCTAATCGAATCTTAAAAAGGATTCAAAAGAATTAATAAAGTTTTTCTCATTGCTTCATAACTATAAAGGGACAAATCCTAAATTTCAATAAAACATTATGCTATTCTCCATCATGTTGAGTATTGGTATTTTATTGAAATAAATTTATGTATTTCAGTACTGTATTGAAATATTGTATTTTTTATGTGTATGGAAGCTTTGGCTATATGCATGTTGGTAGCAGCTATGTATACCTGTGGATTCCACAAGACAGTGTCAGTTTCCCTGCAACTGAAATTATAGCTACTGAGACTAGAACCTGGGTCTTCTGCAAGAGAAGCCAGTGGTTTCAACCGCTGAGCATTTTCCAGCAGCAGCAGCAGCACTATTGTTAAACCACATTTATTTACCCCAGACACATATCTCTCATTTTTCCAAAGTGTTTCCTACCACATACAGACACAGATGCATACAAGCACACAAAGATATAAAGACACATAGACACAAAGAATGAGAAAGAAAAACACACATACACATTATTGAGCACACATACAAATAAACACACACACACACACACACACACACACACACACACAATGTAAGTACATGCACAAACTTGTAAACATAGAAAGAGAGAGTGCAATGGTTATCTCTCTATTTTCAAGACAGGTTTTCTCTGTGTTGCCCTAAATGTCCTTTAACTCACTAGGTAAATCATGTTAACTTTCAGTTACTTGTCTTTAACAATTTCAAACATAATAAATATTCATGCTAGTGGTGGTTGCCCCAACCTTCCCCCCAAGTCGAGTGTCCTCTATAATTCATGACTTCTTGTAGATGTTGTTATTTGAGAGTCAATAAATTTAAGCAGGACCTTCACTGTTACTATGGGCTTTCAAACTATTTGCTGGAAACTGATCATCTCTCAGTACTCTGCAAATAAAACCAATCTCTTCTTCTCCCTAAGAATCCATCAGTAACCAGTAGTTCAGAATGGAGTGAGGCAGTAGCCCTCTTAAGCTTCTCTAAGATCTGTGATTAACTGTTGATAGGTCCAAATTTATAACCTTGTATTGGTTTTCCATAGCAATAAGTCATAAAAGCATGGTAGGTAGTAGCTGAGCAAAAGAAACGCCTTCTGTTATCTATAGCTTTGAGATTATGTGTTGATGCTACCATCCCTATCCTTGCAAATGAAAGCCCTTTACAAGGTTGTCATTTAGGAAACTCTTGTATGGGAAATCATCATTTATTTATATGTGAGTGGATCACTAAAGGGAGAATTTTGAATTGAAAGCCTAAGGGTCACACTGAACACTAGTTTTCTAAAATGTATTTTCCTAATAATTCTACCTCCCAGTGCCTCCTCCCTTTCCTTCTTAGCACCATAGCAGTGCTGACCTCACGAAACTCTGATTTGATAACTCCATTAGTATTTTAGATGATATGTTCCTGTCCTGCTATTAATGTTTTCCAATAGTCAAGATAGATTGAAATAAATATGATATTGTTAAAAATCCAGAAAATATGAAATTTAGAATCTAGTGCAAATGTTATAATCCCATACTTTGCTCTCACAAAATACAAATTTCATGAAGGTCCCCCCAGTGTACTTTTCTAGAGATGATTATGCGTTTTAATGAAATGAGTCATCATCTTAGAACAATAAAAGTGAGTTCTTTCCTCATTCTTTCTTGACCTTTTGCCTGGAATATCCATTATTGGCTGAAAGTCATTGAACATATGCATGAAAGTCTAACTGTTGACTATGAGTGTGGTAAAGCATTGCAATATATGAAACGTTGCTTTTGACTCTCCTTTTCAACACAGTTACAATGCCTAATAAATTCCTTTTGCAATCTACAAGAAGTAAATACATATCAGTCTTGTTAAAGATCTCCCAACTCCCTCATGTCTGCCCTTCACTCTAGCAACCTCCCCCCCCCCGCAACACACACACACACACACACACACACACACACACACACACACACACAGATGCAAGCAAGCAAAGCATAGAAAAACATCTCATCACGCAAGCTGTAGTATGTAACAGTGTATCCCAGAGTTTATCCCTCTCTCCACACATCTTCAATTGCAAATACTCATTGCAATGGGCCATTGCTCTGGTTTAGGCTCTCTGGCTTCTCTGACACACTCACTACTGATACTCATCTGGACTCTTCCCCATCATCCTAATTGTGTCCTGTGTCCTGGAGAACCTTCAGCTTTGAATCAGCTTACTGGACTTTGCCTCATTCCCAGACATTCCCAAATGATATAGATTTTGGGGTGAGCCAACTCAGAAGCCAGGATCTGGGACCTGGTGGTCTGAGTTTATCAGCACATTGCTCTCCCTTATCAGTGCCACCAGGGTGAGCTTTTCAGTACTGCTCTGAGTAGGGTGCCCAAATACCTGCATTAGCCAGAGGCAAGGGCAGTTCTCCTGTTCTCATTCGCTCAGGGCAATTCATTTGTACCTATGCATCCAGGGTCACCTCCACTGTGCCACCCAGTCAAGGTGCAGAACCCTATTCCTAGGTGCTGCACCCTTGTAGGGACAAGGTTAGTTCTCCCTCCCTTAGGACTCTGTGTGCTGTTGAAATCAGCTCTCCTTTTTTCATACCCTTGGGACCAGATCAACTACAACCCTGCTACCAGGGCTAACTTCACTAAGGTGCCGGTGCAAGGTGAAGGGCTTACTTTCCCAAATGCTTCATATATATATATATATATATATATATATATATATATATATATTTGAGTTTAGTGGTCAAAAACTGTGTGACTCAGTCACATAGTAAAGCACATATGCATATGTATGAGATAATTTCTAATAAAGGAAAGAGATGAAGAAGATATGTGGTACTTTCAGCAGAAAGCATTTTATTTTCATTTATTCTTTTCTGGTGTGGAAAGTAAAGATGCCTGATGGAGTACATAGAAAGGAATGTATATAATAATAAACAAACAATTCATTTATGTATATAATTTTAACTCAAAATGTACATTTTGAATCTAGTTTGAAAAGATGTAACTTTGACAAGTTAATATTTTTATTCTGCAGGTCTTATGTATTAATAATTTATAAAAACATACCTTATATAAATGTTCACCATTTAGAGTGTTGAAATATATAGTTTGAATAGACAATATAGTTTACTATTTTGGCTTATTAAATTAATGGAGTTTACACAGTGATTTCTTCTAATTGGGTGGATTTAATTCACCATGAGTTTGAAAAAGTGTCTGCTTGTGAATATATTATAAATTGTGTGTGTGGTATGTATGTGCATGAGAATGTACATGTTACTGTATATGTGTTATCATGTATTACACATCACCAGTCTATAAACTGTGCTTTAAACTTTATATTCTGAGGATTTTACCAGGGTGTGCTAAGATGTCAGAACAGGGAGGGTCTGCATAATAGACCTCTTAAGACTCCAGGAAATGCAGTCATCTTATTTTGACACATGGTTATGATGCTATTGGACACAGTTTGGAGAGATATGGATGGCATCCTGAGGCATGGCTTGCCGGCTGAATTCTATTGCATGGTAAAGAAAGCACTTTTGCAATGAAACTAGAAAGAGTTCCAGCCAAAATGAAGCTGAGAGGTCATGAATATAATATTCTTGGAGTGATATCATGATCCCTCTTATTACAAAGAGAGCATATTTTGGAAGTACCGGCCAGGATAATAACTGTAAATATTCATATCAAATCATCCATAGTCCCCAACAGAACAAGAATAATGTTTGTGAAAATTGTATTATTTTAGGCCAGGGATTCTATATAATATCAGCGAGAGCCAGAGCCTTGCATGTGGCTGTCAAAGTATTAATTGTTATATTGGCAGATTTGAGGGAGAGCACGATACATAAAACAAACAAAATAAGACACAATAAAAGTAAATAAATAAATGGTGGCTTTTCATAGTCCGACACAAAAGGCTTTTGTGTTCATTTGGTTTTTGTCCTTCCATTATTTATTTTGCCATAATAGAGTTGCCTTCTGTGAGAAAGATGCATCTGTGTCTTAGCCAGAGCAAATGTCTGCTTGTTTTAGAAAATTTCGCTGCAGTGGCTGGTGACCAATTTCAGAAGCTGAGTTACAAAATGAACAATCTAAAAACAATAACCTCTGTGGCCATTTGGATACAACACCAGCCACTCTCTGAATTTCTGGCCGAGCATGCTTCCTAAGCAAATACTTGGCAACGCGGAATCGTTGAATATTCAGGGAACATAGTTTGACTTCACGGAGAAGGATGCGAGGAAAAAGTTCCGGAAGTTATGCTAATAGTAAGATTTTAAGTCTAAGACTATTACCTTGAGAATGTTTGTATTCAGGAAGCCCGGGATGAACCAAGCACAAATGATTACTTGAGGAAGTGGGTAGCTAACTCCAGGTACTTTCCTCTTTGGTTTGTTTTTCCAAACTCAAAACTATACAGGTGATGACTACAGTTTCCTCATGCTGATGGAAGGAATGAGCACAGATGTAGCTACTTAAAGCTTCCCATACTGTTTTTCACATTTTTGACGATTGTGGTTAGGATTTTTGACGGTTGGATGGATTCCATTCTTTCTGGAAACTAGGGGACAACCTAATTATTTACCTTGTCAGTGTCTACTGCTCTAGATCAAACTGTGCTTCGCTACATTTCTGCTCCCTACTTCAAATTCTAAGCCAGCAGTATGGAAATTTCAGGTACATATATGCAGAATGGGGGAAAGGGACAAGACACAGAAGTGCATTTCAGTTATCTCTATGTCTAGGAATTTGTCTATCCCGACTTCTGCTCCTATTGTAGCATCCTTTCTGGAACCTACTGGTCAGCATCTCTGAAGACCTCTGTGTCCCTGGAAAGACTATGCAAGATAATCTTTCCATGTGGAAGTCTCTAATCATGGAATCTTTTGCTACAAAGTTACTTGCTGCATTAACCAAAGCAGGTCTGCTGGACAGATAGAGAAGTAGTTGTGAATGCCATGCTATTGAGGTACACTTGTCATTTCCAAAAGCTCGACTCAGGTAAAAGCAGCACTCAGCGTGAGCAGGAATTTAAATCCAGGCACTAGCCCAGTGTATCTGAAGGAACAGTAACTCCTCAAACATTTTTTTAGTAATTGAGTAAGCAACGTCGATAAGAAGTATAAGCAGGCAGGGCAGAAAAAAATTACTGAGCACAACCATTCTATGTAAAAAGAATAGTTTAAGAATTCAAACACGAAACTAAAAGTTGTACCAGGACAGAAAATCAGGGACCCTCCATAATAGTTTTGAATGCTTTGTTGGGGACAGATGTCCTAGGATAGCAGAACAGTGCCAGTTTTAGCTGCTACATTCTGGAAGATTCAACTTAGGTTCTTTTGACAGAAGAGCTTGGAGCACTGAACTACTTGACAAGATCTAGTGGTGCTCAAGGCCTTCAAATAACCTATATGTTGCCAGTTTTGTCAGAGCTCTGGAGGCAGGAAAGGTGTAGGGCTGTTTTTTGCCTGAGTATCCACTGTTGTCGTACTTGGAAATGGTCCCAGTTAGAACATGATGGTGAACCATCTTTTTTTGGAGATTGCCTCAGGGTTGCTGCCAGGAACTGGTATTTCTGCCTATCATGGAAGGCCACTTACCTTTCCCCTATCTCTTTCAGTAGAAACCCTAAGTGCCATATTTAGCAGATCTTTCTGAGGGATCTGAAAGACACCAGGTAGTGGCTTGAGTTGCTTTTGTTTGTTTTAGTATACTTATTTTAAATGTTTTATATTTTAAAAAAATGTAAATTTTCTTTAAACCTGTTTTGACTTACTTTGGGTTTAGCTTTGATAACACATGTGAAAGACAATAATGGAAGGTATAAAAAGGTCCTTCCCCTCATGCTTGTTACTTTAAATGAATTAAAATTGTACTTAACATGACTATAAAGATGGTTATAAGCTCATGGAATAATCTAATCTTTTATAAGGTGACTGATCATTAACTTATATTTCTGAATCATCTTTAACACTTTAGAGTAAGTCAATTATATAAGATAAAATAGTTTATAGTTTTATCCCTGTTATGTTTGAGCATTACAATTTATAAATTTTCAATTATAGATACTTTAGAATGAAAGTAAACTTTTATCCATAAATATAGCACACAGAAAGACTGGGAACTTCATTTTACTTAATCATTTATGGTGTTACTTTACAAAATGTTAGGTGTGTGTGTGTGTGTGTGTGTGTTTGTGTGTGTCTCAATTAATTCAAATAGCTAGAGCTTAATTAGTTAGCAAATAAACCAGTGATTATATTCTTAAGTCAGTTGATGTTAGCCTGAGTAGACGTAAGAATTTATAAATCTTAATCTTCAAATATATATTAGTAAGTTTTGTCAGGCATAGGGTATTGAGCACTGCCAAACAAGCCTAAGCCTGGACATTACAGAACAAAGGCTGTTGATTCCTAGATAGGGAGGGCATAAAAGTACATGCTAGGGCTTATCCCTGCTGAAGAGGGGGCCATCAGGAGGCTGGCATCTCTTTGTCTTCATAATATGGTTAGAGGATAACCAGATGCCCCGCCCAAGGAAGTGCTGTAACCCTCACATGTTCTTTACTGATGTTTAAACTAGCCAGTCATGTGTAACTGCATCAGTTCTTTCCACTCCCCCTCACCATTTACTATATAAACCTTTGACTCCCTGTCTTCGGGGTTGGTTCCTCTGTCTCCACTGGGCGATACATGTTGACCAGGAGCTCCACCATTAAAATACCTCGTGTTGTTTGCATCAAGCTGGTCTCTTGAGCTTCTTTGGGTGCTCATAGTCATCCTGAGAAGCGAGTGGGAGGTCTCCTCATGGAGGTCTTTCAGTGGTAGTGGTAGTGGTAGTAGCCACGATTTCTTTTATATAAGAGAATACCAGGAAAAGGCTGCAAGAAAGTCTAAACAGAAGGTAGTTACCATGAGCACTTTTTCTTACTGCTAAAGAGGTACTATTGGGGCTAGCAATGTTTATACAGCCCTACAGCCCTGTAAGAAGCACATTTGGTTCCTGTTTCCTAGCAAAATGCAGTTCAGCTGAGGATCAAGTCATTGCCCACCACCAATGTAATTTTGGCCTTTTGCTTTGTGGTACAAGACAAGACAAAGATTCGTATTTATTCCACATCCATTGACAGTTATTCTATGGATCCTTATCATAGAAATAAAACAAACCAAGGACAAGAATGCTTATGTATTGTGATTTTGAAAAGCATTATCTCCATGATATAGAGCAATGTAGAATCCACCTACCATCACTCTCTTTTTTTAGTAAGTTGCAGTAATTTCTGCTTAAGGACTACTGGAAATTCCCCCTCTATCTATCAGCAACAAACTCCAATGACCCACCAGGGCTAAAGTTTAGAAGCAACAACATCCAAAGAAATATGATGAAAGAAAGCATTATCACAACATAAATCTTGATAGCAAATCATAGAGGATCAGCAAAGCAGCTAATGCCTTAAAGACACGTTTCCTGGTATTTGAAGAAACTTCCTTACTGGCTATTTCATCAGGCTTGAAAAATCAGTAGCTAAAGAAAAACATTAGACTCTAGACAATGTAGAACTCCTGAGGTGTTGAGCATAATAATGACCAAAACATCCCAAATTTCATGTTCTACTCCATGAAACTCATAGATAACGGCTAAATGAAAAGGTAAATTAAGATTTTTGAAGACAACTAAAGCTGTTAAAGACCGTAATTACCTTGATAGTTTTAGGGAGACTATAACACCATAAGTCATCCACATACAGAAGAAATGATAAGAGAAAAGTCTTTGAGATATTTCCTGTTGGTTAGAAGGACTTAACACAATTGCTCTCTTTGATTTTCCAAAGGTAGTCTGCAGACAAGATATGAGAGAATCCTCTAGAAGTTGTAAATGTCAAGAAAGCAGGCCCTCAAAATCAATAAAAAATAAATTACTTGTTATTACACCTATCTCATTTGAAAAAGTGATATGGTCTGTCAGGTACTTCTATTTTGGCACACTGTCATGCAATTTTATTTCCACATCCTTAGAAATATGAAAAAAAAATATTTTCTTTTTTTAATCTCTCTCTCTCCCACCCCTCTATAACTCTTTATGTTTCTGTATTGTGCTTTAGTATTTGTGTATGTATATTGTTTTTGATAATCCACTGAATCTAACTTTTATAATTTGTAAACTCGTGAGAGAAACCATCTCTGGGAAAGTTTTGGACATACCAGGATCTACATCTCTATAGAAAATGGATATGGATTTCCATAAAAAGAAGCCACTAAATGCCAATAACTCCTCAGTTACAGGGTGAAGGGTCATGAGACGCTCTCTTCCATTAAATTGTGGTGACTGACTTGATTTTGTACAGACATTGTGCTAACTGCAGCTATGTGATCTGCCACCCATATCTGGAAGACAGGACACTATTTCACTCCAATCCTCCTTGACCTCTGCCCTTTATACTTCTGCCAGTCCAAGCTACTGTGAGGTTCCTTGTGTTTTAAAGAGGATCAAAGTGTTATATAGATATCCCAAATTTATCATTTAGGACCTACTCATATACTCTTTAATGTTAGCAGTTGTAAGTTTCTGAGTTATCTACTGTTCTTTGTACAAAGAATTGTTTTGGTATTTTTGTTTGTTTGTTTGTTTGTTTGTTTTTCACTTATGAGGTCTGACTATTATACTGATCTACGGATAAAGAGACATCAGTTTAAAGGGCAGTGTGATACTATGCATATTTAGTAGAATAAGAGTAGTAGCCTTAACAGTTGGATATGTGAGCTCCCCAGAATGTGTCTTCTTGCCTAGATTTACAATATTAGAAATACATTTTTCCTCTGAAAGAAATGTCCAATTAAAAAACAACTAGTTATCTCTGTAACAATCATGCTTATATCACACCTGTGCACATATCTTGCCCATGCAATAATTACCGTTATTCATAGAACTCACAACTGAGTGAAAAGGCCATGACATCATTCTATAATGACTACTATGTAGAAGCTTCAAACACTGGGAAAGATAGCCAGTTGGGATGTAGCTACAAAATAGGTAAACAATTGATTTGCTCATGCCTTACAACTCAAATATTTAGTGTCTTCAGAAGCAGGGTATACTACCAAGTTCTGAAGGGTAATCAACAGTCATGGCAATAGCTTATAATGTTTGAGAAGTCACATGAGACACCACCCACTCAACAACTACATAAAAGGAGAGATAATTCATTCTTGGCACTCAGATTTTTTGGCAGCCTATTACATTTAAAAGATTCAGGTTTTCACACTAGAATTATGAATATGTGATAGCATGGAATGTCTTTTAGAATGGTCAATGGAAAGGTTAAAAGAGCTTTCAGAAACAACAAAATGTAAGAATCCTTTAGCAGGATCTTATTGGAAATAATTATGAATGGTACCCACTATGCTCTATAGCAATGGAAAACATACTCTCCAGTACATACAATTTGGAATTAGTTGAGAATCATCTAGAAAAAAAAAATGATTAAATAAAGCAAGTTCTAATATAACAATCACTATAAGAGAATTTATTTATTTACAAAAGAGCTACTTACATTCTACAGAATCAAAATCATCACCCTGAAATGGAACATGTGAGATACATAGGTATTGAATAGCAGATAGAGAATTTATACTAAGCAGGCACTAAGAGGCAAAAAAGTAATAATATTTCTTTATTTTTTGAAGAAATGAGATTATCTGATTATACAAGCAGTTTATTTTAAGATTTACCCCTGGCTATGGATGTTTATACTAAGATAACTTTAAATGACTTTAGCAGCTTCAATACAAACCTCAAAAATCATGAGAAGTTTTATTTAAAAATAAATTTCATCTTTTCTTTGTTAAGGAAAACTACATATGAGTTTTCATGGATGTTGGTAAAGGAAGTAATCATATTTGTTCAGAAATATACTAATAAGTAGTTTAGGTGGTTTATCTGTGTGTTTATGTCCTAGCACTATTGGGCAAGCCCTTTTACATTTGGAAAACAAAGAAAGTGGGTGCTTATTCTCCTGTATCCTTCTCCATCATGTTCCTTTGAAGCAGATTCCTTCACCTAATTTGTAGTTTGTGTTTTATGGGGAGAATGGCAAACAGAAAGTCTCGGTAGTCCTTGGAGGTCAAGGTGTGAATGAGATCACATTTCACATTTACCTAGGTTTCAGAATGCAAACTCTGGTCCTACTGAGTACAGAGGGAGTTTTGCCCATTGAGTTGTTTCCTCACACCTTCCATTGATCCACTTGGCCTTGAGTTTTGTGCAAGATGATTGATAGAGATCTATTTTTAATTCTTCTACGTAACAACATCTAGTTGGACCAACACCATTTGTTGAAAATTCTTTCTTTTTCCATTGTATATTTATGGCTTCTTTATTAAAATCCAGCTATCCATAGGTGCATAGATTTACGTCTGGGTCTTTGATTTGATTCCATGGACCAATGTGTCTGTTTTTATGCTAATATTATTTAGTGTTTTATTACTACAACTCTGTAATACAGGTTGAAGTCAGGGATTGTGGTACCTCTGAATGTTCTTTCATTGTATAAGATTGTTTTAATCATCCTACCTTTGTTTTTCATTTTTGTGTTTTTTCCTATATGAAGTTGAGTATTGTTCTTTCAAAGTCTGCAAAGAATTGTGTTGGAATTTTGATGGACATTGCATTCAATCTGTAGGTCACTCTTTTGTAGGATAGCCTTTTTATTTTTTACTTTATTTTTTAATTTTTAATTTTTTATGTTAAAAATACTGATCCATGGGAGATCTTTCCAGCCTCTAATATCTTCTTCAATTTTCTTCTATATAGATATGAAGATTAACAAGATTCCAGAACTACTAAAGATTTATCATATATGTCTTTCACTAGCCTGGTTAATGGTACCCCCAGGTATTTTATTTGGTGATATTGTGAAGGGTGTTGCTTGCCTGATTTCTATTGCAGCCCTTTTTCCTTTCATATATATGAGAACAATCCATCAGAAGTTGGGACAAAAGACAGCAATGAGATTTGTTAGCTGTTTCCTATGAGAATTGTGCATTATGGTACCTACTCAAGCTAGTGTTGTTATTTTAAGAAATAGTTTCCTGATCATTCATCTCATTATCTTCAAATAGACATTGATGGACATGCTTTAGCCACACCAACGTTCTATGTTTCTCACAACTTTCACTGGCTCTTCCCACTTTTTTCTCCCTGCTTTTAAATCCTTTGGAGAGAGGAAGTGCATCATTTACTTTGTATATGCTTAGATGCATAACTTACCACTGCACTTAGCAAAGGCAGATAAGCAGCAAGAGTGCTCAGACTTAGAGAAGATGCAATAGAGGTAGGAAAATAACTAACTGAATGAATAAATTTTAACAAAAAAAGACATAGACTGAATCCTATAGAAGAAAAGATAAACATCTAAGATATAGTGATCTGTAAAACATATTTGTTTATATTAGTTTCTTCCAAAACTAAACCTTGATTTTGCCTTCTTTCTATATTGCTTATATTAGTATTTACCTTAATCTATGCAGGTATCATTTTTCATACAGTATAAACTTGAACACAATTTTATTTACATTGGCTGAATGTGTTTCTTATTTTACATAAGCAAGAATACCTATTTATAAAATTCTTGTTCTCAGTAGGAAAATGTATAATTATATTCTAGTGCATAGTTTGTTCAGGGGATCTTTATTGTATTTATCTTCCATGACCTTATTCTCAAGTTAGGAGGCAAGGTCTCTCTCTGAGTACCAAGCAATTTCCTAGAAAAACAGCTGTTAGCCCAAACTCTAATTTTCACTAAAGGATGCCAATGTTTCTTCCTACTACACATACACGTATTAAAAAAAATGTTCTGCTATAAAATAATGTTTATAAATAAACCATAATCTCAGAATATTTAAACCTGATGCCATTTTCCTTGCTTTATGTTTCTAATATTGGAAAAAAAAATCTGAGTGTACTGAAGACCTATTGTCTTACTCAGGGTTTCTATTCCTGGACAAAACATCATGACCAAGAAGCAAGTTGGGGAGAAAAGGGTTTATTCAGCTTACTCTTCCACATTGCTGTTCATCACTGAAGGAAGTCAGGACTGGAACTCAAGCAGATCATGAAGCAGAAGCTGATGCAAACGCCATGGAGGGATATTCTTTACTGGCTTGCTTCTCCTAGCTTGCTCAGCCTGTTCTCTATAGAACCCAAGACTGCCAGCCCAGAGATTGTCCCACCCACAAGGGGCCTTTCCCCCTTGATCACTAATTGAGAAAATACACCACAGTTAGATCTCATGGAGATACTTTCCCAACTGAAGCTCCTTTCTCTGTGATAACCCCAGCTTTGTCAAGTTGACACAAAACTAACCAGTACAATTGACCCCTTGTCAACTTGACACACAAACACATCACTAGTAAGCCTCAACCCCTAGTTCTTATTCATCCCCAAGATCTTAAATAACAGTAAATGTCCAAGTCTTTACATATTAAAAATTCAATCCCTTTAAAATATCCAGTATCTTTTGAAATACAAAGTACTTTAAAATTCAAAGTCTCCTAACTGTGGGCTTCATTAAAAAAAAACTTCCTTCAAGAGGGAAAAAATATCAGGGCACAATCACAATCAAAAGCAAAAATCAATCTCCAACTATACAATGTCTGGGATCCAACTCTCGATCTTCTGGGCTCCTCCAAGGGCTGGAGTCACTTCTCCAGCCATGCCCTTTGTAGCACATACATTGTCTTCTAGACTCCAGATACCTGTACTCCATTGCTGCTGCTGTTCTTGGTGGTCATCTCATGGTACTGGCATCTCCAAAACGCTTCTGTCTTCCACTGTAACTAGGCTTCAACACTAGCCTTTCATAGGCTCTCTTCATGGTGCCAAGCCTCAACTCCTTTGTATGACCCCTTCAGTCTGGGGCATCAATTGCAACTGAGGCTGCACCTTCACTAATGGCCTTCCATGGCTTCTCACAGTGCTTCTGTGGCCTCAGCTGCTCTGCATGACCCCTTCATGCCTTCAAAAGCAGTACCACCTGGGTGACTCCTACACCTTACAAAGTCCTGCTGCTGCACAAGGTACAACTTTGGCTATCTCTGGAACACAGCCTCCTTGTGCTTTCAGAATGCACTCCCCAGAAGATGTAACCTCAATGATGCTGGTCTCTTCTTAATCACTGCTAATTTCTTAGCTCCAGCTAACCAGCATCAATAGTCCCAGTAATGCAGAAGTTTCACTTTAGTAGTTCTGGTATCTTGTTAATCACAGCTGATTCTTCAGCCCCAGCTAACCAGAACCACAGAATAATCAAACTCCAATATAGCAATGGCCCCAAAAAGAGTCTTTAATTTTCACTCTGAAATTTCACAAGCCAGGCCTCCATCTTATACACTGTTCTCAACATTATCTTCCAAGTTCCTACACAACATCTGACAAAGCTCTTAACACAGAATGGATCTTCTAGCCCAAAGTTCCAAAGTCCTTCCACAGTCCTCCATAAAACATGGTCAGGTTGTCACAGGAATTCCCCACTCTGCTGGTACCAATTTGTCTTAGTCATGATTTCTATTCCTGCACAAACATCATGACCAAGAAGCAAGTTGGGGAGGAAAGGGTTTAATTTGGTTTACACTTCCATATAGTTGTTCAACACCAAGGAAGTCAACTGGAACTCAAGCTGGTCAGGAAGCAGGACCTGATGCAGAGGCCATGGAGGGATGTTCTTTACTGGCTTGCTTCCCCTGGCTTGCTAAGCCTGCTCTATTATAGGACCCAAGATTACTAGACCAGATATGGTCTCACCCACAAGGAGCCTTTCCCCCTTGATCAAAAAATTGAGAAAATGCCTTACAGTAGGATCTCATGGAGGCATTTCCTCAACTGAAGCTCCTTTCTTTTTGGTAACTCCAGCTGTGTCAAGTGGACACAAAACTAGCCAGTACTCCTACTAAAGATACAAATGTATTTAATTCATAGGAACTTTTTCAGATTCACTCTGGGAACATAGGAAGAAGTGGAGAGATTTTTGAAAACATGGAAGAAGCATTCAGACAACCTAGAAGGAAACAAGGTGCATGTTTAAAGATGCAGAATAGTCCATAGTCATATATAATAGCAAACAACTATGATCAGATGACAGAAACAGATAACATTAATAATATTTAATAACTTGTTTGATGACTTGAATATACACACACACACACACACACACACACACACACACATATATATATATATATATATATATATATATGTGTGTGTGTGTGTGTGTGTGTGTGTGTGTGTGTGTGTGTGTGTGTGTGTGTGTGTGTGTGTTTGTGTGTGTGTGTGTGAGACTTTTAAAGTTCACTATTCTGAATGAACTATTTCATATTCTTTATAAGTATAATTTAATTTTTACCAAATCAGTATAATCTCATATATAACAGCCCTTCGTATTGAAAAACAAAAGAAGAGAAAAATAAGACACAAAACCATAGCAAAACAGTTATAGAATTTTCTTGGAGATATTTTAATTATGCAAGTTAGATATTTGCTTGTCTTTATGAGATGAATTGAATTGTTTCACACAAAACTTTGTGTTGAGTTTTTAATACTAAGTAGAAAAAGATGCAACCATACTTCAAGATGAAAAATTTGAGAAAATTTTGAGAAATGAGGTATTTAAAGAAATTAGTGTTAAATTTAAATGAATAAATATGGATGGATTAATGTTCTTATGACTATCTGGAAATACAACTATCAAAAGATTGAGTGGACTAAAAATAAGGTCAATATTCCCAAAGATAGACAGACAGACACATCCAAGCATAAGCACACACACACACACACACACACACACACACACACAGAGAGAGAGAGAGAGAGAGAGAGAGAGAGAGAGAGAGAGAGACAGGCACAGAGACAGAGCCACAGAGAAAAAGACAGACACACAGAGACAGAAACAGACCAAAGAGGAAAGGGAGAGACATGTGTCAATAGGAAGACAACATGAGACATCTTAAAAGCATCCAGAAAGCAGTTAATTGTAATTCAAAATACAATGCTTAGAAGAGCTATTTTAACTGGCTCTAAGAAGAGTTAACCTTCCAGGACCCCAATCTTAGCCCTCCCACCTATGAGTAAATAATCTTTAAGTGTATATGTCACTCGTAAAAATTTTTAATCCCAATCCAGGGTTTCAACACTGCCTATGAACATTTAGTTCCCAGATAAAAGACACACAGAGAATTGCAGTAGAAAAACAACAAAAATAACAACAACAACAACAACAACAACAACAAAAACCTCAACTGTCACCTGCTTCATTCATCTACCTAATGTGCCTTTACATTAATGATTTGTCATTTCTGAAAATATGAAAGGTAGAAATCTAAACCTATGCTACTTTATTATTGGAGTTCTACAAGTTGTTTTATTCAAAGGAGTCCAAAAGTTTACTATGAAGTAACAGTAAAAATGTAACATGTAACACACAAAAAATAATCAATAAAATATCATTTATAAGGTAAATCTACTTGAATGGAAAAAATATACATGAAACATGAATAAAATATAAGAAAATACAAAATGTATAAAAATACAAATATACAATGAAAGATCTCTAATTGAAAGATAATAATTATTCATGTTACACATAAAACATGCATAGAAGAGATAATAAAAATTGTCATGTATTTTCTTAATTTTTAAATAAACAACACTTAACAAAAACTTATTATAAGAAAGGACTAGTTATACTTCAAACATAATCACATGCTAAGTATTAAAATATTCTTAAACTGTGCAATAACAACTTATTAGTAAATGTATTAGTAAACACACAGCTCATAGACTAAATTTATGATGAAATGACATAGTTGGGATGCCATTAATCAGAAACATAAGCAATAAGTTAACTGTAAGTTAGCTATTTCAGAATACAATTAACTTGTACATATGATATCAATATAAACAAAGGAGACTTTTTTGAGGAAGCATTTGGCCTCTGTGAGTGTGACACTGTTGATGCCTGCATTTGATGTCTGAACTTTGTGCTGATGTGTCACAATGAAGTGAGTCCTCAGGCTCGACCAGCACCTCAGAACAAAATCTCTCCCTAAAGGAACTCTTAACTGTACTCCTGTCTACAGAGTATATCATGTCTGCATTGTGAAAGTATCTCATACTTTAAAGCAGATAGGATTCTGCATTGGTCATCTGGTTCTTGTAGATATCAAAGCAATACATTGTTCTGAATTATTTCATCTTAATGTATATCTAAATTTCTTTCTGTTTCTTTTAATTACATGTATTTTTTTTAACAATCCAGCCATTGCTTTCCTACTGATCCACCCTCCCAGTTTTTAATCCCCTTCCTCTCCCAGTCTCCAAGAGGATGTCTCAACAGCCACCACCAGACCTCCCTACTCCCTGGGGCCTCAAGTCTCTGGAGGGTTGGGTGCATCTTCTCCCACTTAGGTCAGACAAGGCTCTAACTTTCTTTCTTAAAACCAATGTAGAAATCCCACAAGTGCAGTATTTATAATTTAATATAAAACAAAAAATCAAGAAACAGCATTACACCAAACTAGTAATCTTCTAGATAATATTGGAAACATAATAGAAAATGAAATACAGAAACTGCAACATGAGAGAGCATATATATCTCCCCACATTTCAAATGGCAGTAGATTAAGATCCAGAATATAAACCATTAAAATGATATTTAGCAATTAAAACATATGCTGCAATTAAAATATATATTCTGTAAAGAAACATCTTTGACATTCAAATACCTGATACATTTATGAAATTATAAAGTATCTGTCATAATTAAAATGCAAATAAAATAATCCAATTTTATAGCATCACACTTAGAAAACAAATTATTTAAAAATAATGACAACTGCATATCAAGATATCAAATAATAAGGACACTACTTGTTCTTGGCCAAGAGATGCTGTGAGAAAGATAATGGAAGTTTCTAGAATAATCAAACAGCAGTAAAATATGATTCATTGAGATTGATGAAATACATCTATATGACAAACATCTGAGAATCAATGTTAACTGAAACAATATTCACAATACATAAGTGGTCAGGTGGACATCATCCCATACAAACGATATGCATGCTTGTGATTGTGAAGGCTATTTTTTGTTGTCAAGTTGGTTTATCTGGTATAAACTAAGAAGTATGTTTTTAAGGTAGATTTTGGAAGGGCTAACTAAGTAAGAGGATCCTCTTTAAGAGTGAACAGCACCTTTCAGATATAAAGAGACTCCTGGGAAAAGCCCTGACTCTTGTTTTCCTCCCATCCCTCTCACTGAGTAAAAGAAGGACGTCTACATCCACATCGAAATCACATAATTATTCCGTAACCCTTTACACCATAAGCACCACTGTCATTGTGCTCTATCTGCCATCCTTCCATACTATAACCACCACTGTTATTTCAGGAATTTTCTAGACTTTCAACACCCCTTTGATGCTGCAAAGACATTCATTCTCAAGGACTAAGCATGTACCATATTCTTGGTCTCTCCAGAGTGCACAAAACCACAATTAAACTACCCATTTTATGTCAAGAGAGTTAATCAAATAAATCCCCAATATATATATATATATATATGTGTGTGTGTGTGTGTGTGTGTGTGTATTATATATACATATATTATTTACATGCAATATATACATTGTATGTGTGTGTATTTCATATTTTACATGCAATATAGGCATTGTATGTGTGTGTGTTTCAGTTCCTCTAGAGGACCCTGAATAATACATACCCAATTATAGATAGATATAAAGAAAACAAAATCAGGCCACTTGCAGAAAATAAATATAATTTGAGGATATCAGGTTAGACATAGAAGGGAACATATTACTTGTTCTCTCATATATTGGAACTAAACTGAAATTTAAGCTTGAAGCAGAAGCATGATAATTAGGGAAAAGTGCGATGACTAACTGCAGCTGTGTGTTTGACTAGTCTGAAGGACTCCCAGATTAGTAACTCTCATAGGGCATAACCATGGCAGTGTTTGCCCAGGTGTTTCAATAGGTTAGGTCAGGAAAACTCTAAATTAGTCAATGATTCAAATAACAGCTTCAGAGTTTAAATAGACATGAGGAGTTAGAGGAACTGGGTTTAGAAGAGAAAAATCTTAGCAGCAGAATTTTGAGTATGCATCTTAACTCAGGCCGGACATCCTGTTTTCTGCTCCACTTCCTGGCTGTGATAAGCTGAGAAACTTTAAGCAAATATTGTTGCCTCCAAGATATCTGTTCACCATAGCTATAGAGCAATCAAGGTCGACAACCATGGGCTGAAACTACAAGTCTAAATCAACCTTTCCATCCTTGAACTGCATTTCTCATTCTAAATAACAAAAGTGAAGAAGGGAGTCAAAAATGGAAAGTGGTTAAAAATAATTAATGTATATTATAGTTATAGTCCTCATTTTATAAATGTGTATAATGAATGGGTTCATAAACTTCCTTTATCTGTCATTATGAAATAAAATAGATTAAAATAATCATACTATTTTATATGACATATTATAAAGGAAAAACTAAAAACTCAGGATTTTTATATGTAACATTGTGGGATCGTTTAATTGATCATTATCTATCCAAATTTACCCAATTTATGTTATATAAATCCTTATTCTATTATCGAAACCAAATTAATGCATATGAATTTTATTTTATTTTTCAGTGAAATAATGCTGTATTCTGTGCACTAAACAAACCACAAGAGTGGAAAACCTCTTCTCATTCCTTCCTAAAGTCAAATTCATACCCTGTTTTATGAGTTTTACTGTAACTGAAAATCTACACAGAATCCTAATAGAAAAGAGCTTGACAGTCCGAGTTTTAGGATCCTCTAGACAATAGGGTACATTTCCAGACCATATTGCACAATTTGATGCAAACCACAGTTTTCTCAAGAGAGATTTAAAACGATGATAAATGACAGAATTACTTAAAATAAGTTACTTCTGATTTTGAAATGATTTCTAGGCCACGTTGGGATGGCATAAAATCAAGGCACATAAGCTCAATCATATCTGACAGGGAAAATTTTCAGAAGCAAAGAAGCAGTTTTTGTCATGAGTGTCTTGTTAAAACTTAAATAAGAATAGATACAAAATACAATATTTAGATTTTCTGGACTTATGGGACATTTAAACTCCTGAGTGAATAAATACATTTATGTAAATGTATTACAGAAGAAATGTAGAATAAATTGACAAAAATTTCATAAAATAGATAAGTATTCATCTTAATATACTTATTTTATTTATAATAATTATCGGTCTGAAGAAAATGCTAATGATCTCTTTGTTGTAATAATATTAAACATTTCATCTGATAAATTGAGATTATATGAGGTCCTCAAAAGGATCTATGTCTCTTGTGTTTCCTGATATTCCCTATGTCAGATACAAGAAGTCATATATTTCCATTTTATGTTATGAAGAAACAGAGATGGAAGTCCTAACATAAGAAAAAGCATAATGTTTTCATTTAGTTTAAGAAATAATTGCTACCAATATAGCATTGGCTTGTAGTTCACTGTATGTATCCAAAAAACACAAAAAATATTTTATTTTAATTAATATTTTTATAATTAAAAATTAGCCTTGTCAGAAAAAAAGTAATATTTTGGATTTCTAAAATAATGTCATGTAATTTGTTTGATATTTTTTGAAGGGAAGTGTGAAATCATCTGGTCCCTTCCCTTTGTCAAGATCTCTCTTCTGGTCCCTTCCCTTTGTCAAGATCTCTCTCTCTCTCTCTCTCTCTCTCTCTCTCTCTCTCTTTCTCCAATCCATCATCTGCTTTGCTCCAAATGGCTCAAAACAGAGTATTTGTAGAGCTGTAACTAGTGCTCAGCCTCATTGGGACTCTCTTTGGATTGTTCAAAGAAATCACTATGACCAGAATAAAGTGATGGATGAATGGATGAAATAAGATTACTAAATGATATTTGAGAGAAAAGTAGTAGCCAGATTGCACTATTATGAACTCGAAAATGTCTTCATTAATGAATTTTAAAACATTTATTTTTCTGGAATGAGAAAGAAAAAGCATTGGTCCTTTTCAAAAGTCACTTTAGTTATTTCTCATGGTGATCAAAGAGCATGCTTATTTTGCACTGATCTACATGCATGAAAATTGCTACCAATGGAAAATATCCCTTATATTTTGACTTTTCATATGATTTTATATATATATATATATATATATATATATATATATATATATATTCTGGAAGTCATATTTTAGATTTGAACTTTAAATACTGTCAGTTTACTATATTGGGTTTTAACATTGTACATAAATTTACAGCCATATTTGTCTAGAAACAAACTTTGTACATTTTTAAAGCACTGTATTAAATATTAAATATTTAAGGACTTGTTTAGTTGGGCACAATTATATAAACCAATGAAATGTTCTCTAAGTAAAATGGGAGTAGTGACTTAAAATCATAGTAATAGAATATTATTAATTAGAGCTTGAAGTTTATAAAAGCACATTTGGCCAAAATTTTACATTTAGTCTCCTTAAAATTTATAAGTTCTAAATTTTAATTGGTTAGCATGATTCAGAAAATCAAAAGGGAAAGTTTGAGTTTGTGAGACCAAGCAAAATCAGAATAGAAAATATTTATCTGTAGTAAAGATCCTATGAGAGATCCTTTTTACAAGTCTGGGTACAGTGGTTCATGCCTGTAGCTCTAAATACAAAAGAAGCTGAAGCAGGAGAATCACTTGGGCTCACAGTTTGAAAAGAGCCCGTGTAACACAGACACAACCTTGAAAAGAAATTATAAAGAATCCTCCTGTAAAGAAACAAACAAACAAACAAACAAACAAAAAAAAAACTGACAGTGTGTGTTCTGTAAGTAGTGTTATGACTTCCCCTAAGTAAATGGCTAGTGTTTCTTTAGTTATACTACTTGATTCCACTGGGGTTGTGAATGGAGTATTCCCTTAGCATATGCACAGCCCTAGACTGGATCTGGGCACCAAAATCAAAAACAAGAAGAAGAAAAAAAAAAAAAAAAAAAAAAAAAAAAAAAAAAAAAAAAAAAAAAAAAAAAAAAAAAAAAAAAAAAAAAAAAAAAAAAAAAAAAAAAAACAACGATTGAATATTTTTAAAATAATATGTGTACTCTCTCAATTAAATATTTTTTAAATTATATTGTTTTGAACTTTTAAAAATCCAGGACATGTTTTGTAGTCATTTTGATAAATCATCTTTTAATAGATTAGATTTCATTTTACAGTGAAGTATTCTTCACAAGTAAAATATTTTATAAAACCAATTATACTGCAGAAACTTATTGAATTACAAACAGTGGAGAAATTCAACATAATCAAAACAGGCTTGGTTTCTATATTAATCTTAACTTATTTTTGTAGGTACTATTTTAGTATTGAGAATCTTATGTTATTCCCTCTTTAAATTCAGATATTGATATGAAATTGAAAATTCTGAGGATCACTTTTCTGTTTTGACAAAATGCCTTTTGAAACAATTACTTTTAAATGCACATTTGAAGATTAACCAGTAAAAAATTTTCTATTACCATAATTACACACACACACACACACACACATATATATATATATATATATATATATATATATATATCACTATCTTGAATAAAAATGATATACAGGTGTAAAATATATCTGTGTATGATGAATAAATCAACCACATTATTATAGTTCACTAACTTTCTAATAAGGAAACTTAAAACACACTGTGTATGATCTGTAATTGATTATGAAAGACTAGGTAAGTATGAGATTCCTTCACTTCTTTTGAATGTATTTTTATATATAAGGCAGTTTACCTGCATGTATGTGTGTTCATCACTTTCATACAGTGTTCACATAGGCCATGGGAATGTGTCAGATACCCTGGCACTATAGTTAAAGACAGTTGTGAATTGCCAGAGGGATGCAGAGGATTGAATCTGAGTTTTCTGGCAGCACAGTCAGTGATCTTCGCCACATAGCTGTCTCCCCAGCACCAAAGATGAACTTGAGAGTACTGAGTCTGTATTTTAGTTCAATACTTACGATTTAGGAAATCAATTTTAGTTTTGTCTTTCATCATAAGTCTCTAAGATACTTTCAAGTTGTGTATGTAGAGATATAGTTTTGGGCATGTTAAAGTAGTCCTGCCTGAAAGAATGTCAGGGATGGAAATGGAGGGGAGTATGAGGAAAATATCCAGTGACAGGCACAAAGTGGAATTCAGCTCAAGGGGAGGTCCCCAGGCCTGACACTATTACTGAGGCTATGGAGCATTCACATAAAGGAACCTACTGTGGCTGCCCTTCAGAAGACCCAATAAGGAGCTGAGTCCGATGTAGATATTTGCACACAACCAATGTACACCAGCTGCTGACTACTGTTGTAGAATTAGGGAGAGACTGGAAGAAGTTGAGGAGGAGGGCAATCCTGTAGGAGGACCAGCAGTCTCAATTAATCTGGACCCTGAGATCTCTCAAACACTGGATCACCCAGCAAGCGCCAGCTGGTATGAGGCCCCCAACACACATACAGCAGAGGACTGCTGGGTCTGGGTTCAGTCAGAGTAGAGCACCTAACTTATCTCGAGAGACTGGAGGCCCCTGGGAGTTTAGAGGTTTGGTGGTGGGGAGGCAGGGACATACTTGTGGAGACATGGGGATGCAGGGAGGAGGTATGGGATGTGGAACAGTTGGAGGGTGAACCAGAAGGGAATAAAATCTGGAGTATAAAAAAATTTTAAAAAAAGAAAGAAAATAAGTTAATTAATTAAATTAAAAATATTATAATAAACATTGAAGGGCAAATGTGCTATGCCATCACTGCTTGGATTTCTTTTTAAAACATGTAAATTTCCTTTGTTTTTATTCATCTGTAAGTAGCTGAAACAGATATTCTACAGCAATAATAAATGAAAAATAAAAAAAAATACCTATCTCAGGATATATATCTTTTTAATAAACTTACTTTATTCAGCATTGCACCAAAAGTTCACTGATAGACATACTCATACATACATAAGAATGCCAAGTGGAATACATCTTTAATCTTCTTCATACTTTATAGTCATTTCTACAACTATTTTACAATAATCAAAAAAAGATATTATTTCCCATAGTTCAAAGGTAGTTGGTGATTATTTTCTACATTTTTAATAAATTGATCTGTAATGTATTTATTATCAAATTTAAAGTTTCTCTATACAGTGACATTTTGAATCAGTATGCTTTGCATTTTATAACAGCAAGGTAAAAAGGCCATGTCAGGACATACAGTTAACAAAATGTGTGAAACCTAATAGATAAAGTTCAAATAATATTCCATTCTCCTAGATGAAGGGAGAAGGTGCCTTTGGCATTTTAAAACAACTACCTTTCAGAATTTAATTAGGTCAAGCATACAGAAGGTGTTATCATACATTCTACTTAAAAGATAGGCAATTGCACAGAAACTAAAAATATAAATTGTCCTTTAATGACATTAAAGGACAAATTAATGAAGCACTTTCACGACTTTTCTCACAGTCTGATCTTTTCTTTGAAATTATATCAATTAAAGACGAGATGACTCAGCCTAGAATTATGTATTTAGTGCTAAGACGTCTTTATTTAATATGCCAATTTGATATGAAAAACTATTCTCAAAGAGGAATCTACTGAAAAAAGTATGATTGAAATGATTTTATTGTAAAAAATTGTGTTATGTAATTAAGTATGGATACTATATTTATTTTCATCAATAATATTAAATATTATAGGCATTCCCAAATTGTAAATGTACTTTAAGATGCATTGGCTGTATTAGTAATCTCCAAGTAAATTTTTATGAAAATAAAATGACTGAATCTTGCAGTATTTTGATGTTATCAACTAATATAAGAAATCAAGATAACATAATTTTCTCTGCACATTAAAAATGTAAATTTTCATGTAATTAAGAAAATAAAGACTTCACCATGCTCTTTTCAATCCCATGAAGTTATGTTCTATAAGATTAGATCTGTTTGCAATAAAAATATTGTGAATTTTGATATCTCAAATATACCAAAAAGAAAACATTTATGTCTTGCAGGTTACGTTATTGAAGTATGTATACCTAGTCTTTGAGAGCAGTTTATCAATATCACAAGAACTGGAACGTTTAAAATATAACCTCCAAAATCCTTGCAGATAGAGACACACCTGCCTATATAGAAATCTACCTTTTGTCAAGTATTTTATTACATAATTTAATGCTTATGAGTTTGCTTCATGATGTCTTGAGAATAAATAGTTTAAGCTTATTTCTTACATGATTGATAATGTCACTTACACTGATAAGATTTTTTCAAAGACAACATGAGATAATGCATAGTAGAATTTCAAGGGGAAAGGCTAAAGGTCTTTTATTCTTTGAGAGTAATTTGGGGTCAATGTTCTACAAATCAAGAAAGTAGTTTAATTGATTTTACTTATCCCTTTTCTTCCCAGGAAAAAAAAAATCTACTTTTAGAGATTAAATTGTGTTCTCTTATATTTTGTGGAGAAGTAATTGAGGTGAAGGCCACTGAGCTACACTGGATAGACACAGACCAATGAACACAGATCAGGTTACTCATGACAAAGTAATTTCCTCATAGAGTTCACTAGTCACTCTAGTTCTTCCCTGGATTAGCAAGAAGACTTATCATTATATTGACATAAAAGCCTCCTTCTCTTCAGAGATCTCTCAGCATTCCACTCCTTACTTCTTTGTGGCCCCCAATGCACATATATAAATATAACACGCTCTGCCCATTTAATTTTACTTTAAGTGTCTTCAGTATCAGCATGCCACTTGTCATTGAATTGGATCGGTAATTGGTGAACTTTGCCTGGTTAAAGTTTACTTTTCCTCCTCTCATATTTTCTCCGTTGCCTAAGTCCTGAGGCCTCATAAACTATATGTTTAATAAAGTCATCAAATAAAGCAATGGTGCTCATGGTCATTAAAGTACACCGCCATTCAGACATTCACCCTAAAGAAGCTTGCTAAGCAGTCCACGAGGAGCAAACCAGTAAGTGGTACTTCCTCATGGCTGCTATATGAGTTACTTGCCCTCAGGTTCCTGCTTAGCTTCAGTTACTGCCCTGGCTTCTTTCAATAATAGACAATAACCATGGGGAACTGAAGTGAAATACATCCTCTATTCCTCCAGTTAGTTATGCTGATAGTGTTATTATCACAGCAATACAAACCTCAACTAAAACATGATTGAATTATTGTTTCTTTCTTGCACATATTTTATTATGATACAACTTAAAAGTTTTAATTTATAACCTGGCTATCAAGAGATAATCAGATCTTATATATATTGCAATTTCATAATTTTCAAGGTGTATGTAACTGATGTCTATTCTGATGTTGTTGTTGATTTCATTTTATTGTGCTTCAAGATCTGCCCATGACATGGCAATGTTATTCATAGGAATATCTAGATTTATCAGAAGCCCTTGATAGTATTTATTAGATTTACAATAACTGTGCAAATTAACTTACTTAAAAACATAGTTAAAATGAAGTATTTTATGATTGCTATTTTTAAATTTATTTTATTGCTACTATATCTTATTTAATCCTCTATATAATATGTGGATTTGTAGCTTTTGAAAAAGAAATGTTTTTATAGTATTTTTCTTTTCTGTAGACAACTTTATTTCAGTTTCAGTGTACATTTACACACAAATGTAACAAGGAAAACAATGATACAAGGAAAGTTGGGTTTTAAAATATAATCAGAAAAACATGATCACAAAAACATGAAAATAAACTTCAGTAAGACCATACTGACTATTGACTAAGCAGCTGATTCGCAGAACTTTCTCAGGACAGACCAGTGTAAACACAATTGCCTCCTTATATTATAGATTATATCTTGGGCAGCATGAAAGCAAGGCAGAAGACCTTATCCAGGGTACACTATCGCCTCCAGTACACAGGCGCACACAACAAGAATACACATGTGTCATGAATTAAATGTAAATTTTGGTTGCAGGAGACACAACATCACATCTAAGATCAATCCACTGAACGAAGTGCACCTGAGGTTAAAGGTCCTCTGCCTTTTTTCTTTATTTCTGGAACTTCTCTCACAGTTCTTCCAAGGCACTCTTCACTAAGGGCTTTAAAAAAAAAATTATTTGATTTGATTTATTTACACTCCAGTAATTGCTTATATATTTCAGTGAGAACAAGAACAGAAAGGGGCAGAAAGAAACAAAAAGTGTATTTTGAAGAGATAATGAGCACTATGAAGCCCAAATTTTTTAACGGATATTTTATTTACTTACTTACTTACTTACTTATTTATTTACATTCCAAAATGTTGTCCTTGCCCTCCTGCTTCTCCCTCCAAGGGTCTCTCCCCCATTCCCTCCTCCACTTTTCCTGAGAGGATGGGTCCCTCCCTGGTGTATTCCCTTACCATGACACATCAAGTCTCAACCACAGAGCATACATATAAAGCTTAATGTTACAAGTTGTATCCCAGAGGGATACAGAATATTAGCACCAATAAGTAGAGATCTTGGGATTCCTACACAGGAATAAAGGAAAGGGTACCCTCAGGGCAAAGTTCCACACATGTAGTCTTTCAAATCCTGAAAGAAAGCCTATGTGGTCTGTTGCTCTCTGAAAGTACTAGAATAAAATAATTTATGCTACTGAGCTTCAAGATGGCAGTAGAAATTGGCAGTGTTCCATTTGGCTTTGGAGACAGGTAGGATGGTAGCATGAAGAAACTGAAGATGCTTGTCCATGGTTTAAGAGAGTCACTGAAGCCAAATACCTTGCAGCAGAAGAGTCCTATATACTTCCAACTTTCTATCTTTCATAAATATTCTTGATATTTGTTGTTTTCCCCATTATTATGATCAAACATCTAGCAAGAAGCAAGTTAAAAAATAAGAAAGATTGGTATAGATTCTGGTAGTTACGTTACATACACCATGACCAATAAGATATAATGTTTTTGTATCTATGACCAAATTATATGCCACCAGGAGTTCATAGGATATTATTTATCATAGCAAAATATTTGAAAGGGGGGGTCTTCTCTTATTCTTTGTTTTATTCAGTCTGAGGTGCCAACACATAAGATGAGACCATTATGGAGTTTTTTTTCTCCCTCAGTAAATTTTCTTTGGAAATCCCTTCACATATACTCACAGAACCTCACCCTTCCAATGCTTTAGAGGTCTGTATATCCAATGATGTTGACAATAAAAATGCCGTCCCATTTCCTTTGATGAGAATAGCATTATTCTAAGGCTCTTTTCAGGATTGTCTTGTTCCATCAGAGCTATAAGAATATGGTAAAATGTTCACTTAATTACAATGAGATTTTTTTTTCAAAAACTACACAGTGATATGAAATGAACATAATTATGTAAAGGCTTTCACTTTTGAGTTTTATGAACATGAACTTTTGAATAGGAAATTATTAAAATATAACAAGCCCGACAAAATAATTACATATAAAGTGTACAGCACATGATAGCTATTAGTTCAGTATGGTTTTTTTTTGCCCTGATTCCATTTTTCATCTGATATACTGACACTTCTCATCTCTCATCTGACATACCTCATGTGATATTTGACAGTTCAATACTTGAAAACAAATTTCTCTTCCCTCATTGGCCCTAAATAATAAGAACAGAAGCACAAATTAGATATCCTTTATGGCTGAGGGAATTAAACATGCTGGTGTCCATCCACTTCCTGTTATTTACTCAGAATGGAATCTTGTGCACAAATAATAGAAAATCTCAGAAACCATTGCCGGTATTGCCTACAGTTTTCTTTCCTCATTAATAAATGCTGTTCACAAATAAAATTCTTGACATATGATCTCCAGCATCTAGAAAAACTCAGGGCATCTTTAAGCAAAAGCATAGCTAAACTAGTTTCTATTGATTAATTTACTTACATATTCATTGAGCCTTCTAGAAAAAAAAGAATACATACTGATTATCATTTTGCTTATCATTATCTATCTTTGGATCATATCATTTAGTTTGAAAAGGTTAATTGGCAATGAGTCATAAGTGCTTTTATAAAGTAGATAATTTCAATAGTCTTACTTTTGACTCTACT
The DNA here is from genome assembly GCA_902729485.2 of Mus minutoides. NCBI lineage: Eukaryota > Metazoa > Chordata > Mammalia > Rodentia > Muridae > Mus > Mus minutoides. The sequence continues at coordinate 450,943 of LR750013.1, forward strand.
TAGCTCCTGAAATGAATTACCTTTCCCTGTCTCTCTGATCCTTCCCTTTGGATCTAACTTGTGCTTCAGAAAGAAAATGAAATAAATAATAAGTTAAGCTAAATATCTAAGACACTCAATTATGTTTTATAATATATTTATACATTGATAAGTTAAATTTTGCACAATATACTTAGACACTACTTGGAAAAATACTAACTTACAATTTGCATTTTTAAAAGGTAATGTTATGAAAATGTTGTTTGAACCTTCAGTAAAGTAGCTGGATATAAAATTAACTCAAAGAAATGAGTAGCCCTCCTTTATACACCAGGAAACAAAATGCCCTTTTCAATAGCCACAAATAATTTAAAATATTTTAGTTGTAATTATATTCAAACAACTGAAACACCTATATGACTAAAGCTTCAAGTTGCTGAAGAAGGAAATTAAAGAAGATATCAGAAGATGGAAGGATCTCCCCCTCTCCTGGATCAGTAGAATTAACATAGTGAAAGTAGCCATCTTACCAAAAACAATGTACAGATTCAATGTGGCTATTGTCTTAGCAAAATCGTAAATGCTGGGACCATTACAACAGTCCTTAAGCTGTGGCACCAAACTCTAAAATCCAGTATTCAAAAATACATATGTTTCTAAAAAAATGCAAAATATAAGGATGCAATATGAAGGGGTTCACGAATCTAAAGAAACAAAAGCAGCTGCACTGTGAGCCAACTTCTCAGAAAGATACTAAGGAAGGAGATAAAGAGATTCGGGGAGTCATGATCATAGTAGATCCTACCCAGCTAAGACTTTTGTTCCTGCTTACAAAAGCAGATATATTCCTGAGTTCAGGTTCAGCCTGGGATAGAGGAAGTTTAAGCCCTGGTGTGGTAGAAATGGTAATTTCAGGACTGGGTTCCATTCGGGTAGATTTTCATCTGTGCTTAAAAGAAAAGGCAGATTTCTGAATTCTTTTGCAATGTGGGAAGAAAATAATGCATACTATCTCCTAAGAATTAAGGGGATGGTTGGGATGCTGATTTATAGGATAATCAAAATAGTAAATGGCTGGATTGATATGTACAATAAAAGACTGGGCTTATGCTCTGTAATTCAGAGAATTTTTTAGAATAATAACAAAAGAGAACTGCTTGGAAAACTGTCTCCTGCAGAGAATAACAAGGAAAACCTGTTTAGAAAGACAGCTGTTTGGAGATCTCCAGAGAGAGCAGAACAGAGAGAAAGCATCCTAGAAAGCTTTCTGGGACAGAACATAGGCCACCTGCTTGGACAAACAACTTGACTTCTAGTCTTATCTTCGTGCTCCCAGACAACCCTTTCTCAGTTCCCCTCTCCAAGCTGAGGCAGGCACTTGGCAAAAGTTGTTAGAAATCAAACAAATGCAAATTAAAACAACTCTGAGATTCCATCTTACACCAGTCAAATGGCTAAGATCCAAACCTCACCTGATAGCATATGGTAATGAGGATTTAGAGCAAGGGGAACACTTCTTCATTGTTGATGGGAGTGCAAACTTATTCAATTTCAGAAATCAATTTGGCAGTTTCCCAGAAAGCTGGGTCTTCTACCTCCAGACCCAGCTATACCACTTCTGGGCATATACACAAAAAGATGCTCCACTGTCCCACAAAGACACTTGCACAACTATGTCTATAGAGGCCTTATGCCTAATAGCCTGGATCTGGAAAATACCCAGATGTTCAGCAACTGAAGAATGGATAAAGAAAATGTACATCTACATAATGGAATATTATTCAGCTATTAAAAGAGGCATCATGGATTTTGCAGCCAAATGGATGGGACTAGAGAAAAGCATCCTGAGTTAGGTTACCTAGAACCAAAAGAACATGGGTGGTATGTATTCACTTATACGTGGATATTAGCCATAGAACACAGAATAACCACAATATACCCCACAGACTCAATGAAACTAAATAATAGAAAGGTCCAAGATAAGATGCTTGAATCTCACTTAGAAGGGGGAATAAAATAGTTAAAGGAAATGGGTGAAAGGAGGGATCTGAGTAGGAGAGAGGATGGGGAGGGGAACGGGGGTAGGTCAGGATCAGCTGGCAAGGGACAGGAGAGAAGGCCAAATGAATGGCAATCTGCAACTGTCAGGGGTGTGGAGGAGGGCATATTGAGAATATGACAGAGACCTCAGATAGGGAAGGAACTCTTGGTCTAGCAAACGTTATATGCCCCAGTACAGGGGAATGCCAGGGCCAAGAAGTGGGAGTGGGTGAGTAGGGGGGCAGGGTAGGGGGGGAGGGTATAAGAGACTTTTGGTATAGCATTAAAAAAAAAAATCAGTGGAGATGATTTTAACTGTGACTCACAGCATTGGGGATATGGAACCTGAAGAGGCTACTCCTATAGCCGGGTAAGAACGCCAGTAGAGGGAAAGTAATACCATCCCAACCACAAAACTCTTGACCAAAATTTATTCTGTATACAAGAAGTGCTGGCAGAGAGGATGGAGCATGGACTAGTGGCCTAACTTGAGACCTAGCCCATGGGCAAGCACCAATCCTTAACACTATTAATGATATTCTATTATGGTTCCAGACAGGAGTCTAGTATGTCTGTCCTCTGAAAGGCTCCACCCACCAACTGACTCAGACAGACACCCACAGACAAACAGTAGATGGAACTTGAAGACCCTTATGGAAGAATAAGAAGGAGGATGGCAGGCCCTGAAGGGGTTAGGAACTTCACAGGAAGACAAAAAGCATCTACGAACCTGGACCTTTGGGGTTCTTGAATCAGAACCACCAATCAAAGAGCATACACAGGCTACACTTAGGCCTCCTTGCACATATGTGTCAGATATACAGCTTGGTCTTCATGTGGATACAGAACAACTGGAGCAGGGGCACTCACAAAAGCTGTTATGTGTCTGTGAGATATGTTCTAGCTGGGCTTTCTATTCTGACTGCAGTGGGAGAAGATGCATCTAGCTTCTAGCTTCCAAAAGAGTACAAGGGCCAGGGTCAGGGGATACCCTATAGGCTCCAGTCTCCCAGAGGAGAAAAGGAGGGGCACACTGAGAGTAGGATAGAGGGAAGGGGTGGCTAGGCAGAGGGGCAGTGATTGGGATGTCAAGTGAGTAAAAACATCCTTAATCATCAGGGAAATGCAAAATAAAACAACCTTGAGATTCTACCTCACTCCAGTCAGAATGGCTAAGATCAAAAACTCAGATGACAGCAGATGCTGGCATGGATGTGGAGAAAGAGGAGCACTCCTCCAATGCTGATGGGATTGTAAGCTGGCACCACTCCGGAAATCAGTCTGGAGGTTCCTCAGACAATTAGACATAGTACTACCGAAAGATCCAGCAATATCTTTACTGGGCATATACCCCGAAGATGTTCCAACTGGTAATAAGAACACATGCTCCACTATGTTCATAAAAGCCTTATTTATAATAGCCAGAAGCTGGAAAGAACCCAGGTGTCCCTCAACAGAGGAATGGGTATAGAAAATATGGTACATTTTACACAATGGAGTAGTACTCAGCTATTAAAAACAATGAATTTATGAAATTCTTGGGCAAATGGGTGTATCTGGAGGAAATCATCCTTAGTGAGGTAACCCAATCACAAAAGACGTCATTGGATATGCACTCACTGATAAGTGGATATTAGCCCCGAAAATAGAATACTCAAGATACAACTTGCAAAACACAAGAAAATCAAGACGAATGAAACCAAAGTATGCATACTTCATTCCTTCTTAGAATAGAGAACAAAACACCCATGAAAGGAGCTACAGACACAAAGAATGGAGGTAAGACGAAAGGATGGACCATCCAAAGACTACCCCACCCAGGGATCCATCCCATAATCAGCCACCAAATCCAGACACTGTTGCATATGCCAGCAAGAATTTGCTAAAAAGGACCCTGATATAACTATCTCCAGTGAGGCTATGCCAGTGCCTGGCAAACACAGACAGGGATGATCACATTCATCTACAGGATGGAATACAGAGCCCCAAATGGAGGAGCTAAAGAAATTACCTAAGGAGTTGAAGGGGTCTACAAGCCTTTAGGTGGAACAACAATATGAACTAACCAGAACCCCCAGAGCTCATGTCTCTAGCTGCGTATGTAGCAGAAGATGGCCTTGTTGGCCATCATTGGGAAGAGAGGCCCCTTTGTCTTACAAACTTTATATGCCCCAGTACAGGGGAATGTCAGGGCCAGGAGGTGGGAGTGGGCGGGTGTGGGATCAGGGCTAGGGGAAGGTATAGGGTACTTTCAGGATAGCATTTGAAATGTAAATAAAGAAAATATCTAATAAAAATATCAATAAACTTATACTAGTTACATCAAATGGGGAACTCTGAGATTCTTTCTCAATTGTATATTCAGCAAACTTTTCTATGACTATAAATGACTGAAAGTAATTATTAAGAGATGAAAAGAAACCTTCTTATGTTACTTTCTGTATATTAAAATTTCATGAAAAATTCTTAGAGGCATTTTATTGTCATGTTTCTGACTTTTTCTAGTTAGGGATATTTAGTTTTCTTACATACATATTTCTTTCTTTCAAGTATAATTTTCACATTTCATAAAATACAAAATAATACAAACTATGACAAGAAAACAGATGTATGTCTGTTTTATTCTTTCACTCTATTCAAGTATAGGGCTCTCTTGTATGTCAAGTTTTCTGTATCTAGAAGGACAGTGTTTATCCTTTCATTTCAGCTAAGGACAAAGAAAATTCAAACTATAAAAATAAATATTACAGTAAATCTCCAAGGCTATTTTGAATGATTTTTTTTTTTTTTAATTTTTTTTTTTAAAGATTTATTTTATTTATTATATGTAAGTACACTGTAGCTGTCTTCAGACATTCCAGAAGAGGGCGCCAGATCTCGTTACGGATGGTTGTGAGCCACCATGTGGATGCTGGGATTTGAACTTATCACCTTCGGAAGAGCAGTCGGGTGCTCTTACCCGCTGAGCCATCTCACCAGCCCCTGAATGATTTTTTTTAATTCTTATCTTTTTTTTTTTTTTTTTTACCAGACAGTATGTTTCATGAACTTTTGTTATTGAAGAGTAAGTGATTATTATATTATATTTTTCTAGCATACTCATTAAAGTAATTTCCATTATTATAAAACATTTCTAGTTTTTATAATTTCCATAAAATAACTAATACCTCCCTCTATTAAAATGAAAATTAATGTCTTTATATTATGTCATACAACATTTAACTGTGAATGTCATATAATGCTGTCTGGTAAATTACTTTAAAACATTACAACTCAAAACTATTTCTATGAATGCTCTCTTGAAACTTCTGTCAGGCATAACTGTAGCAGGGGTTGAGTTGGGCAGATTAAGCATTGAGTAAGGAGCAGGGTCAGAATTCTCACCCCAACAGAACAGTAGTTTCAAAGCCCAGCCTGGGACTTAGCAAACACAAGATCATTTATTCAATGGTGCACTGATCTAATCCTTACAGCCTGTCAGAGGCTTCAGTTCCGCACAGTGTATGCCTCTTCACATACCTGCCTAATACATCATTTATTTCATTAAGAGAGTGAGATAAAAGAGGTAGGGGGAGATTGATTCTGCCTTTCCTGTTTAACAAACCCTGTAAAATATGTGAGACTGCAAACATTTTCAATGATGAGGCACAGGGTTCATTGGAGACCCCACTGAAGTATGGATATCCCCATCTTTCCTAGCCTCAGATATATATATATCACTAAAATACAGTCAGCTTCTCATAAATCATTCCCCAAATCTCATTCATTAGATCATCAGCTCAAGCCTAAACTCCTGTGGTTGTACCAGACCTTGTAGAGGAATTTTAATCCAGTAACATGACTACTCTGATAAGGGATCACATAATCCCAAACACAGGTGAAGTTAGTTTATAGAAGGAAGCAGCCCTGTTTGGAAGTGAAGTCTAATTGAGGGTAAGTCAAAGTGACAGATCAGAGAAAGGTTTGATAAAATGAGTCAGAGTTGGACTGTGCCAACTCTTCCAAGAACAGCACAGGAAAGTGATGGTACTTAGGAGTAGTGCATGAAATTCCGTTTCCTTGTCTGGGTTTGAGGAGTTCAGTCTCCTGGCAGTCACTGCAGTGTGTGCAGTGCAGTAGAGCTGAGTTCCTTCATGACTTCATGCAGTTTGGTGCAGGCCAGCAGAGTCAGTCGAAGCCAGAGATTAAGAAGTGCCCAGAAGATTAGAGCAAATTTTCAGAATTGATTTGAGACCAAGTAGAACAATTCAGTGAGAATCTAAGAGAAGCAAGCTTGGATCAGTCAGCTTGGGGGAGTGTTTGAGCCAGAACTAATGAGTTGAACCAGTCAGAAGGAGTTCAGAAAGGTAGAAAGGGTGAGTTTATTCAGCAGTAAGCCTCTAAGATGACAATTATATCAGGCAAACAAAAGTTCATTTTACAAGGCCTAGTAGTAAATAGGACTACATTTTATTTTGTGCCTTAAGTAAAGCCATAATGAAAATAAATATAAAGAAAATTAAAGTTCTCCCTCCATCTTAGGAACCTACTGTGACAAACTATCTTCCCCATAACACACCCAATTATTAATGGTGGAGTTGACATTGCTAACCTCTCTCTTCCTGGGAGTAGAACTTTGATGGTGCAATTACACTTTTTAAATAATTGCATTATATTATTCTAAGTTCAAATGAGTAGCATTGGCATATATACAATCTGCTTTAATGCTTATTAACTATACTGATGATCATGTCACTGGATCAATGTCATTTCATATTACCTTAATAATAATCCAATCATTGCCATGTTAAGATTCTGTGACAATGAATGACAGTTAAATGATAATTCTTGGGTGAAATGATAAGTGGTCCCATGTTCTATTATTTACAAACCCTGTCACACATATATTCATAGATTTTTCTAATGACTTGATTAAAAATTTTACATTCTCTTCAGCTTTATAAATGCACTGTTTATTAGTGTCTTGGATTTGACCTGTCCTAAATAATACAACATTCTTTTCTAACTGAGAAGATTGAAGATTTTCTAAATGATTAAGTATATGAGTCCAAATACCATGACTTTTCATCTCATTCTTCTCTCATGTTATGATAAACCAGCTTGTCTCTGTCTTAGTTTATTAGCTACCTTATAATAAAAAATCAAATTATATTCATTCCTGTTTATGATTAAATATAGTTTTCAAAGTCGAGCTATGCCTCCCCTGTAACTTTAACAACAAATAGTTCTGTACTCCCTGTTTCAGGAAATGGGAATCATCCCTCTGTTTCAAAAACTTATAATGACCACCTTGTTAAACTATCTTGCTATGAGCGCCTTGTTAAGACCAACTTGTATCTTTATCTTTACTTCAGGAAATTGATATGACCAATTTGTTATGCTTATGTTACTCTGTTATAACTCTGACTTCTACCAAACCACCAATTGGAAATCTCTTATTACTGAACTATAAAAAAAATTAAACAAAAAAAAAAATCTTATTTTACCCATGTCTAAAGCTAATCTCTTGAACTCTACCTTTAGGAAAACAAACAAACAAACAAACAAACAAACAAACAACAACAACAACAACAAAAACCTTTTGTACACATATAAAACTAAAGGTTGCTTTTATTAATTGGCCATGATGATTTGGGTCAGTGGTATTTATCCTCACATCTCTGAAGTTTATCATTAATATTTAGCTGCAGATAGTGTCTTCTGCAGCCCAGGCAAGATTCAGACTCACTATGTTGCCAATGCTGGACTTGAACTCATTTCATTGTCCATCTCCATCTTCAATGTACCTGAGTTACATGTGTGTATCACTGGCCAGGCTAACAAATTACAGTGAACAAGGTGAAGAGCTAAGGCTAAGAGCTTACTTAGCATTCTGGCTGGCAGAAAATCTCCATGGATCATTGTCCGTCTCTCTCTTTCCATAGTTTACTATAAACAGCTAGGCAGACCTTGTTCTTAATGGTTAGCTTATATACATGGGCAGCCAGTTTTATATCAGAAACTTTGTTATTTTCATAATGTCATTTGACATTCTATTGAACTTCTCGTGCTTTATAAAACAAAGGCTTTCTTTGTTCTTTGTTTTAGTTACTAGTTATCTCCTCATTCCTATGTTAACACACTCCAGAAATTTTTTAATCTCTATATCTCTAATCATAACTGATGAGATTCAGACCCAGGAAAAACAGCTGAGGTGTATATTTTAACTACCAAAACAGACTTGGTCACCAGGTTTTTCCAACATGCCCTAGTCCCGACCTACAACAGGGCATGGCTGGCATGGTTTTCTACCTATGTTGACTTTGCAGCCTTGGGCCTGTGCTTTCCCCTCCCCAGAAGCTATATAATCTACACATTTTGATCCTGTCTCTCTCTTTCTCCCTCTCAGCATTTTTTTTTCTTCCTGCATGAGAACACTCTTTCTCTCTTTCTCTCCTGCTCTCTGTCTCCCTCACCATGAATACTTCCCTGGCCTAGTCCCTCCAGACCAGTAAGAGCACTTTCTCAATAAACCTGCGTTTATGTATTTTAATTTGGCTTGAATTGGCTCAATTCACAGGCCAACAATAACTTATTATGATTTGTGTATAACATAACTCAACAATTCTCTCAGGAAAAAAAAAAAAAAACTTCATTTAGTACAACTGTTTCAAGGGCCCATTTGTATAGTGATATATCTAAAGAAATCTGATTTCTATTTAACATGGTCATCAGACTTTACAGCCAATAGCTTTCTCCTTCCCTCCTATTTACTTATACATTCTTGAATATTTAAAATAGCACATAGTTTGTAAAATCTACACTAGCTTCCTAAATCTCCAGTTTAAACTTCTATAAACTTCAAGAATTAAAAGGCTATGATCTCAGAGTTTAAAAAATAAAGTGAAACCTATTTCTCACTGTACTAAAATCTACAGGTCACATATAATTGCAATAGTCCTTTAGATGCTCCAGGAAGAGTGTGTTGTCTCTTCTAGTTCATTTTCTCATCCATTAACTCACCTAAGGCCAGGCAAGTATTTCTTAGGATGTACTTTCACACACTTCTGTGCCTCCTTTCCCTGTAAAATCGTGAGCCACATGAATAGTCTATGATAATGTCAGCCTCTCTCCATCCCCTCTATCCAACAAGTACCCACAGAATCTTTTTTTGTTGTTGTTATTCAAGCATTCCTCATGCAGGCATTGTTTTGAGTCCATCGTGATATCCTAGGAGCATTCACTGACATACATGACCTATCATTCTGCCCCACAACTGAGTCAAAACTTCCTGAGGTACTTTGCATTGTACAATGGATTTGGAAGCACATGATATTTGATATCAACTTTACATTATGCTTGCAGCATTTTAAAGGCAAGTAAATTTTGCTTCTCCAAGATGGAGTTTTATAAATTCTACTATCCTTAGTGGCATTATAGGCAGACACACTAGTCAACTTGTGGCATGTAAAAAATAATATCCCACATATGTTTAGAGAGTTAAACATATTCAAGTATTTCCATAAAGTTGTTAAATTCCTTATCAGTACAGAACACTGATCTTCTAATTTTTAGTAACGTGTGAAAACCTCCTTATTCGGTTTCACTTCACTACCCATATAAATGGGAAAAACATTCTAACAGTATCTTTAGCAGAGAGCACTGAATTCTTACCTCAATCTTTCTCAAAATTCTTGACATTATCTAAGTATCATATTTCAGATTTATTTCCTAAAATTTATCTTCAAGTAGTAAATTTTGCTCTATGTTCTGTGTTTCTTGAGTAATCATGTTAAAATATGACAGCTGAAAGAACAGCTGTATGTTATTCTTTCTGATGTTTGAGATTAAGATTGTAAGAGAGTTTCAACTGAAAATTAATTTCTGGGAGCTGGAGAGATGGCTCAGAGGTTAAAAGCACTGGCTGCTCTTTCAGAGCTCCTGAGTTCAACTCCCAGCAACCACATGGTGACTTAACAACCATCTATAATGAGCCCGGATGACCTCTTATGACATACAAGTGCATATATAGATAAAATATTTATATACAGAAAAATAAAATAAATATATCTTTAAAAATAATTTATGTGGATTTTTTCTTTTTCTTTTCTTTTCTTTTCTTTCTTTTTTTTTTGAGCATAAAGAGCATTTATTGTTAGAACACACAGCTACAAGTTTACAGTGAGTGAAGGACGAGATATCAACTCCTACTTTTAATAAAGCGGTAAGCAAGGGAAGGTAAATTTGCAATCACAAAGTATTTCATCATTTATTTTAATAATGTGATCTCTTATGGTGAAATACTGGCTTGGACAATCAGATCTTTGAGGATTTCTGTTCCTATCTTTCACATGCACTAGAAGGCTATGGTGAGACTTTGGCATTTTGTGTGTTTTTCACTAGAGTTTGGATGGTCAAGGATTGATGATACTTATTTTATATAAGGTTTATAATTTTTAAAGCATATATTTTATTTTTAGAGAATTTTTTATAGTAGATCTTGATCACTTTTACCAATATTCGCCCTTGACTCTTCCCAGATACATCCCTTCTGGCCTAATCCCTACCAGTTTGGGTCCTTACTTACTCTGATTTTTTGTTTTATTTTACAGAATGCACTATCTTATAGCACATTTTCTGGTCTTCCGGCTCTTTTGGTGTTTATATCCCCTTTTACAGAAAGTTCCCAAAGCCTTAAATGTAGATGTATAATAATTAGAACTGGGTGACCCACAGTCAATTAATCTATTCATTTGGCTAATATCAGATTTCTGTATTAATCCTTATCTACTGAAAAAGGAAATGTCTTTGACAACAGGTACAGAGCTATACTTACGTGCAAATATAAGGAAACGTATTTGAGAATGCAATCAGAGGTGATTCTCATTTAGAGTATTGACAGCATTAATTTCTTATCTGGATTCCATGGCTTCAACAGCCAAAAACACATGGGTAAATTTACAGAGTCAGGGTGAATTTCCATCCATTGAACAGGATGAAAGTAAAATTGGGTGGCTGTGGTTACCCTCAGCATGTCAGTGCTGCTATTGAAACTTGTGGGATATCTTCCTTTGTGGACCACTGTTGAGGTGTATTGGAATTATCAATGGATAAGACTATAGATTAGTTTCCTCCCATAGCAGCTTCTAAAGCATCTTCTAATACTATCAAACTAGTCATCAGGAAGGAGGCTTCCATGGCAGTCTAGGACGGATACACCCAAATCCTGTGCCAGAAAATAGTGTGGTCTTCACAGATAGGAACTTACCTCCTTCCCTCCCCTTCCCCTTGCTCCTCTTCCTCTTCCTTCTGAAATAACAGCAATGGCAATAGAATATATTCTACATTGTGCTAGAGATCTCTTCCAGTCCCCTGACTAACCACTCAAAAGATTTTCAGTGTGTACCAAGGATGATTTCATTAGTCTATGGGATCATGTTGACATTGCCAATTGTTATTCCAAGGGTCGTAACTTCATAATTTAAATTAATACACATACATGCACAGTAATTTTGAGTATAAATAAAAACATGATTCCCAATGAAGTATCTAAATATCCTTTATGTACCTTATCCCTTTTTCTTCCCTCTCCCTTTTTATTGCCTTCCATCTTGCTTCCCCAGGTGTATCTCTCAATGAAATATTTTTTCACAATTTATTCTTCATAGCAACTGTGTGCTCCTTTTCCCATCTCTAGTGCTTACTCTCCCCCAACCTCCCAAGAACTGTCTCTTAATTTCCATGTACCTCCATCTCTGGCTATAGGCTTCTTATCTCTAGGTTTTATATCCTTCCTCATCTAGCTTACCAGATGGCTCTTAGAGCAGAAATCTTGTTTTCTATAGACTGAGTGATAGTAGAATGAGCAAGAATGATACTCTGATATCTCTCTTCCATATCTTCATATCAGAATGGCATGTTTCTACTTGTGTTGTAATAATTGTTATAAAGAATAATATGAAAATAAATTTCTACTGGAGGTCATATAGTGCTTTCTCAAAGAATTGTTATCTTAATCATTTTTATTTTCTACAATTGTACAAAAACCATCCCTAATGATTAGTATGTTAAAGTGTTGGTAATTTTTATTATTGTGTTCATTTTAAAATTATTTGTGAAATATCTTTCAAATCTATCTGGAGAGAAGACATCACATCTTGTAAATAGAATGGATTCACTTTAATGATGTGACAGTTATGAAGGAAATATTTGGTTTCACAGAATGTTTGAATTTGTGTCTTTCTTTTAAACTCAAATTATAAATTTTCATTTATTTGCGTTAACACATTGAGATAATCCAAATGATAAGACATGTGACATTACCTCTGGCACCACACTTTTTTATTTTCATAAACCAGAAAGCATTTCGCCTCCATTCTCCATCTGTGTCTCTGATCATGTCTGTCATCATTTTTCACATACCAGAGACTTACCTCCAGCCCATTAACCTAGACAGTATTATAATCCTTAAGCCAAATAAACACATTCCTGCTTAGAGGATCCTCTCTATATTAATGATACTACTTTTCAACCACTACAATCCTTTTGTAAATAATTTCAAACACCATTTTTTTTAACTCTGAGAGACTAGAAGTTCTCAATTCACAGTAAATATTTAAATGAATAGACAGACTGTATCAACACTAAATGGTGTTATTGTTCTGGTAAATAGGGTTAAAAACATATACTAATGTTATATCTGTGAAGTAATCTATACTCAGAAATTTCAGCCATTTGAGTATGAACCTAAATCAAGGGCCCTAAATATATCTCCTGAAGGAATATGTATGTGGAGAATTTTGAGTTATCAGCTTAGAAAAAAGCTACATTGAAAACATGAACATTTAATTTCTTTGTTTCCCTGATCATTATTTTATACTTATTAGAAAATGTTGTCCATGTCCTTAGCCACAGTCATGATGCTACTGAATAGCTTTAGACAGTTTTAGAATATCTTCCTTCCGATATATTTAGCATCATTAATAGTAAATGAATCATATTCATTTTTGAATAAGATTATTCAAAATTATGTAATACCATATGAATTCAACATTTGTATTATTCCATTAATGGTTTCAGGACAACTTTAAAGCAATGCATAGAAATTTCAGTAGGGCTCTAAAATGTTTTTACAATAAATAACATTTATTGTTAGTTTCTTAAGGAGATTCTAAATTCTATACTTCCTAATGAGTGAAATGCCAACATATTATTTATAACTTAATGTCATTTATTTTTGTTATATAATAAAATAGATGAGTTAATGTCTCTTTTACTTAAAGATGGATAAAAGTACTTTCCTTCTCAGATCACTGATGCCTCAAAAATCCTTATATAGAATTTCTCATTACTTTCTGAAAATACCCAAGGAATGGGAGAATGTATGCAATATGATACAGGATCATTGTATAACAGAAAAGACAGATGAACTAATATAAGTCACTGTGGAGGCTGTTCTGGGTTGTCAACTTAATTACATCTGGAATTGACTAGAACCCAAATTAGCAAATCTGTGCCAGGATTTTCTTAATTAAATACTTTGAAGTGGGAAGAACCACTTGTAATCCAGATCTTTTGAGGTGAGACATTCGATCTGGCAGGTGCAATCATTCACTGCCATTCAAGCCTATGTCTTCAGAATTTTGGCATATACTGAAGAGGAGGTGAGACATCCAACCTTGTGAATTGAAAACTTTTTGGATTCTTGTACTTTTCTTTGCAAAATGTGCACATTTTTTATATAGAAAAGTCAACTTTTTATTAAGACTTGTACCAATATTAGCATTATAGCTCATGTAAAAAAAGAATTCACTGACAATATGTCATATAATTCCTGCTTAATATCAACTAGTTTCATTATCTAAATTATTAGCTGTAGTACTAATGATGATGTTAGCTGTATCATCAGTATATTTATGTATAGTTTTGAGATATGTTCCCTCTATCTGAAGTATCATCATTTTTTTTTAACTAGGAAAGTGGTGAGTTTTTCAAAGGTCTTTTCTTAAATAACAAAATGATCATATGGTTTCAATCTATATAGGTGGTAGATGAAATTTGTTGTTTCATATATTTTGAATCATCCCTGCTCATCTACTATGATTCTGACTTAATAATGTGCATGATAGTTTTGATACATTCTTTAATTTTTACAAGTATTTTCTTGAGAATTTTTGTGCCTATGTAATCATTTCTATCTAATTGGTTATTTCATGTTTATTTAAATTATTTACATCTTGATTTCACAATATTAAGTTGTATGTATATAGAAATTCATCCATTTATTATTTTCAGTTTGCTGCAATATACATAGATTTTTAAAATATATCTTTGTGATTCCATGAATTCCTTGTGTCTGTTGTATTGATTCCCTTAATCTCTAATTTTAATTATTTGAATTATTTCCTGTTCTTTTGGATAGATTGGCTTTAGGAATGTCAATTTTGTTAATCTTTATGAAGGAACAATGTTTTTATTGATCTTTGTATTTTTTTCAGTTTTCATTTATATTTCACTATTTTCACCTGATTTTTATTAGTTATGCAAGTTTTGTAAATTCTAAAAGAGAAAATACACATTTGACGTAATAAATTACAAATGACAATGGTTGGAATCAATTGGAGATTTTCCATGCATTTCTTTGTTACTTATCAACAATGACTTCACACCATTGGCAATAAAAATAATTCATTTTCCCAGACTGATTAGTTAAATTTTCCTACCATATGAATTTAAAATACAGATTACCTAAGAACAATTGGCAGAAGTCTAGAGCACAGAGTTTCCAGTGTGACTATTTCCTACCAATGTGTCTAGTAAAGAGATCTAGAAGCTATTGTAAACTAAAAACACACATGCTTAACTCTATCACAAGAATTTTAAATGACAAATATTTGAACAATATTAGTTGTTCAACTAACTAACATTATATTGGAAGTGATATGTTTTTTTGGTTTTTGTTGTTGTTGTTTTTTACAGAAAATCTCTGAGTAGTAAAATTTTGACTAATATTCAAAAAGTATAGAATTTTAATATATATTCATCCAAAATTAATAATCTATCAACAAATCACCTTCAATATAAATAGTCTATGTAATAAAACAGTTCTTAGAGGGAGTTTAGCAAGAGGTAGCTCTTACATTAGGATAATACATTCCTCCAGGAAGACAGGGTCATTAAATGAAAATCTCTGTGACAGGTAACCTCCTAAAATTTATTGATCTGTGTGTCTCCAAAAACATTCAACCTAGACTGGATATTGACAGTGTTCTTGGTTGACCATCATAACTAGATGATATTATTATATTGCTAAAGCCAACACATAATTTGATTGCAAGATACATAATTCAATCTTAAACTGACCACAAGACTGTCTCCTCTCTGAGTAGGTTTTATAGTGATAGTAAATGCTATGCAGACTCTTGGGGAGAAAATGTCAGTGCTTTTACTCAGCACAGGACACTTCATATTAGCCTAATGATCTATGAGAGAAGATGTTTTCCACTTATGTGATAATAACTAGGTTGTTTATAGAATATAATAATTGCTCTCTTGATTGGATTGAGTATTGCACTCTACATGGGAATGTAATCATGTTATAAATATGGTCAATGACTGGTGATGCCATTGTACTTAGCTGACACTGTTGGTCATATTTAGCTGATACTGCTGGTCATATTTAGCTGATACTGTCGGTGTTGTTTTGTTAAGTAGTCATTTTGTCAATGTCTTCTAAATATTTGATTTAAATCTACAAATCTGTGCTGCTCTTAACTCTTGCCTGAAAAGATTCTCATCTTAATTAAAAGTGGTTAATGGAGAGGTGAACTACTCTTGAAAGTGCCTAAATAATTGGATGGCTGTGAGTACCCAGCACTAGATTTATAGTTTATTGTTAACCAACTAGCACTTCCTATAAGGCTCAGAGAACACTAGAAGAAGGAACAAAGCGAATGTGAAAACTAGAGGAAAATGAACAGTTCTCTAAAAGGCTGACATTTGAGTATGTCAAGGTTTTTACATGTGTGAACTCATAGCATGTTTTTTTGTTTGTTTGTTTTTTTTTTTGTTGTTGTTGTTGTTGTTTTTACCCACATAGGTCCTACACACAACCATGAGAGTTAACATTTCTAGCATGAAGAATGTATCAGTAAGTACACATATTCAATGTCAAATATTTGAGCTAAACAAAATAGGTACTTTCAATTTCAGAATTTCTTCCAGCAAGTCTCTAGTCTTTCAATCATACCTCATCTCAATAATGACGTCTCATGGTCCATTTTTTTCCCTATAAGTGCTCTAATTGATTACAAACATTGCTACATTCTTTTTTTTATCAGATATTCTCTTTTTTTTACATTTCAAATGTTATCTCCTTTCCTCATTTCTCCTCCAGAAACCTTCATCCCATCCCCCTCCCATTGCTACATTCTTATTAAACTCACTCTGTTTTCTTATTTCTACACATTTTACAATTCTAATTAATACTGAACATTTTCTATGTTTAATTTTATGATGTGCTTTTAAAAGTCCCAATAGTTCTTATACTCAGTGAGTCCCTACAAAGACATACTAAAATACTTCATCTATGATATGTTTCATTATTTTTGCACATTGAACATAGTACATGATTATATGAAAAAAACTTGAGAAATTTGTGGATAAGACAGAAATATGAAGTGCATGTAATTTCTACACATATAATCATATAATTATTCACCTTAGAAATCATGTTTTATTTTCTCAATGTTTTTGGAGTTATTTAATTCATCTGTTGCTTCAACATTAACCATTTTTAAATATAGAGTAAAATATGAATTTATGTACTTCCCTTTCCTTATCATATCTTATCAAATATATCTATTTTCTGACCAACAAATTTTTCCAAACCTGTCTTCCTACGGCAAGTAAAAATTGTCCAAGAAACAATTTACTAAACACATGATACTCAAGAAGAAGGAAGGTCAAAATGTGGACACGTCACCCCTTCCTAGAATTAAGAACAAAGCACACATTGAAAGAGTTAAAGGGAGCATTTGTGCAGCTCAATCCAAAGGATGGACCCAACGACTGCAGCTGCCAGGGATCCATCCCACAATCAGTCACCAAACATAGACNTAGTTGGCCATCAGTGGGAAGAGAGGCCCCATGGTTATGCAGACTTTATATGCCCCAATACAGGGGAACGCAGGGGCCAAGGGGTGGGAGTGGGTGGGTAGGGGAGCAGGGCCGGGAGGGGGGAGGATATAGGGAACTAGCTGGATAACACTTGAAATGTAAATGAAGAAAATATCTAATAAAAGTAGTAAAAAAAAAATTGTCATTGACTTAAACCTTGCATTGGCTTTCATCTGGAGCTGAGTTGTCTCAAAGTAAAGGTCTCAGCTTTACATTTACATTTATGGCAGCAATGCAGCAAACTAAATACCACCTGTCTAAAATGTCCCCTGGTTGTGTTGTTCAACTCAGTACATTGAGGTTTGAATCATAACACTATAATAACAAAAAGTAAGGACTGTACACTTTGTATTATTTGACAAGGACATGACATTATGCATTCAGTGTAAGCTTCTGAACTGTGTGCTCTAGAATGGGTTTATTTTAAAATGATTACATTTTCCTTTCAAAAGCATCTTTTCTACTTGAATAATGCAACCACTAATATAGGAAATCATGGTTATTTCAGTAAAGAAAACTCTGCTATTATACAAGTATAGAGAAGCATACTCCATTAACCTTTCTGTCCTTGCAAATCAGACTGACTTATTGTGCTGCTTCAATTAGCTTGTCAAATAAATGCACTACCATTATAATTCTTTCCTTTAGCTCAGTTTTAGGAAACAGGGTGTGCCAAGAACTGAATAAGCATTATAATTTGCGTTTCTGGAAGAAATATTGGATGATGAATTTTGAAGAAGCATTTAAAGTGAGAATATTTTTTAAATTAGAAACAGCATGAATGAATACTGGACACAGTCTTGATTGAAATTTTATCTGACTATTCTAATAATAGTTTAGATTGTACAGCCAAATAATAAGTGTATCATAATATTTCAGTGGTAGTATATAAGGAAGAAAATTAAATATGTTTTTTTCTCTCATGTAGTTAAGCTACATCTGTATTTTTGGTGTGTGGTTATAGTTTAATAACCACTAAATTTAAAATATCAAAGTAAAATTTAATATATAAATAATGAAAAAGAAACATCTAGTTTTGCATGCATGTTGGAATTATCCTTATACACCTCACATTTAGATTAACTACCTGCTCAAAAGGAGGAATGCCATGTCTGATGCTGGAAACTTAGCTAACTAATCAGTGCTAGTGAAAGCATAGCTAACAGAGGAAAATATATAACCACTAATTTACTACACCAGCATAATCCCTAGCAACAATCTTGAAATTTTTGTCTTTTTCCCCATAGATAAGTATAGCCTTCACTCCTTATCAAGTGAACTTCTTTTAGCAACAGGTGATAATGACTACAGAAATATCAGAACCAATCTTAAAAATAAATATAAATTGTGGTTTCATAGAATTATGAATGGGCATAATTGTTGTAAAACCTAAACATATATGGAAATATCGCAGTATATCTTATTTTAAAAACAAATATGTGATTTATGGCTGAATACTTTTCACGGGAAATCAGAAAATTGTGTGTGGATATATATATATATATATATATATATATATATATATATATATATATATATGGAATTACATTCTCTAAACTAGCACAAGGAACAAAACAAATGAACTATGAATATGGAAGGATTATTAGTATTCCAGAATCTTAGTCATTATTACTCATTGTATTATTGCTTTACAAGACAATATAAGAAGTGAAATGTATTGGAAATTCTTTATTTGAACTTATAACAAAAGTAAGTTAGATGTGCCGACTTGTGCCTTCAAAGTTGAACCTGAATACTCACTTTTAAATTTTTGAATTATTCCTTTTTAACCATTCTTTCTCACTCATAAAAAAATTAGAATTTATGGAAAAATAAAGAATATGTTTTCTTGTTTTTTCGAGACAGTTTCTCTGTGTCCTGTAACTCACTCTGTAGACCCAGATAGCCTCAAACTCAGAGATTCAACTGTGTCTTGGTCAACCTGCCTCTGTCTTCTGAGTGACTTGAGTGGTACTGTTAAAGGTATGCACCCAGCAGGAAAAAAAAATGTGCTTTCATATGGCATCAAATGAAAACTGCTAAATGATGCAGCTCACCCAAATTTACATTAATCTGAATTTTTGTTAGCTCTTCCATATATAAGAGTGAGTCAGTTACCATTCTAGCATCATACAAAAACTAGGAGCAAGATACAAGAATGATATACTGGAGGTGGAAGACTACTTGAGCTTCATAAATAAAATTAAATAATGAGTCGGGGTCAAGAAAAGAGACAGTGTATTTAATGAACAAGGAAGTGAAGAGTGCCAGATACTGAAATCAACAGCACAAAACTCAAAATATCCAATCATTATTAGCTATAACTGCTGCCTGGCCAGTATTAAAAATAAAAGAATCATTAGTTTGCTAAAGGTTGTAGATAGCTTATTTTATTAATGTTACATCTAGACATGCCTGGATAATAAAAAAAAAAAAAAAAAACATTTTAAAATTGTATTATAAACAGCATACTTCAGTTTGATTTTTAAACATAAAGAGATAGAAACTCAGATTCTTCTTTGTATAAAAAAATTTAAATTGATGTTTTCATCTTTCTGTTCCATTTTCTCTGCAGACCATGGCAAGAATGAGAATGCTTACAACTTATTATCTGATGAAAAACAAAGTTGAATATAAACAGTCAGCTAGTTATATATCTAAAGAATAAATATGCATATTCATTCTTGATAATATTTATAGGAGAAATTCTGAAATGTATTTGAGTCAGCATCTCTTTCCTTTAGAAAGGTAAATTTAGATTTAAAACCCCACAAAAGCAATATATGGCTTTGTTCTAATATAATGTCATTGTTTTCAATTGTCAGTTTGATTTTTGCATTGTCCAATAAAATAGTCGGTGTTGTCCTGGGTTTTAGTAAAACATCTTCAAAAATGTCAAGTGTTTCTTAAGCCTTTCGAAATGGTGGCTCTCATTCCATGCAAAGGTGATGCTGAAGAATCTGAGTGAACAGAGACGGAGTAAGATACAGTCTGTCAAAGAAGCCACATTTATTATTTCAGTGGAAATGTTCTCTTACATAGTCTGTGATCCTTCTTTTCTTTTTTTATTCCCAACAAACGTACTAAAAATAGTAGTGCAAAAGAAAAGTAAAGCTGTTGTTTCCTACCGAAATAATACTGCCATAAATAGTGGGGTTAAATTAATTTATAATCATGTGTAAGTATAAAAATGTTTTCATTCATAGAAGAAAATGGTAAGTTTTTCTTTTAATTTCAAGATGTCCCAAAGAGATACTTAAAAACATTTGGTGGATATGATTGCTTACTAATGTGCAAAATTAATCAATGTTTTTTATATAATGGCTTCTGAGTACACATTTTCAATCATTTTACTTCTAATTGATAGATGGAATCATAAAAATATTTCTTTAATCCCAGTACTCAGGAGGCAGATGCATGTGGATTTCTGAGTTTGTCGCCAGCCTGGTCTACAAAGTGAGTTACAGGACAGCCAGGGCTACACAGAGAATCCCTATCTAAAAAAAACTATGTATATATATATATCATACACAATGTTTAAATCAAACTAAAATCATTCATCTCAATTGTTTGTTATTTCTTTAAGCTCTTCCAAAATCCTTCTCTGTTCGGTTGTGAAATGTTATTTCTTTAAGCTCTTCCAAAATCCTTCTCTGTTCGGTTGTGAAATGTTATGTTCATTGATGATCTACCTAATGTCTCCTGCAAAATCCTCCTCTTTCTTTTGAAATTTAAGACCCTATAGAACAAACTCTTCCTATTTCTTTTTTCTTCCTATATTCTCCTCTCCTAGGCACTTGAAACTAACACCAGCATGTAATTTTAACAATCTAATAAGGAGAAATGTTTGCTTAGATAATTAATGTCATGAATACATATTTTTCTCCCAAAATGTATTTCTGAAACAATCAACCTAAATATAAGACAGAATTCTGAAACTTCTTTCTAATTATGTGTATGTATATATATATATATATATATAGATAGATAGATAGATAGATAGATAGATAGATAGATAGATATAGATATATAGATATATAGATATAGATATAGATATAGATATAGATATAGATATAGATATAGATATAGATATAGATATTTATTTATTTATTTTTGGTTTTGCAAGACAGGGTTTCTCTGTGTAGCTCTGGCTGTCCTAGAACTCACTCTGTAGATCAAGCTGGCCTCAAACTCAGAAATTCGCCTGCCTCTGCCTCCCAAGTGCTGTAATTAAAGTCGTGTACCACTACTCCCAGCCAATTATTTTATTAATAAAAATTCTTACATTGAAAAAAACCTTGTTGGCCATTACTGGGAAGAAAGGCCCTAGGTCTAGCAATGTTTGTAAGCCCCAGTACAGGGGAATGTCAGGGCCAAGTAGTGGGAGTGGGTGGGTAGGGGAGCAGGGCGGGGAAGGGTATAGGGGACTTTTAAGATAGCACTTGTAATGTAAATGAAGAAATTATCTAATAAATAAAAAAAAAGAAAAAAAAAGAAAAAACCTGTGGACTCAAAATATATTGATTTTTTTAAAATATTAAAACATGTTTCATATTTATAATTTTTAAAGATATATAATAATCTGCTTTATATGTCTTCTAAATTTTTTATTGGATTTTTTTTTTAGATATTTTCTTTAGTTATATTTCAAATATTATCCCCTTTCCTGGTTTCCCCTCCTAAAAGCCCCTATCCTTTTCCCCTTGCCCCTGCCTACCAACCCACCTACTCCCACTTACCTGTCCTGGCATTCCCCTACACTGGGGCATCGATCCTTCACAGGACCAAGGACCTCTCCACACACTGATGACTAACAAGGCCATCCTCTGCTATATATGAGGCTAGAGCCACTGGTCCCTCCATGTGTACTCTTTGTTTGTTGGTTTAGTGCCTGGGAATTCTAGGGGTACTGGTTGGTTTATATTGTTGTTTCTTTTATGGGGTTGCAAACCCCTTTAGCTCCTTGGGTCCTTTCTCTAGCTCCTCCATTGGGGAACCTGTGCTCTATCCAGTGGTTGGCTCAGAACATCCACTTCTCTAGAGACAGCTATATCAGTCTCCTATTGGCAAGCACTTGTTGGAATCCACAAAATTGTCTGGGTTTGGTGGCTGTATGAGGAATAGATCCCCAGGTGGGGCAGTCTCTGAGTGGATTTTTCTTCAGTCTCTGCCCCACACTTTATTGCTATATCTCCTCCCATGGGTATTTTGTTCCCCATTCTTAGGACTGATGTATCCACACTTTGGCCTTCCTTATTCTTGAGCTTCATGTGGTCTGTGCATTGTATCTTGGTCTTTCAAAAATGTTAAGACAATTAACTGTCATGTCTTATGTTTTCCTTTCTTCACATGGCACTTTGGGATATAGTAAGGTTACATGTGTCCATCCTTCTATTATTTATTTTATTCTTTTTTTTTTGCATTAAAGATACAATTTTTACACAGCAAAAATGTACTGTCAAGAAGAGAATGGATTGGGGGCAAAGGAAACATAGTTCAAGCTATGGTTTAAGTAAGTTTTATACAATTTCTAAATCATATTTATAACTAAAAATAGACCATTTAGTGTTGTTCATGTGTACATGATTTCAGGACAGACTACTTGGTATTTTGCTGCAGACCAACCTCACTTCGCTCCTTAATTCACTGGCGAAACTCGGGTTCTGGTAACAGGTGGGCAAGGAGTCAGCAAGAAAGGGGTGACAAACAGACATAACACAGTGGAGTGTGGATATGAATGTAATTTGTCTCAAAGAGAGCACTAGTCTTATAAGTGATTTTACACAAAACAGGAATGAATAAAAAAATCTAACATGAACCAACTGGGATGAAATTCACTGTTAACAACTGGGATCAAAAGCAGCCTCACCTAGGGTCAGCTTAATCTTTGAAGTTTGGCTTCTATGGCTTCATGCCCTTGCCAGAGTTCTAATTCTAGTATATTGTATAGTCCATCTTCCCTTTAGGCCACTGTAAATTCCTGTGTATGGTTGTAACTCAGCTATCTATAGTTCTAAATGTCTACTCTGGTTCCTCCTTAGACTACAACCTTCCTTCTTCCTAGATAATGGTAAATTCTTGCATATGGGAGTAGTATGCCCTAAGATTTTTAACTCTTATCCAGTAAGATACTGTAAGAAAGCATGGAAGACCCTCTACATTATCGCAGGAACAAATCTGGGGCTTTCTAGCTATAGGAATGCCATAACTTTTCACCTCGGGACTATGTCCAGGCTTTTAGGCCTGTCACATGGGTCACTACTGGAGTGAATGTAGCAGTATTGAATAAGTAATTCAATACAAGATTATCTCTAGGGAAGGATTATTCTCTTTCTCTCAGCAGTCATTAATGCTCCTGTCCTCCCAGTCTCCCCTTACAGAGTCCCCCACCACCTTCCCTTCTCCTCTGAGTAGGTGAGCCCCCTTCTGTATCCCCCTACCCTGCAACTTTATCTAAAAACAGGGCCTAGTTAGATTTTAACTTCTTTAGGTAGCCACACTGTTGATATCTCATAGATTTCAAAGACACAATCTCTCAAGAGCCAGCCAGTTCCTCTGCTTCCCACTGCCCTTCTGCAATGTTTGCTAAGGCTCAGGCATCCACGTACCAGCTGATGCTGGATATTCTAGGGCAACATGATTTATTTTACCATGTCTATAATAACACCTGAGAAAACATTATGTATGTTTTAATTTCTGCAAATAATTCAGTGCTCATTTAGCAGTCAAGAGAATGATGTTGCTAAATTGACAGTTTAAGAGTTT
The DNA here is from genome assembly GCA_902729485.2 of Mus minutoides. Lineage (NCBI taxonomy): Eukaryota > Metazoa > Chordata > Mammalia > Rodentia > Muridae > Mus > Mus minutoides. Next base: position 474,883 of record LR750013.1, read on the forward strand.
GAATTTTAAAATTATAAAACTAAAGTCCCATGAATCATTTGTAGCAATCGAATAAGGCTCAAAGCTCTAATACTTGGAGAAAATCATTTCTGAAAAGGTAACGTCAAGATTGATACCTTTTCCCAAGGCCTTAGAGAAAGTTCTTGAGATTAATAATGTGTCTTCTGTGTCCTAAATCAAGAATTGAAAGTCTAATAAAGAACCGAAACAGCTGGGTGTGGTGGCACACGCCTTTAATCCCAGCACTCAGGAGGCAGAGGCAGGTAGATTTCTGAGTTCAAGGCCAGCCTTGTCTACAAAGTGAGTTCCAGGACAGCCAGGGCTATACAGAGAAACCCTGTCAAAAACAAAACAAAACAAAACAACAACAACAACAACAACAACAAATAAAGAACCCAAACACTAATTGACTTCTCAGAAAGTTTCCCTTCAATTTCTCACTTTTAATTCAATCTCATCTAGATGAACATTACTATTTAAAAAACTAGGCACAGTAATGATTGAATATATTTTGTAAGTCCTGTTCTTGTCTAAGTATGTTCAAGCTTTCACATGAACATGTCACAGACTATAAGATTCTAGGAATAGAAATCTATTTTCTATCACTGCAGGAGTCATGGATTGTAACAATAACTCTTTTGTACATCTAACCATCTAGTCTGCCAGAGTTACAACTTCTCCATGTTTCCCTGGTAGTGCGGGTGTTAAGACCTGGATAAAACTGGGTGGTTTATCTCTTCCAATGTGGTAAACCCAACAAGGATGATACAGTTTTACCATCTTATATGTAGCACCACCATGTTTGAAATTCAGGCTTCTGTTCAATATGTAAAGTGTTGGAAAGGACCCAAGCACTCAGACATATTACCCCTGTCTTGGGAAAAGATGATTGCACAGCATTCAATGCCCTCACTTATATTTAGTAGTATAACCAATAAACACAGAGATAACAGAGATATCTTACAGCAACATACAATTATTTTATATTAATTCTAATTCCAGACAAAGCATGAAATGAACAAGACAAATTGGATTTAATTTGGAAATTTCCATTTGAATATTTTAGGAAAATATACTGTGAATTGTACACATAAACAGTTGAAATCCAGTACACACACACACTCACACACACAGAAACCCACCCACCCACACATACACACACACACATATTATAGACAATTCTAGTTTTTCTCAAGATAGACTAATAACCTGGAAAATTTATGATTGATTGGTTGATGTATAAGTAATTTTTATATGTGCATTCACAATTTCTTGCTACAGAACATATTTCCTCTGTCAGAATATACTACATTAAACTTTACTGTAAGCCTGTAATATTAAGAATTTTACATCAAGACTGAGTCAGTGAGTGAATTAAGAAATGTGTGTTGTGGTTACGGTGGTTAACGGGGACAGATGTTAGAAGGTAACAGAGCAGATGTTAAATGAGTCACTTTTTACAAGACATTTATAAAGGAGAAACAAAATTAAATGTCAAAATGATAGAACTACTCTCAGTTCAGAGATATGAACCTCCCTAAACTCATTATGTTGGAAACAACAACTATAACAGGTGTTTATGTAAGTGAGAATTTAAAACTTACATCACTTAAAAGAAAATATACTCTTAATAAAATACTGATGGCAATTTTTAAAAAAAAATTAAATTCAGGGATACTTTAACAAAGGAGAATTTATAATTTATTTTGGTGAATTAAAAAAAAATACACAATTCAGGGGGCACTGAGATGGCTCAGAGGGTAAATCCTCAACCCCAGTTACCTGGGTTGCATCCTCAGAACTCAGGTAAAGGTAGCAGGAAAGACGTGATAATTTACTTGAACATTGCATGTGCACCGTGACAGGTATGTGCCTTCACACAAATGGAAAACTAGAGAAAATATTTTCATATTTGCAAAGCTGATGAGTTTCAAACAAGAAACAAAACAGTCTTTTAATTTATTTTACTTTTGAGTTCATGATATAATCATATAATTTCACCCTTTCTTTTCCTTCCTTTAAGCTTGCCCTATTAGCCCCTTTCTTTTTCTATTTAATGGCTTCTGTTTATTAAAGGTTATTAACATGAATCTATTTATCTATCTGTCATCTATATATCAATCAATCATCTATTGCTCTAAGTGTGTTTAAATATACCCTGCTAAGTCTCTATAATATCACTTGTATTTATGTTTTCAAGACTAACCATTTGGTACTGAATAACCCACTGGTGTCCACATTACCAGCTATTGCTGTTTCTCTGACTTCTAGAATTCCTTGGCTGCCTGTATTTCTTTATTAAGGGTTGAGAGTTCTTGATCTCTCATTTGTCTACTTCAGGATGTCTACTGTTGTTTCCTTGTCTAGCTCAGGTTTAGGCTGCCCTGTTGCTGAGACTCTCTGACTGAAGCTTCTGGCATTATCACTTTTAAAAATAATAAAATTTTCCCTCAAATTAGCAGAAAGTACATTCCCATAATTGTAACATTTGGAGACATGTAAGAGCAAATCTCAGAAAAGATTTTGAATAGTCTGTGTCAATTTGAGATACAAGTGACCATCATGAAGAATAATGGTTAAATATAATTTCTTGTGTTTGATTCTTAATCTATTGTCTTTGGATCTCTTAGAAATAAATATAAAATGATTAGTGGACTGTATTTTTCGTGTATTTAGATGTTGAAAGAAAGTTCTTTGAGTTCTGGAGTGGTTAAGAGAACTTGCTTTATTTGCAAAAGACCAAGATTTCAGTTCCTACCCATGTGGTGATTCATGAATATCTGTAGATTTTTTTTCCAAGGGAATTCACTTCTGATCTCAGGCAACAGGTGCACATGTAGGCAAATAATCATATTTCTTTGTATTAGAAGATACTGAGGGCTCTCTAATACCCATCATATTGTGAGCATATCTATGCATTAGATTTAATGCTGATACAGTTTCTAATCAAGAATTGCACAAGAAAATGACAGACAACCTTATTTTAAACACTAAAATAAAATGCTAAGTAGTACAGAAATGATGTCATAACTTATATTTATTATGTCATTGTTCGTTCATTTTTATCTGTGAAAGTTAAGTACATGAAAAAGAAGTATTTTGAAGGGAGCTACTGCCCGGCCATCACAGACTGGGTTCCCTGGGGGATGGTCCAGGGCTGAAACAATAAACTAGGGGGGG